>CM034352.1:111586908-111606378 GCA_019925275.1 Mytilus edulis | reverse complement strand
ACATAAATTTCTCTCGTTAAAATCTAAAACATTGTTACATACACGAGCGAATCGTACAAGTTGAGATATATAAACACCGTAAGATGGTGACAAGGGAACGTCACCATCTAAAAACGGATAATTAACGATAGGAAATGAAAAATCATCCCTTTTATCATAAATTTTAGTATTCAGCTTTCCATTAGTGATATAGATATCAAGATCGAGAAAAGGGCAGTGGTCATTGTTAGTATTATCTTTATTTAAAGTAAGTTCTACAGGATAAATTTCATTAATATACATACTGAAGTCGTCATTATTGAGAGCCAAAATATCATCCAAATATCTAAAAGTATTATTAAATTTGTTTATCAGATGTTGTTTCGATGGGTCTTTGCTTATTTTTGTCATAAATTGTAACTCATAACAATACAAAAACAGGTCCGCAATAAGTGGTGCACAGTTAGTCCCCATTGGAATTCCGATAATCTGACGATATACGGAATCCCCAAAGCGAACAAAAATGTTATCTAGTAAAAATTCAAGACATATATAGTATCAAAGCATGTCCAATTAACATAATTTGTTTGTTTATTGCTACTAAAAAATGACCTAAAAGAGTTTGAACATATATATTCACATTCTGATTTTTTGATAGATATAGGAAGATGTGTGTGAGTGCCAAGAGCACTCTCATACAATAACAATTTAAAAAGTAAACCATTATGGGTTAAAGTACGGCCTTCATTTAATTAGGTGTGTGAATTTTTTCTATGAGAATGTGAGGCAATGTGGTACACAGGGTAGAAAATCAAAACTTTGAACAGATTCAAATCCAAATATAAGCATGCAATTTATCAAGTACTTCTAACGAGTTCTTGACACTCCAAAAGTAATTTATTCCACTATTTTCGAAGGCCTTATTTGAACAATTTATTATCAGGTTTTTAATTGTACCAAGTGTAAGAATAGACAATTTAGTAGTTGAACAATGGTTTGAAGACGAAATAAATCTATATTTGTAAGGGGTTTTGTGTAGCTTCGGAAGCCAAACATAGTTGGGACTTTCATTGTATTTGGCTCTGCTTGTAAAGCGGTGGCTAAAAGTTTATGTTTGTTACAGATTTCGTTTTCTGAAAATGGAGTCAGTTGGAATGTTGGTGAATTGGTGATTTCCTTTTTCAGAACCTCAATGTAAAATTTACGTCAAACAATAATAATATTATTAGCAGCTTTATCGGCCGGGACAAAAACAAATTCCTTGGCTAATTCTTTTAGTTTATGTTTAATACGAGAAATAGGTTTATTGTGATTATTGTTAATAGTAAAATGTTCTTTAAAATGTTGAATACGTATATCAACTATCTTCATTACTGAATTAAAAAAAGAGTCCAAAGATTTTTTGTCAGCTTTTTCCCGTTTTATCCATTTCATACAGTAAGTATGGAGTGAGTCGTGGATGATATTACGACACTCATTCCAATTAATAATTGACGGGGGACGACATTTAGGTCCTTTACTGAGGAATGATTTTAACTCTCGGTCTTGAACGATGTTAAGATCTCCTGTTATAACATGGGAAATGGGTCCATAAATATATTCGGAATTACTGCAATTACATGAAGTAGGTGTATTTTTTTCACTGATATAAACATCTTTACACAATTGACTATAATTAAACACAAATTTCCGGGTAGATTTCTTGTAAATATAACAAATAAGAGGTAGCTCAGTATTGTCAAAATATCCAGGAATTTGTTCTTTAACAGAATGGTCGTTAAATATACCGGCAATATTTACAAAATCAAAGCCTTTATTGACATACTTAATTTTAATAAAATGTTTTTTATGATCTTCAGGGCGATCAATTTTGGGAAATAATTTAGAATAACAATATGCCATAATAATTTGAACAATTTCATACTTAGGACTGCTATATGAAATTGTGTTGCAATCCTCCAAAATTTTATTTAACTTATTAACCGGTAACGAACAGAGTTTGGTTAACAGATAATGTCTGCCGTTGTTTTTTGAAATAGAAAAATTCAAATTAGGTCCGAAATATTGGTATGATTGGCCCGAAATTTTCTTTGATTGCGATTTGTTCTACGACCGTGAGAACGTTTTTTACGAACAGTTTTAGAAACTATATCCAAAATGTTAACGGAATTGGTTCTAGATATATTACCAATTCCCATGATATTATCATTTAGACCGAGAGGGTAAACTGTCTGTAATTTTTTAATCCAATTTAATTCAATTATTTTCCGTGATCGTACAAACTTTGAATGCTGCTTATTTATTTGTAAGTATACTGCCCTCTTAATGCGTCCGCAGTTTAGTGACAATACAACTATTGTATTGTATTGTATTGTATTGTAAAATACTGTATGTTGTAAAGATTATATTTTGTGTGCGCGTATGCCCCTGTGGACCTTATTTTGTAAATAAAATATCTATCTATCTTCTAACTTTTAAAGTGACATTCATTGAAACAAGTATTAGGTATATTAGGAACTATTTTGAAAGAAAAAAAACAACTAGTCAAGACAACCGAAAAAATAAATCAAATATTTGGTTTTCCTTCAAAATTTCTTTCATCATCAGAGGTTTTCCTGACCACAGGAAGCTTATACAAAAAGGAAGAAGTAAAGTTATATAAAGTGAGAGGTTATCTTAAAATGTCAAGAATAGTAACTTTACTACTAAATTTACAACTGTTTCCTGTTAAACATGCGCAGTTTCAATTAAATGGATCCCTGGGTAATCCTCATTGCGATGCAACCACCCAAGATGGCAACCAAAATCTAAAAGTAAACCTGACAAAGAAACAAAAAAATATAAACATTTTCACCTATATAAGTCGCTCTCACTAAGATATATTGACAATGGAGAGTGCCGGTGATCGCTCAACCCAAAAAAGTGAGTTCCTTGTGGGGTCTAAATACCGTCTTGTGAGAAAAATAGGCAGTGGGTCGTTTGGTGATATTTATCTCGGAATCAACATAACAAATGGAGAAGAAGTTGCAGTTAAATTGGAATCTGTTAAAGCTAGACACCCACAACTACTTTATGAAAGTAAACTTTATAAAATTCTTCAAGGTGGAGTGGGTATTCCTCATATACGCTGGTATGGTCAAGAAAAGGAATACAATATTCTTGTTATGGACTTGTTAGGGCCAAGTTTAGAAGATCTGTTCAACTTCTGTTCACGCAGATTCACTATGAAAACCGTTTTAATGCTCGCAGATCAAATGATAGGACGTATCGAGTATGTCCACAATAAAAATTTCATTCACAGAGACATTAAACCTGATAACTTCTTGATGGGAATAGGTCGTCACTGCAACAAAGTTTTCTTGATCGACTTTGGGCTAGCCAAAAAGTACAGAGATAGTCGCACAAGAACCCACATTGCATATAGGGAAGATAAGAATCTTACTGGAACCGCCAGATACGCCAGCATCAATGCACATCTTGGCATAGAGCAGAGCCGTCGTGATGACATGGAGTCACTTGGCTATGTCTTGATGTATTTCAACAGAGGCAGTCTACCGTGGCAAGGTTTGAAAGCTAATACCAAAAAGCAGAAATATGAGAAAATTAGCGAGAAAAAGATGTCAACACCAGTAGAAGTTCTTTGCAAAGGTTTTCCAGCAGAATTTGCTATGTACCTGAACTACTGTAGAGGATTGAGATTTGAAGAGGCTCCAGATTATATGTACTTACGACAACTTTTCCGCATTCTATTCCGTACCCTGAACTATCAGTACGATTACACTTTTGACTGGACAATGTTGAAACAAAAAGCAGCACAAGTAGCTCAGTCCACAGCTACAGCTGCTGCTACCGCTGGTCGCTAAATTTGCCAAAGTCTGATGTTGCATTATTGTAGAAAATAAAAATGTATATGAATTTAAATTTGAAGAAAGTGTTTGAAAGTGTTAGATCGGTTCATTTGACTTGTGTAGGAATTTGAGAATTATATGTATTGTTATTAAATCTAAAATACAGGAAATTTCTGTTCCATCTTGAGTTGTTGGAAGATATGGCTCAAAGTCAAACTGTCAATTTTACTGTGATAAAATTTTGAAGGAAAGATGAAGGTTTTATGGAATGGTGCGTTTCAGCAGTTAGTGCTAATAAGCAGTAAAAATTTCCTTTATTACACTGTAAAATGTATCAGTGTAGGGATGAATAAAATCTTTTCATTACATGTGTGTATCCCAATTAATTTTAATATTTAGATGAAAGATTTATTTACAACAAATGTATGTGTAGTGTTAATATTATCCTATCTAATAATGTATACATTTTTGTTATGAAAGCGTGGAGGAAATAATTTTATGATGTAATGAATTTATTTTGTTGAAATATTTTTGGTGGTTAATTAGAAAATCTCTCAAAACAATTTTACTTGTGTTTTTATTTATGAAATACCCTTTTCTTTTTAATTCTTTCAATTTTTGAGGGTGGATGTTCAAAACTTGAGATTACATGTAATAATGTTTTCATTTTAAAAGTGTTGTTTATTTAATTAACATCATACTGCAATACCCATTTAATACAATGTTACTTTATGGTATACATTATTGTGCATACAGTTGTAGTTCCATATTTTCCTCTGATAGCTACATTTGTACGTACATGTGGGATTTTTTTCAACTTTGATTAAATGTCAGATACATGTATGTATGTTGAAAAGTTACAAAATGTTATAACAAAACTTATAAATATGTGTGATATTTAAACATATATTTGTTGAAGTACATGTGCATGTAGGTCAAATAACAGTTCTAAATAGTGTAAAAAACAAAATGTGTTTTTAATAATGAGTCTAAATATTTAGGATTTTAAATTACTGTAGTGCTACATTTTGTTACAAATTTATGTCAAACTCAACATGTGTATTCCCTGCTGTTCGATATTTAAAAAAGTCTTTAAGATTGATACATCTGATACATACAAAATGTACTATGAACATGTACATGCACATTTATTGTTTAATACATGTAGGTTCTTAATTATATCTATTACATGTTCACCTCACATGTATGTGTAACATGTGTAATTGTTGACATTTTCTGTTGAAATTATTTTGAAATAAGGAAGTACAATAATCAATGTACATGCAATTTTTTTTATTTCTCAGTTTAATACATGTACTCTTTTAAACCAGAAATCATAGTTACAAAATTTTACAATATAAATATAATAACAGGTGTATATTGTACTTCATACATGTATCTGATTATAATTTTTTATTAGTATCCTAAATACATTTAAAAACATTTAGTGTACATATTCATGTATATTATTTTGGCTCAGATGAATGTGTGTGAAAAGTGAAATTCTTCGCAGTTATATAAACATACCAAAAAAAATTTTAATTTTTTTTTAAACTTACCACTTTTCTTTTAATTGACCTAAATGAATGCATCTTTTTAACAATTGTTTTTGTATGTACTAACTTCACGTGTAAGTACTTGTACAGAAAATGCTATTGATAACAGCACCATCATTTTTTGTACATTTAAACAATGATCTACATGTATGTATATAAATGTAATGTACATCTGCATCATGGTTTTTTTTGTACAGTTGCATTGTACACCATCAGCATTAGGCATTTTTTGCAAACTGGTTTCAGAAAACATCTTGGGAGACATTTGTTATTTTTTTCTTTGTAGTGTATTTTTTTTTTGTAAGAATTTTGGTATACATTTTAAGTTTAATGCATCTACAATGAATTTACTTTGACAAAAATGCTTGTACATTTGCTTACACAATTGTACTGTACATTTTCATGTTATAATACATATATGTGTGTTCTGTTATATTCCTTATTTTGTTATTCCAACAGTGGTCTCCCATTTATTTAAATGTATCTAGGTCAAGTTATTTATTTGGGAGGGTATCTGATTATTTATAAAGAACATTTTTATTTTCCAAATTTACACTAGGAAGTCAAAAAAATTTCTTATCACTAAGGAAAAGTGATGTTTCAGATCATTAATTTAGTAATACATTTTCTTTAGATCTGACTGTCAGTCGTATGGAAGTCCCAGAAGGATAAATTTAAAGAAAATGTAAAACATTTAAATGTGTACTACATTTTTTATTTGACCTTAAGGGAAAGAAATAAGTTTATCTAGAAATGAAATTACAAAAAAATGAAATAAAACATTTGAAAGAACATTTTTTTCTGTACAAGTATAACACGATTAATTACATTTTTATACAAGAATGAGTTGATATTGTTCATTATTATAGTGCAGTTAAAAATGTTAACAAGGCATATCACACTTTGAAGTTAACATACATGAAGAAAATATTATTTTGTGTGGTTTCTATTATACTATAGGGCTCAATTAACATAATGGATTACTGAATCTACTGATAATCTAGAACTTTTTTCTAAAGCTTGAAGAAATGTGAAAATGTGATAGTGGTATGAATGAGGGTATTGATGAATGGTATTGAACAGAAAAATTAGGTCTCTATGTACCTCATTTCCATATAGTTGTTATTTTGTAATGTAAATTATTAAATGTATGAATCTGAAGTTTTAATAAATGTTGGAAAACTGGTAAAGCTTTATTAACATTATTAGCATTATGAATATAATCATAAATACAAATAAAAAAAGACAAAACTTGAGGGCTTCATATACACAAATTGTTAATACATGTACTAGTAGATTATTACATGTTGGAATGTAATTTTAAACATACATGAGCAATGAGATTGTAAAAAAATAAAATTATCAGAGGTAAATGATACATTTTCAATTTTCAAAATGTATTTGGTATGATTGCATTGGATTCATGTTCTACATGTAGATGATAGAATCTTCATGTATGCCCTTTGCAAATCTAAAAGATACGTATTTGTTCATTTCCGTTCTCAAACTGATGTTTTGGGATTTGTCCCTTTTCAAATAGAAAATTGGCTAATAAGTTGTCTTCTCACTCTTATTTCAAGATAAGATTTAGATGAGATTGCCAATGAGACACCACTCCACAAGAGACCAACAATATAGAAGACAGCAACTATAAGACTATTCAGCCTTCAACAATCAGAAAAACCCATACCACAAATTCAGCTTTTATTAAAGACCCTGAAATGACAGATTTTTTTTTTTAAATTGAACAAGAAAACTTATAACCTGAATCTTAAATATAATCCTGATTTGGGACAGGCACATACAGAATGTGGTGGGATTTACCTAGATTGCTAACATTAAATCCTCCCCTTTATTTTACCTGGAACAGTGCAACATGAAAACAAACTACATGTATTACTATTAAAATCAGTTAAAAAAGGTCTTAATTCAGCTGATCGATACAAGCAGAAAAACAACCAACTGATCATTGCAGGGTATTTATACATCCCTATGACAAAAAGAAGCCAAGTACATATCTCAGAATACCAGCAGAAACTAATAAAAAGAGCATGCCGCCTTCCAAGACTAAAATATCAGTACCGGTTGTAAGTACACATGAAACATCAAATGGAATTAGTGTAAAGAAGTCAACAGTCAAAAAAATATGACCTTGTGCAATTTCAACATCCAGGTATTGACAAATTGTAGAACTGAATGCTAGCTTTTGCCTCTACCAATATGTTATGAAACTTATACACAATGCTTATTACCGCCAAACACAGATCATGTTTGAATAAGGGTGGTCTCACTTTCACAGTTTTGACTCGTTACTGTTTGTTTTAAATAATAATTATATAAAGTCTCTTAAACTCCAAGCAGTCTCTCATATGGTCTCTTGTGGAGAGTTGTCTTATTGACAATAACTCCAAGCAGTCTCTCATATGGTCTCTTGTGGAGAGTTGTCTCATTGGCAATCATACCACATCTTATTTTTAGCTCACCTGGCCCAAAGGTGAGTAAATCTAGCATGTGGCAGGTGAGCTCCAATCCAATCTAGGATTGTAATTTATCTACTGAAGGTCAGTTTTAATCTCAATCACTTTTGCTTCCTCCACTTAAAAAAATTGACCACCAAAAATAACACAATAATGCATGCCGTGGTGTTCAACACCAATCAATCATCATCATGAAAAAGCAGGCGGGACATTAAATCATAATCATGCTTTGAACTATAATCTTCAACAGTATTATAGATAAAGAATAACTGTAGCTGACAATAGCTATCAGCAGGGGAACATCTACAAATAAGACATAATTTTCATAGTCAGTTAATTCATTAAAGGCGAGACAAACATTACTTATATGAGCAATACAGGGCCTTAAATGCAGACTTCATTTGTGTCACATGTGAGCTTATTTTTGGGGATACTATATTAAAGTAATAGGTCCACTTTTTTTCGTGTATAGAATGATTGTTATTTGTACATGGTTTTGATCTATCTTTATAAACTTGTATGTCAGTCAAACAGGTTCAATTTGACATTCATTGATGGAGTTGTACGTGTTATATTTTTGTGGTTAGATTAATTTCTCGGATACTAAAAGTATGCCAAATACCGTACCTTTTGGTAAAGAATATAAACTGATATATGTCTCGCCTTTTTGTTATTTTGATAATGCAAATGTTGAAATTCAAAAAGCAACACTTTAGCATGTAAGTTTTGCAAATATTCAAAGTCAATAAACCATGACTGAAAGTACATGGCTAAACAAACTCCATGGAAATGAGATTTGCCAATGCTAATACAACTGTATACCAAATACCATTGACTTATTATAAGTAGTTCCCTTTAAACAGACCTAAACACAAACTGAAACATGTTGTCTGCTTTATGGTTGGGTTGTTGTCTCTTTGACACATTCCACATTCCCATTCTCAATTTTATGTAAACTAAGCAAAATTTCAAAGTCAATAAACCATAACTGAGGGGGCATGGTCAAATAATCTCCATGGTTATGAGATATGCCAATGCTTATTCAACTACATACCAAAATATCATTGAACTACCACTAGTAGTTATCCATAAACCAACCTAATCACAAACTAATAAATGAAAACTAAGCAAAAGTGTTTAAGTCAATAGACCATAACTGAGGAGGCATGGTCAGATAATCTCTATGGTTATGAGATATACCAATGCTAATCAACTGCATACCAAAATATCATTGAACTAACACTCGTGGTTATCCATAAACCAACCTAATCACAAACTAAGCATTAGTTTCTAAGTCAATAGACCTTGACTGAGGGGCAACAAATCTCCATGGAAATGAGATTTGCCAATGCTTATTTAACTGCATACCAATTATCATCAACCTACCACTAGTGGTTCCCCATAAACTGACCTAATTACAAACTAATACATGATAACTCCGCAAAAGTTTCAAAGTCAATAGATCATAACTGAGGGGGAGGGGCCATATAATCTCCATAGTAATGAGATGTGCCAATGCTAATACAACTGCATACCAAATATCTTTGACTTACCACTAGCAGTTTCCAATAAACTAGACCTTATTACAAACTAATACATTGTTGACGTCGCCGACACCAGAAACAGGTCTGGCTTTTTGACTCCTTCAAGCGAGACAAAATTTGTTAATGTCTAAATAAAGGGTTTTAACTTTAACCTTTACCTTATGGTTGACAGGCCACTGTTGTAATTTTGTGATTTTGTCATGTTTCACAGATACCATATAAAAGTCCTCGCTGTGTTGAAGACCCATTGGTGGACTTTTGTATGTTTTCTGGCCATTGGTTGTGTTGTTGTCTCTTTGAAATTGGAAATTGACACATTCCCCATTTCCATTCTCAATTTTACTATTTATAAATTGATGTAAAACATGGACTATTTATAAGTCATATTGATATTCACTGAATTAATACTGGAACTTACAATTTAATTTTCAACTACCAAAGAACAGCAGTGAGAATATCATTAATACAATTTAATGATTCAAACTAAAGATGTTAAACAATCCCAAACAGTTCTCTGATTTTGTGTTTAAAGGGTTCTAATATAAATTAATTATCATGCTCTGTATTATGTTAAGGCAAATATCATTGGAGCCCTTACTTTCAACCGGACAACCAATGAATTAAAATCGGTTTGAAAATATTAATAATTCAACTTTGAAAATATCTTTATTTCTCACAAAATACATATCACAGATCTTACTGGTAAAATTGCATTTAATGAATGGCTATTATCTATTTTGAATTTATTGAACCATAAAACTAATTTTTGACTCTTCACATTGAATAATCCGCGAAGCGGATTATGTAAAATGTGAAGAGTCAAAAATTAGTTTTATGGTTCAATAAAATCAAAATAAATTATTGCCATTCATTATAAATAAATTTCTATTAAAACTAAGGCTCAAAGAACTTTTTATATTATTTATATTAACAATAACAACGTACACACATGTTGGCGTATGAATACACAACGTCAAAGTGGGCGTGTCACCATCAAAATTGACAACATTGAAAATAAAACTAATAATTTCAACCAATCAGAAGACAGTAAAAACACAAAATTTATTTATTAATAATTGGTACACACAAATATAAACTAAAGATTTGACTTCCAATCTTGTAAAATAGTAGTTTATGCACAATGCTCATGGTTTTCTGATAAAATAAATAACGTTATATTTATGATTTCAAACAAAATTTTAAAACAATTTGTCACTCTTTAAAATGAAATAAAAGTAACAGTACTTTAAAAAGTGTGGACACACAGAAATGTCTTGTATTCATAAGTCCCTGAAAATAATGACATATTCTTGCCTAATGCCCCCTTTCTACATTAAAAAATATAGGCCTAACAATAAATTATTTCAAGTAACCACATCATCATGATTATCGGATACAAAATGTTTAACTTCTATACAACTGTCATTTGTTTCATCATTAAGTCTTTTCTTTGCAAGTTTTTCTTTTTCTTCATTTGCCTTGTCAAGTAAATGTTTAAAACTAAGATATATATCTTTCACATCACTGTCATTTTTCCGTTTCTTCCATTTTTCTACTAAAGCTTCATTCTGACCACCTTCAACAAACTGTCGTTCATCTTCAATATCTAACACTGTATTAGCAACCATGGCTGTCCCTTGTTCTGCTAACTGCTTTGACTTTTCCCTGAAATGGATACAACAAGAAAGGGGTGAAAGCACCAAATACAGGCAATAGCTCTATTGGCCCATTGGACAAGCTGAGCAGATAAAAAAATATTGTCCCAGGAATAAATTCAATTAGTAAATTTTAAGGTGGAAACTGCCTTTTTCGTCTGTAATAGTGTTGGTAGTCTCATTAAGTTTAACCCTGACATCCAATTCTCAAGTTAACATAATTTTGAATATTGAAATCTTTTGTCCAATATCTATTACTTTGTGTCTTACCAATATGGAGTTGTATAAAGATTTCCACCAACATTCAGAATACAGTTATAACATCTGTCTTCTGTCCTCTCCGTCTGTGGAATATAATAAAAGTCAGAATACAATGGTAAAATAAGTAAAATGATGCCTTAAATGTGTATACTAGATATTTAAAGATAAGGAGGATGGGTGCCAATAAGGATCTGCTATACATCTCGAATAAATGAAAACTGACTTTAAACTTCTACATCGCAAGCTTTCCTAATGGAGTCCTGACAACCTCTTCAGATATACAGTAACATAAAGAATGAGGTGAGGCTAAACTTTTTGCACTGTTCAACAGAAGTTTTTAACATACCACATCATACTCTAGTCTATTAATCCCTGCTCTCTTTGTTGCTTCATACAACCTTTGTTTTGGAGAAATCTTTGGAGGAAATTCTTTTCTGTAATAAAATATAATAATACTCTGTATAATTTCTAAATAATAAATGTTTTATTTTGTGTAATAGATAAAAGAATATTGGGCAGAATGTAAGGTTAAGTTAATTTTGTGTCAATCGCATTTAAGTTTTTTGTGTACTCAGACATCTATCATCTGTAAGCAATGCCTGGATATTTAGGATGTGGTAAATGATCACCATAAAACAAAGTTTATTTCAAATAATCTTTACAAAACAGGAAACATAACAGTGCACTGCTAAAATGTCTCAACAGCATTACTGACAATTGATCTTATGTTGAAAGTCATATATAGATAAAGGTTTCACTACAAGTATCGCATAAACTTAATGTTTTTAAAGATCAATCAAAATGAGTTCAAGGTCAGATATACCTTGTCAGACAGACTTGTACACCTCCACCAGAGAGTTATCTCTACGTCTTGCATTCCAGGACAAGAACATAAATGAGTTTAGTGTATGATATTCTAAATAACTTACTTGTTAAATTTAAAAGGCATTTCTATAGTTGTGTGTCCATCATCTGTCGTTACAACATGAATCTCTGTTTCTTTATCATATTTCATGGCTAATAACTTGTTCATTTTTTGTCTGTGTTGGTTATAATATTCCTGAAGGCCCCATATCTCACTAAAGAAAAGATTTAAAGAGAATGTTTATGGTGGAAAAATCAGTTGATTTTTTTTTATCGTCTGAATGTTAACCATTATTCGTCATGAAGGTATCCCCATTACGACCCTCGTGGTGTGATATGTTAATTTAGTTAAGTGATTTATCTAAGTAATTTAAGACGGAATGTATCAACCTCAATTACTTTAGACGTTTACTTTGTGCTTTTGTTAGATGTATTGCTTCTTGTCTCCATCAGTCGTGTTCCGCCTTTTTTATCTGATTTTTAATAGTTTGTTTCCTATGCTGTACTGTTACATCATTGTCCCAGGTTAGGGGAGGGTTGATGTCTTCAAATGAGTTTAACCACCCTTCATTCTGTATGTGCCTGTCCCAAGTCAGGCTCCTGTTATTCAGTGGTTGTCGTTTGTTGTTGTGTTACATACTTTTTTTCTCAATTATTTTGTACATAAATGAGGCTGTTATTTTTCCCATTTGAATCGTTTTACATTTGTCATTTTTGGGCCTACGGCTACTTGTATTATAGCTGACTATGCGGTATGGGCTTAGCTCACCAATTAAAGCTGTATGGTAGCCTGTAGTTGTTAATTTCTGTGTAATTTTGTCTCTTGTGGAAAGATGTCTCAGTAGCAGTCATACCACATCTTCTTATTCTTATATTTGCCCCCTACCTGAACTCCTCCATAGTAACAGCAGTCAGACTTTGATCCCCTTCTTTTAAGTCCATGTCTTTATACATCATTGCCAATATACAATATTTACTGTTTATGGCATTGTTGTCCCAATCTATTGCCTTCAACACAAACAATATTTCATAAACAAAATCATTCGCCTCTTCATTTTCAAAATTCAGATGTGGCATTTTATTCATTTTTCATAAAAAAAAATTACCTTTACATATATATATAAATTTAAACAAGGTGAACCAACACCTGAAGTGGTTATCGTGCGGTTGGGTAATAGAGGGATACAGAAAGGTTTTCACAGTTATCTTTCACTAGAAAAGAAAAAGTCAACTCTTAATAATTTTAATGAGTTACATGTATAGTCTTTCATTTTAAGAGAGGTGCTGTTCTTACAATAATTATTTCTTAAAGTCATATGAAACGAGTGACCGGTGAAAAATAATGTTATTCCAATTCTTTAACCAATGCATACAAACATCATAAACTTGGTCTTCTGTGCACGATTTTATCATTTTTTCGGATAAATTTTGTTTAATTGTCAATTTTTTTTTCAATTGGTCAGTGTTGTTGTGAAAATATGGTAGGTAATTAAAGTTCATGTTTTGAAGCCGAAGTTTAACGATTGTCACCTGTGTGTCAACAATCAACAAAAAAGCATGGATATTAAGCATGTGTTTAACATGTACAATCAGATAATAGTTTATTTTAAGGACATCCATGCGTATTGTGATCACCAGATTTTTACGAGATGGGTCACACTGAGGTCACTTTGCATACGGAAAATATGTCGGGGAATTGCTCCCTAGAAGGACGCAATTGAAATAAAGTAAACTTCTTCTAAATATGAACAAATTAAAGAATTTACTTTAGAAAAAAGTATATGTACATAAGTTTTATAATGAAAACTATCCATTAAGTTATACAAAACATATGCATTATTTTTTTTAAATTTGAGGTTTCTTATGACTTTAATAATTCAGAAAGGGGAAATATTTTTGCAGACTGCTACAGTTAAACTGCTACTTTTTCATTTGTATTTTGTTAAAAAATTGCATTGTAATTGTGCAAAAATCTTGGGATAATGACATAAATTTCCAGAGGTTAATTTTATAAGTAGTGTCCGTAACCAACACTTACATTATCCTTACAAAGTAGAAATTCAAACATTTCTCACTGTTTTTACCACTCACCAAATGGAGCTTTAAAAATTTCAAGCATTACTTATTCAAGATCACAATTTTTTTTCTATTGTGTTAATCTTTATTTTTGGACATCAGTGCAACCATATTGTTCCCTGTATTGTGTTTTGCACATTTAGGTTTAAAATTTGTCACAAAAACTTACCATTTTAATGTATTCTCTAACAATATCTAATAATGGTATCATTCCCTCCTTGCTAAAAATAGATGGATTCCTTTCTGCTGCCTGAGCAACCATCACTGAGGTACATCCAGTATTCTTTGCAAACTTCTGTATATCAGAATTATCTTTCATCTCCTTTGAACCACCACTATAAGAATGGAAAAACATGTTCATAATTGTATATTTCCATGCAGAGTTGTGAAGAATCTACTGTATGGACATTTCCCAATGTTTTAATAAATTTCACTCCATTTCTAGTTACTTTGAACTTGGAAATGTTGAGCTAAATATCAATAGGGATTTCGCTCCCATCATATGCGATTATAATCCAACTTTTGTATCAATTCATTAGGGAACTAATGTGTTGCATTCATTTAAGGTTAATGACCTTGACATATTGACCTTAGAACCTTTATGGATCTGCCTTTTATTATTTATGACTATATATGCAAGTCTGATTTCAAAACCATGTAAGGTTCTGGAATTATTTCTGTCAATTTTATTTGCTTTGGACATGATCTTGGAAAGTGTTTTCAAAATGAAAAGGGCACTTTCTTCTATTATATATGACCACATATCCAAGTTGCAATCCAACATAAAATGTTTGATTGATCAACAAAAAAGCTTAAATGACTGATGGACATTTTTGCTCCAGTCCCAAGTCAGAACCTTTGTTCAGCTGAAGATCACCTCTGGGTGTGGGATTTTCTTGCTGCGTTGAAGACCCATTGGTGGCCTTAGGCTGTTGTCTTCTCTTCGGCCAGGTTGTTGTCTATTTGAGATATTCCCCATTTCCATTCTCAATTTCATTTGTAGCATGGGGTATTACAATAATTTCAACATTATTTTCACAAACAATTTCAAACTCTAATAAAATAGGTACTGGAGAAATGTGCAATAGTATAAACTTTTGATAAAAAAGGGCTGCTTATGTTAGAGTTTCATAATAAGCATGCATGTTTATAACAATTATTATTCTATTGAACCATTAATATTGTCTTATCAATATAACAAGAATGTGTCCCAAGTACACGGATCCCCCATCCGCACTATTATTTTCTATGTTCAGTGGACCGTGAAAATTGGCATTAAAATAAGAAAGATCATATCATAGGGAACATGTTTGCTAAGTTTCAAGTTAATTGGACTTCAACTTCATCAAAAACTACCTTGACCAAAAACTTTAACCTGAAGTGGGACAGACGGATGAATGGACGGACGGACGGACGGATGAACAGACGCACAGACCAGAAAACATAACGCCCATAAATGGGGCATAAAAATAAGCAGATGAGGTATGATTAACAATGAAATGACTATCTAAATCTGTATATTGTTTAGTTTGTTTGTCATGTTATGAATTATTGCATTATAATTAATCTGTCCTTCAATAGTCACCTTGATAGGTAAAGAAAATTCTCTGTAACCATCTGTACAAAGGTATTTGTTTTTTTGTTTTTGTGTTTTTGTGTGTGCGAACACTGAACCTTACATATATTGTTTGGTTTGTTTAATTATGAAATGAATTATTGCATTATAATTAATCTGTCCTTCAATGGTCACCTTGATCGGTAAATAAAATTCTCTGCAATCATCTGTACAAAGGTATTTGTTTTTTTGTTTTTGTGTTTTTGTGTGTGCAAACACTGAACCTTACATAATTGTTTGGTTTGTTTAATTATGATATGAATTATTGCATTATAATTAATCTGTCCTTCAATGGTCACCTTGATTGGTAAATAAAATTCTCTGCAATCATCTGTACAAAGGTAATTGTTTTTTGTTTTTGTTTTGTCTGCTACTGAACCTTACTTTGCAATAACAGGGATAGATAAACTTTCTGCTATCTTGTATATTTTTTGGTTTGTTTATTATGTTATAGGGTTATTGCATGAATATTGGGGAATATTGTCCCGAGTAGAATTTTATATTGCACGAGCTTGCGAGTGCAATATATGTTCTACGAGGGACAATATTCCCCAATATTCATGCAATAACCCTTTTATTGTATAGCAATATAATATTTAAAAGTTAAAACTGGTTTAAACTAAGATTTGATCGTTGATGACGTCATGAATTTTGAAGATTTATTGCACTAGTGCAATATTAGAATTTATTGCACGCTAACTTTTGGTTACTTTCTGTGGGAAATATTATATTGCTATACAATAATATGAATTATTGCATTATAATTAATCTGTCCTTCAATGGTCACCTTGGTTGGTAAATAACATTTTCTGTAGCCATCTGTACAAAGGTATTAGATATTTGTTTTGTCTACTACTGAACCTTACTTTGCAATAACAGGGATAGACAAACTTTCTGCTATCTTTCTAATAAAATCATTCCTATTAGTATGTCTGGGTCGTTCTTCCTTAGTTCGTCCATGAACTGTCAAGGCTGATACACCCGTCTTCTCTATTATCTTGGCTAATTCAATTGTCTCGTCTAACTGTTAATTATAATGTAATATGACATTGACTTTTTATATTATTTTAATTGACATTCCACCACCACTGATTGTAAAACTGAGTGTCAACAAAGTTGACCTTATCACAACTCAGTCTGTGCCAAACTGTTTTAGGGTTTGTCAGACCAAAAAAGAAATTTGAATTTTTCTGTTACATATATATATATTCTTAAGGCATAAAATACATTTATTTCCTTATTTTTGAATAAATTTTTAAATCATATAATACTTACGGTAGGAAGACATCTTATTTTACATGTTACTGGAATTGAAACTGCTTTCACAAGACTTGATAATATCTGAAAATTAAGATATTATATATAACAAAAAGTTATTGTAAGATTTAGCTTTTTGAAAAATATAAGTATGTTTTTTTTTTAAATTACATAGAGAGATACTGTTCATCTTCATCTTGAGGTTATATAGTTCCAGTCAGAAAGCAAGACCTTAGAAACGACCGTTGTTGCTACTTTCTTAAGACAACAATGGGACTGATATCAAAACCCGCCATTCTGAAATTGAGTTAATTTCGTGGAAAAAATAATTTGGTGCCAATTTGGATTTTTTTCTTTTTGCTAAATTTCTTACTTGCCATTTAGGTAAGAAATATATTACGTTCGATTTTTTAAGCATTGTTCTTATTATTAAAGAAAATATTACAATAAACAAGTTAAATTGGCCGTCTTTTAACAATACGTAAGGCCGTTGGTTGTCGTTTATAAATTATGCGAAATTGTCTGTTATTTTTTCTTCATTTTCCACAAAACAAAGATTATATTTACTAAATAACACATCAATAATAAGTATCTCAAACGTTCAATCAACCCCTAGGAAATCCTGTTAGAACTAAATTCCAAACAAAAGACATTTTTTTACATTGTAGTTTTCTGGTCTTACACATCAATGTCAACTTACATCTGTACACATTGTACACACATTACAGTAAGTGTGTTTGTTTGAAAAGGCAATGGTGAGTTCAGCTGTGAATATTTGACTGGATTAATAATTCTCTTTAAGTCAGTGAAATGTTTGACTTAACTATAAAGAAGGTAAGGAAATCTTATACTGTCTTTGCACAACTGCTCAAGATGACAGACACAAAACTCATTAATTGTTTTGTTATACAGTATAAAAATATTTTTTTTGCAATGAAGGAATCCTGCAAAAGTAAATGAAAAAGTCTTGTCCTAAACTTGAACTAAAAACAATCTCTTTCAGACTAGCATTTTAATCAATCTTATTCAAAGCATGTTCATAGTACTGACATGAAGTGTGACTTAATTTTGACTTGTGATCTAAAACATAATTGTTGACTTAGCATCCATAAACTGCTCTGAAATTCTTATATAATTCTTAAATATAAACCAGATGCTCTGCAGGGTGCAGCTTTATACGATCCCTGAACATTGGGGCAAGTATGGACACAACATTCAAGCTTGATACAGCTCTGAATTTGGATTGTGATTAAATAGTTGACACAACACAGGTTTCTGACACATAATGAATGTGGTCTAAGAACTTAAACTTAAAAACTTTAAATTTTAAATTTGACATTACCTATTATGGTTCAATATCCAAAATCTAAATACATGGTTAGATTCAACATATCAAAGAACCCAAAGAATTCAATTTTTGATGAAATCAAATAAAGTTCAATTTTGGACCCCTTAGACCTCAATGTAGACCAATCTGATAACCGTGCCCAAACATAAAAAATCTAAATACATGGTTAGATTAAGCATATATCAAAGAACCCCATATATATACAATTTTTGTTGAAAACAAACAAAGTTTAATTTTGGACCGCAATTTGGGCTAACTTGAAAACTGGGCCTATAATCAAAAATCTAAATACAGGTTTATATTCAGCATGTCAAAGAACCCCAAGGATTCAATATTTGTTGAAATCAAACAAAGTTTAATTGTGGACCTCGATTTGGACCAACTTGAAAACTGGGCCCATAATCAAAAATCTAAGTACATGTTTAGATTCTTTACATTCAGCATATCAAAGAACCCCTAGAATTCAATTTTTGTTGAAATCAAACAAAGTTTAATTTTGGACCCCGATTGGGACCAACTTGAAAACTGGGCCCATAATAACAAATTTAAGTACATGTTTAGATTCAGCCTATTAAAGAACCCCAAGAAATCAATTTTTGTTAAAATCAAATTTAGTTTAATTTGGACCCTTTGGAACCTAATGTAGACCAATTTTAAAATGGGACCAAAAATTAAGAATCTACATACACAGTTCAATTCAGCATATCAAAGAACCCCAATTATTCATTTTTTGATGAATTCAAACAAAGTTTAATTTGGGCCCCTTTTTGGCCCCTAATTCCTAAACTGTTTGGACCTCAACTCCCAAAATCAATCCCAACCTTCCTTTTGTGTTCATAAACCTTGTGTTTAAATTTCATTGATTTCTATTTACTTATACTAAACTTTTTGTGCGAAAACCAAAAATAATGCTTATTTGGGCCCTTTTTTGGCCCCTAATTCCTAAAGTGTTGGGACTAAAACTCCCAAAATCAATCTCAACCTTCCTTT
>CM034352.1:111508876-111586808 GCA_019925275.1 Mytilus edulis | reverse complement strand
AAAAAGTTGACTAATAGATTTTTGACAAAAAACAAATGTCAAGATCTTAAAAATCTATTGCACAATATTTGAAAGTCAAACATTTTTTCTTCAACTTTTAAAAAAATTTGGGAACTTGAGAAATTTGGGGGAAAAAAAAATAATTAAAAAACTACTACCACCCCCTTTTTTAGCAAAAAGTCCAAAACCTGATTTTATACATAACTTACAAGTAGTGTAAAGGAGGTAAATTGAACTTCCCCCACATTGCATGTTAAATGCTTTTTAAATTACCTCCCTTACACTGCTTTTAATTGTTTTAAATTTGTCCATTGCCCAAAAAAACCCTAGTTTTCCCTTTTTTTCCCCCCTAATTCTAAAACATCTTAAGCCATAACCCCCCCCCCCCCCCCCAAGTAAATACTCCCCCATCCCTTTATGGTATGGAATCTTGAAATATAATAATATAATTTCAGAGAGTTTTAAACACTTAAAAAAGTTATAGATGGAAACTTGCTTTTTGGGGGCCCCTTTTTTTGGGCCCCCAAATTCCTAAACCCTTTGGGAAACCAAAATCCCCAAAATCATCCAAACCTTCTACCTGTGGTATTAAACATTGTGGTAAAATTTCAGGCAATTGAAATACTTATACAAAAGTTGATATCCTGAAAGTGAAAAATGCTTCTTTTTGGGCCCCCTTTTTCAATAAACAGCTGCGCCCTGAGCGCATGTACGCCCCACGTCTTGTGTGGAAATTTTTTGCAATAACCATATATTGTTTTTGAGACACGGTGGGACATGTGAAACCCCCAACCCTGTTTTTTTTTTACAAAAAACTAAATATTACCAAAATAAAGTTTTGAATCATCACCAAAAAGTATACAGATCTTTAGATTAATATAACAAAGAAGTGTGTAAAGTTTTTAGCAATAATCATAAATTATTTTTGAGATACGGCACAACATGTAAAAAAAACCTCCCCCTTTTTTTACAAAATACTCAATAACTCAAAAATGAAATTTTGAATCATCACCAAAAAGTATACAGATCTTTAGATTAATATAACAAAGACATGTGTAAAGTTTTAAGCAATAATCATAAATCGTTTTTGAGATATGGTGCGACATGTAAAAAAAACCTCCCCCTTTTTTACAAAATACTCAAGAACTCAAAAACAAAATTTTGAATCATCACCAAAAAGTATACAGATATGAAGATTAATATAACTAAGAAGTGTTTAAAGTTTTAAGCCATAATCAAGAATCGTTTTTGAGATACGATGCGACATGTGAAAAAAACAAACCCCTGTTTTAGTTACAAAGTGCCGTAACTCAAAACGTTTTAATCTTATTTTCACCAAAAAGTATACAGATCATTTGACCATCATAAGAAACAACTATATTAAGTTTCATGAAATTTGGATAAGACGTTCTCAAGTTACGGTGCGACATGTTTACGCCGGACAGACAGACGGACGGACACCAGACATTTGTATACCATAATACGTCCCGTCAAAATTTTGACGGGCGTATAAAAACCGTTGGAACCATCATCCCTAAAATCAATCCCAACCTTCCTTTTGAGGGCGTATAAAAACCGTTGGAACCATCATCCCTAAAATCAATCCCAACCTTCCTTTTGAGGTATTGAACCCTGTTATAAAATTGAATAGAGATCCATGCACTTAAACTAAAGTTATTGTCCGGACACCAAATGTGTCTTTGGACGACGCAGACAATGACAACATCATACCATTATACAAACGCAAAATTTGTTGTTATTGTATAAAAATTGATACTCTGTTTAACATTTAACAAGTACAACAAATGGAAGTTTTTAACGACCTTGACTGGCTATTCAGCCCTTGCACGGTCGGTAATTTAACAAGTACAACAAATGGAAGTTTTTAACGACCTTGACTGATTATACAGCCCTTGCACAGTCGGTAATTTAACAAGTACAACAAATGGGAGTTTTTAACGACCTTGACTGGCTTTACAGCCCTTGCACGGTCAGTAATTTAACAAGTACAACAAATGGAAGTTTTTAACGACCTTGACTGATTATACAGCCCTTGCACGGTCGATAATTTAACAAGTACAACAAATGGAAGTTTTTAACGACCTTGACTGGCTATACAGCCCTTGCACGGTCGGTAATTTAACAAGTACAACAAATGGAAGTTTTTAACGACCTTGACTGGCTATACAGCCCTTGCACTGTCGGTTATTTAACAAGTACAACCAATGGAAGTTTTTAACGACCTTGACTGGCTATACAGCCCTTGCACCGTAGGTAATTTAACAAGTACAACAAATGGAAGTTTTTAACGACCTTGACTGGCTATACAGCCCTTGCACTGTTGGTTATTTAACAAGTACAACCAATGTAAGTTTTTAACGACCTTGACTGGCTATACAGCCCTTGCACGGTCGGTAATTTAACAAGTACAACCAATGGAAGTTTTTAACGACCTTGACTGGCTATACAGCCCTTGCACGGTCGGTAATTTAACAAGTACAACCAATGGAAGTTTTTAACGACCTTGACTTGCTATACAGCCCTTGCACCGTAGGTAATTTAACAAGTACAACAAATGGAAGTTTTTAACGACCTTGACTGGCTATACAGCCCTTGCACGGTCGGTAATTTAACAAGTACAACCAATGGAAGTTTTTAACGACCTTGACTGGCTATACAGCCCTTGCACCATAGGTAATTTAACAAGTACAACAAATGGAAGTTTTTAACGACCTTGACTGGCTTTACAGCCCTTGCAAGGTCAGTAATTTAACAAGTACAACAAATGGAAGTTTTTAACGACCTTGACTGATTATACAGCCCTTGCACGGTCGATAATTTAACAAGTACAACAAATGGAAGTTTTTAACGACCTTGACTGGCTATACAGCCCTTGCACGGTCGGTAATTTAACAAGTACAACAAATGGAAGTTTTTAACGACCTTGACTGGCTATACAGCCCTTGCACTGTCGGTTATTTAACAAGTACAACCAATGGAAGTTTTTAACGACCTTGACTGGCTATACAGCCCTTGCACCGTAGGTAATTTAACAAGTACAACAAATGGAAGTTTTTAACGACCTTGACTGGCTATACAGCCCTTGCACTGTCGGTTATTTAACAAGTACACCCAAGGTAAGTTTTTAACGACCTTGACTGGCTATACAGCCCTTGCACGGTCGGTAATTTAACAAGTACAACCAATGGAAGTTTTTAACGACCTTGACTGGCTATACAGCCCTTGCACGGTCGGTAATTTAACAAGTACAACCAATGGAAGTTTTTAACGACCTTGACTTGCTATACAGCCCTTGCACCGTAGGTAATTTAACAAGTACAACAAATGGAAGTTTTTAACGACCTTGACTGGCTATACAGCCCTTGCACCGTAGGTAATTTAACAAGTACAACAAATGGAAGTTTTTAACGACCCTGACTAACCAATGAAATATCACAACTGTTGTTCAAATCAAGCCTTGAAGGCATGGAATTCAAAGATCCCCATGTAGGACTTCATGGATACAGGCATATAATCTTGAAAATGCATACAAAAATCAGCAAACATACTATGGATTATCTATACAGTTTCAGACAGGATTTTAATCATGATCTGTAATCTTTAAAAACTCTAAAATGTACATCTTTTAACCGTTAAATTCTCATGAAAAATTTATTTTGATCAACGAAAGTCAGACTTTCAGAGATGATATGCTATTATGATTGATGAAGTGTCCATTTTATCTCCTCATTATTTAAATACCAAACAAGAGGCTGTCACAACGACAGCAAACCGGATTTATTAACATTTATTTGTGTCCTGGCAATATCACAAGAACCATAACTGATGAATGCTGAAAGTGGAAATCGTCAATATCAAATTTGACCTCCATTTTGTAGTCAGTATCAACATATTAAAATTTGAAAAGCTTAGATTGAATGGTTCATTAGTAAATGCAACAACGTGAATGGAAACACCATTTTACGATCTTTCAAGAACCATAACTCCTGAACGGTAAAAGTCAAAATCGTCATTATTGAACTTGACCTCTATTTTGTCATCAGTAACAACATATATAAATCTCAAAAGCTTTGGTTGAATGGTTTATGAGAAAATGCACGGACACGACTGGAAACACCATTTTTCAATCTTTCAAGAACCATAACTCCTGAACGGTAAAAGTCAAAATCGTCATTATTGAACTTGACCTCCATTTTGTCATCAGTAACAATATATTAAAATTTGAGAAGCTTTGGTAGAACAGTTCATGCGTAAATGCACGCCCGCCATACATCCCCAAATCAATAACCGACATTTTTGTCACAAAAATCTGGTTAAAAATCAAAATAATTTCATATTAAGCTTGGTTTTTTTTTTTTTCATAAGAATTAATTCTATAATTAAAAGTACATTTGTAACTGTATTCTTTAAGTTATCACCCAATTAACACATTTGATGGTTGTTTATATGTTGATATTTCAATCTCAGGTTTATTTAATAGTGTGATCTGTCTGATTACATGTGTGCAACAACTAAAACGTTTATTTGAAATTTCCTACAATAGAGATAATTTGTAAGTACATGTATAGATAAATCAGCTTGTTTCTGAAAACAATTTTTTATTTAAAGGCTTGAAAGCTATGGCTGAATGTTGTCAAAAATGACAGACGAACAATTAGTCAGTAAAAATTAACACCTTATTTGGAAATGTCCCACAAATCATTATAAAACAACCTATGGTTATTTCTCAAGAATCTTCCAATTCTTCACACGATTTTTTCTTCTTTAGAAAACCCAAATCGATGAATAAATAAATGAACAGAGTTTCATTGTTGGTGGATATTTGATTTCATGGTTTTGATCAAAATATTAAATAACAAGGTGACAGGACATGCTGCTGGAATAAGTGACAATTTAAGCTTGAAAATATATCAGCTAAATACAACCTTCAAATATAGAAATGGTAGTGACTTTATGTACAATTAATGACTTCATACAAGGTTGACCATGAAAGACAACAAGTTTATTTCCAATGGGGCCTTATGATACACTGATTCTATAATTACCTTAATAGAGAATTCTTTAGGACATCCCATATTAACATCAATGCCAGCAACATCATCTTGTCTGTCAATTTAAACAAGTATGTTTTAATTTTTTGGCATCCTCATATTTTCAAATACAAATTCTCTTTCATGTAGTAATTTATCTTACAGAATACAATCAAACAAGAGGCTGTCACAACGACAGCAAACCGGATTTATTAATATTTATTTGTGTCCTGGCAATATCACAAGAACCATTACTGATGAATGGTGAAAGTGAAAATCGTCAATATCAAATTTGACCTCCATTTTATCATTAGTATCAACATATTAAGATTTGAAAAGCTTAGATTGAATGGTTCATGAGTAAATGCAACAACGTGAATGGAAATGCCATTTTACAATCTTTGTAGAACCATAACTCCTGAACAGTAAAAGTCAAAATCGTCATTATTGAACTTGACCTCTATTTTGCCATCAGTAACAACATATAAAAATTTCAAAAGCTTTGGTTGAATGGTTCATGACAAAATGCACGGACAGGACTGGAAACACCACTTTTCAATCTTTCAAGAACCATAACTCCTGAACGGTAAAAGTCAAAATCGTCTTTATTGAACTTGACCTCTATTTTGTCATCAGTAACAACATATTAAAATTTGGGAAGCTTTGGTAGAACAGTTCATGCGTAAATGCACGGACACAACTGGAAACTTCATTTTTCAATCTTTCAAGAACCATAACTCCTAAACGGTAAAAGTCAAAACCGTCATTATTGAACTTGACCTCCATTTTGTCATCAGTAACAACATATAAAAATTTCAAAAGCTTTGGTTGAATGGTTCATGAGAAAATGCATGGACACGACTGGAAACACCATTTTTCAATCTTTCAAGAACCATAACTCCTGAACGGTATAATTCAAAATCGTCTTTATTGAACTTGACCTCTATTTTGTCATCAGTAACAACATATTTAAATTTGGGAAGCTTTGGTAGAACAGTTCATACGTAAATGCACGGACACGACTGGAAACTGCATTTTTCAATCTTTCAAGAACCATAACTCCTGAACGGTAAAAGTCAAAATCGCCATTATTGAACTTGACCTTCATTTAGTTGTCAGTAACAACATATTAAAATTTTAAAAGCTTTGATTAAACGGTTCATGAGTTAATGCACGGACAACATTTGATTGCCGCCCGCCCGACTGCCCGACCGCCCGCCCGCCGTACATCCCCAAATCAATAACCGACATTTTTGTCACAAAAATCCGGTTAAAAATAAAGCAGACTGGTTTCAGAAGTATTCTCATCCTAGTCCCTCCTAAAAATCAAATGGTAGTTCCATAATATGATCAATTACATTGTTATTCATTACATTTAAAATACACTATGTTTTTAGGAATAAAACACAGAATTTGTTCATGACATGATCATAGCAGGGTTAATCAAGTTAATAAAGGTAATTTTGAATTGTTAAACAAAACTTAATATAGACTGTTATAAAAAAAAATCTTACACTTTCAATGCAGCAGCTACAGCTCTTTCAGGATCACTGGTTCCCTGTTAGAAACAGATATCAAGATAATTAATTGATTTAATATATCATGTTCAAATAGTTACTTTACTTGAACAAATTATGGATTATGTTTACATCACATGTCAAGTATAATAAAATTAGATTGTGTCTCAGGATACTTATGCCCCTGCTCAAGCTTGGCATATTTCCAAGTTAAAAAGGGGCATAGGTCCAGAGTGGACTAACAACCCAAATTTGAACTCTATCTACAATGTACATGTTGTCATTCTATTACCATTGTGTATGATTTTTTATTAAATCTAAATGAGATAAACTTCAGTTGGAGTGCGGCAACTAAAATTAGACTGACAGAAATTTTCAAATACAGACAGACAGACAGAAGAAAATACAAACGGATAGACAAGAGAAACATGTCCGCATTGCCTATGAAAGAGGCTTAAAATCAGTTTATATCATATTTAAATGAGGAAAATTTTATTTAGAGTGCAGCAACTAAAATAAGCCTGACAGAAATATTCAAAGACAGAAAGACAGCAGAAAAGAAAACAGATAGACAAAGGAAACACTTATTGTCCTCATTGTCTAATGTGGAGGCTTAAAAATCCAACAACTTGGGAAACTCAAAATTCAAATGTTGGATTAAAACAAATTAAATCCTTGATATCACACAAGGTGGAAGGCAACCACTGGATAAATGCCCCTGTCCAAGCATATGGCAAAAATCATTAATGTCACAGGTTCCACAAAAGGATAACAGACTTCCATGAAAATACTGGACAGAACAACTGACCAACCAAAATAAAATCTATTCCAATTTATTTTTCATTTAATTAAAAAAAAAATTTAAATGTATAATTTTTTTCACTATCAGAGAAACTAATAAATGATGCATTTAATTGATGAAATAATTAATCCATCATTGTTGAAGACCTAAAGATATCTTTTGGTTATTCCTTTTTTTTAGTTATTATCTTACTGTTTCATTGATGTCTTTTGAGAGTAGTATCTAATTCATGTTAAAGACTTTTCATGTTGATGTAGAAAATTTTGTGTTTTATCATATTCATTCCTGTATTTTCAACAACAAAAATAATAAAAAATTTGTTTGATACATTTTTTTTCAACTTTGCCATGTTAGGGGGATAATTAAAAAAGAAGGGGAGATAACTCAGATGAAGTAATTTTTACAGCGGAAGACTGTGAGGGCATTCTGGTGTATTGCACGATAGTGTTGTATATATATTATTGGATGGCACTTTTATCTTGTACATGGTGATTGGAGTGTTCAACAATTTTTACATTTTAAAACTATCTGATGTATATAGTACTTTAAAAATCTAAATAATACAAGAGAAAACAATTATGTTTCTACTTGGTGTTTCTAATTTGAAGGATATACGAAGAAGAAGAATTGTTGCCACATACATTTCTACACACGTAACTTGTGTTTTTGTTTGATAACCCAGTGCAAAATAAAATTCCTTATTGCTTGTTTATATTAATTTCATCAATTAATATTCATAAAAATAATGAAATCATTGTTATTATAGCAATTTTCAATAAATCTGCAGAGTTCTGGAACTCATTCATCCTTTGTTCTTCATGTGATCATCATTTTGTTTTGTTTATGTTTCAATGCGTAAAACACTTTATGTACTCCAGTTTTAGGAGTTTTAAACAGGACAGTGTAGGAACTTGGTTATTTTCCCCTCTCTTCTGAGTGACGAAAATTACTCAGCAGGCCATGTGCACAACTGCAAGGAACATTCAGCGGACATGTTGTCCAAAGGGAACAATTTGTGGCTATCCACAGCGTAAGTTACCTTTGAACCATTACAAATTATATTTTCCTATGTTATAAAGAAACTATGAACATTTAAATGTTCAAACTGTTCGTATCTGCGATCACACAATTTAATTCAGACAGAACCTGACATGTGCAAGAATATTCATCTATCTATTATTATAAAGAACATTAACAGCTTTATATATCTACGAACTGTTTATCCGTTTTTTAATGGACTTTTATTTTCTTTGAACACATTGTAAAATTGTATTTATATTTGTATTTTCAGTTTTTCACCATTTGGATTGGTAGTAAAATAAAAGTCAGCTCCTGATTGTTTTATCTTTACTTAAACCCAGTCATCTTGGTTACACTCACTGGTCCGGCCAGTACAGCAAGAGTTTCACATCATACTAACAATTTACAACTGATTTGTTTCTACAACATCAAATAAAAAAAATACATACCAATTGAAAAAAGACTTTTCCTTTTTCCTGTGGACAGGTTCTAAATACCACGAAACCATCAGACATAACATAGTCAACAGTCCCAAGTATATCTGTAACAGTCATAAAAAAAAAACATCTTAAGACTAGTAATATGCCTCTCTGGCAAGATCTATACTAATTGTAGCAAGGGCTATTTAATGATAATCCAATTTAAACTTTTCTTTCTTATCTAGGATCCTCCTATAATCTTTCAAAGGCTATGCATCAAATTTGTTTGTACAGCACTCCTTACCTTTTACAGCAATTTTAAAAACTTGCAGCAAAATTATAAAATGTTATTACAGATTTTTCAACTATTTTCCAACAAATCAAATAGTATATGATTTCTGAAAAACATAATATTCTGTTACAATAGGATGATTTAGCTGCAAAATGCATTCAAAACGGTTGTTGAACATGTTGACTAACAAGCAGTATCTACAGTAGGAAAGAAGTAAGTACCTGTTTCTCATTTTTCTTATAGATTAGACTGTTGGTTTTCCCGTTTGAATGGTTTAATACTAATCTTTTTGTGTTCCTATAGCTGAGCTCAGTGTTCGGTGTGAGCCAAGGCTCCATGTTTAAAACCTTACCTTGACCTATAATGGTTTACTTTTACAAATTGTGGCTTGGATGGAGAGTTGTCTCATTGGCACTCATACCACAGTTTTTTATATCTAACTAACAATTCTTAATCAGTAACTTACCATTTTCTACTCTAGTTGAGCTGAGTATTTTGAAATCAATTATTTCCTAAAAATATAGAGTGTATATTTCATGATAAATACAGTTGCAGTGATCTCAATACAATATCTTGTAGTTTTGACATCATTGCATATTAATATATATATATCTATAAAATAACATCATACAAATGTTTATAAGACATGAGTTTTTCAGAAAGTCAACATCAATATATTTTAATGTTGTCTTATCTATAATACTAAAATGACGAGGTCCAATTTGTCAGCCGTCATCAGGTAAAAACGGCAAATCAAAGAATCAACTTTATATATAGCTAATATAGGACATTGGTGTTGATTAAAAATTACACCACTCCAGACCCTTTTGCAGTCCACATAATTAATATTGCCAATAATTAACAAGTTCCGGGTCGAATCTGATACCGATACCAATAGTATATTCACCTGTTACCTATTACCTTATCTGTACGTTCCGCATCTAACAGGCACACCACCATCCGGTGTATTTAGGATTTTGCTATATACACGGGTCATAACCACAGGGTTGACACTACTAAATTCAACCATTGTCACATTGTTCCCTATTGTAGTAGTTTAATCAGTATGACTTTCTAAGATGACAATACGAATACTAAAATTTTGGACTTAAATTAAGGCGTATAGGTACAGTTTTCAATTTGTTAGCCGGCATGACGTAAAACAGAGAATCAAAGATCAAATAACTAATATAGGACAATGCTGTTGATTAAAAAAAAGGCACTTTTGTTTTCCAAATAATTAATATTACCAATAATTGATAAGTTCAAGGTCGACGGGTTCAAACAGAAAGCTTTTTAAAGCAGAGAAAACTGTGCATTTTATAATCGGCATGACTTTATCAGATAATACGCATAGTTCTATACTTTATTTCAGTCACGGACCCGCGATATCACGGGTGTGTTCTAGTATTGTATAAAAATGTAAAAACTAACTCAATTAGAAATCAGATAAAAAAAATAAGGAGATGGCAACCAAGGACAACCACTGTGTTACAGGCTCTCCACTTGAAAGAGGGACTGTGATACAGAAGTAACCAGGCAAAACTGAACAAGATATATAATTATAAAACAATTTTTTACCTCACAGTAAACTAAATCTGCTCCATATTTAAGTGACAAAAGTCTAAATGGTAATGTAGATACTCTAACCATAGGAGCCAAAATCACTTTGTGGTGGAAATCTATTTTCTCCGTCATTTTCTATCAATACTGAAAAATAATTTACACAGTCATTTTTATATAAACAAAGATTATTTAATGGGATGGAATGAAAAAAAAACTCTTTTATCAAATAGTACTTAAGCAGAGATGCAACTTATCGTCGGACCCGTCGGACCTAAGGGGCAGAATTTATGCAGGTCCGGCAAAACTCGTAGCTGTGCAGGACCTGATGGCCGGCAATATTTAAGTCCGCTTGGGTCCGCCAAAACTGAAATCCCCGTCGGCCCCGGCAGAGTATTTTGTTTATAAAATTGCGATCATCTTTAATAAAAGTAAATGTCCTGTTCCCCCGCATTTTCTAACTCCGGGAACCAGTATTTCCGCCCAGTAATAGTCTTTCGTACCTTGTCCATCTCGCCCCGAACAATTCTCCGTATTTCCGTCATGTTTTTTGTTTTAGAAATTCGCTCTCTAGGAAGGATGTCTATTAAGCATAGTTGATAAGTTCAGGAAATATGTCATGGCCGTTAAAATTTGTAAGTGGGTTCAATAGCATAATTTCATTTGATTTTTGAGTGAAAATATGGGTCTGGCAGAAATTTGATGGGTCTGGCAAAACTTGGTACCCTGTAGGCCCCATTGTCTGACAGGAAAAAAAAACTGTTTGCATCTCTGCTTAAGTATCATAATTAGATTTTTTAGTGAGGCCCTCCAGTGAAGATCTAGAAATTTTCACAAGAGGGGGCCTACTGACTGCCTAAGGGGGGGTGACGATTCCGTCACGCTTCAGTGATTCCCTATATAACCAACCAAAATTTTTCTGAAAAGGAGGGGCCCGGGCCCCCCCCCCCTCCCTAAATCCGCCTCTGCCCTCTGACAAATTATATTAAGCAAAATAAAATCTAAACAAATACAATTGTGTATAACAATGAATCCATCACACTAACTTGGAATAAAAAATTAGAAGAAGAAATATTAAATAAATATTTGGTATCATGGGAAAAAAGTCTATTTGGCATTTAAACATTTATTTCTTGATTCAATGGGTTTAACAAGATGCTACATTTTTTTTTAGAGCAATGTAACTGGTTTCATTCATCGCTTTGAAAACAATGGTGTCTGTAATTTCAAATCAAAAACTTACAGGTAATAATATATGACTGTATCATGGTTTAAAACATTTCATAATAATAATAATAATGATGATAACTAGAGGCCCTAAAGGGCGTGTTGCTCACTTTGGTCTATGTGTATTTTCAAAATGTGTACTAGAATAGAATTCAGGGAAAAAAAAACTCTTTTTTGTTGCACTTGTATTGCTGATAAAAAAAAATATTTACAGTTTATCAATGTTTATCATTATCTTCTTTAGTTATATTGCCCAAAACACAAAAAAGGGTAAAAATAATATCAACATGGAAAGGCAAATCACTCTTAAGAGTCTACTTATGATTTTGGCAACACTTTACCTATACAACATGTACAACATTGTACAATGTATATAAATCCTAGTCTTGCTAATCATTTTTGTCATTTAAAGTGTTTATCTATCTTATATATAGTTTTCAAGTGAAAAAAGGCCAGCAAAAAAATCCCACAGAAATTCAGTGTAATATTGCAGGGCTGCCATGTCTTATGCAATGCATATTTTGCACCATTTTCTATTGATCTATTGTTTTCTCTCTATGGTCTTTACAATTTTTGCCAAATCTAACACATTTGCTTCATGAAAACTGGGCAATATTAATATTGTCCTGAAGAAGGTGACAAAATTTCATGGTCTTGGATACCGTTTCATTATGAAAAAGTTTCTCAGGACAATATTTTACACGAAATTTTGTTCAAAGGACAATATGTCAGGGGGACAATATCTTATGTTAGGCCAAATTAAAAATGATGTGTGTTTCTTATTTCAGTATCCTCCCTATTTTTTAGGCTAAAATTAGCCTACCCAAAGTGTTTTTTTTTTATAATTTTCAATAAGCACTGTTATTTACCCATACGGCCATAGTTCAAATAGTTATGATGTCTAGGAAGGCTATTATAAATGTTTGCTTTGATGCCTTCCTGCGACCAAAAAAATACCAACAGCAGACGACATGATTATCTAGACAACTACGGCCCTATATTAAAAAGGACAAAAAGGCAAAACTGCAAAAGCCACCATGTTTTGTAGACTCAGCATGTATGATAAAAATGATATTGGATAACATGACAATTTCACTTGTGAAAACTTACCAAGAATCTAATTTATCCAAAAAAAACTTTCTCTAAATGAAAAGTTCACTTAAAATATTGCAATCCTGGAAAACACCTGACGAAACCTGGGCGCAGACATTTTGGATAAATCAAGGTAAATGAGACGTTTGAATATAATTCAGAGGATAACTTACGTTAACTAAAACATTTTAATGATTCAATTTCAAATCATTCTGATTTTCCTTTGGCGGTTTTGAACCGGTTGAAGAACATCAATAAGGATTGACCGAATAGGCTTTTGCCATATGAAAAGGTTACTTTTTATGATGAGACAACACATAGTTTGTTTTGTCCCTGATAAAATGAAAAGCATATGTATCCCTCGAATTTTGTTTATGCTTTAAAATTATTGTGTTCATAGCATTGAATGGTAAAATAATTAAATATATTTGTTTCAGTCATTTTCCTCCTACTTCATTATGTTGACTATCCTGTCACTATTTGGCGTACCAGTCTTGTTCATACACCGGCACCAGACTTTCTATCAATTATAATAATACTATAGACAAATGGGAATAAATAGTTCAATGTTTTCTATTTTAGTAAAATGTCTTTTTTATATATATACTGTGGGGACAAGCACATAGTTAAATCAGTGCCTAACACATTATTGTTAGTATGTTGATGGCGTACTGAATTTCTGTCTCACTAATTAGAGAAGAGAAGAAAAAATTAACGACAAGAAAGTTTATTTACTTTTGAAATGATAGATTTATAGAAAGATAAATCGTTGATTTAACTGATGGTCTATAAACAGATACAAAAAAGGAGTAAAATGGCAGTTAAATTTTTATCTTCTTCTTCCTGGTACGGGAAAGACTCTGGAGTGTGGAATATCCCGGAACTGTGGCGCTATGTACAAGCATATGGAGGTCGAAAAATTGTTTAAAAACAAAATAAAATATTTATTACAGTTCAATTACAATTTAAAATAACACTAGTTGTAACTTAATGTTAAACATATTCATATTATGTAGAGTGGCTTAAATACAATAACTATATTAATTATATAATAACCCCTATTTTACCCAAACATTGTGTATATATACCACTTGCTTTTTTGGTTGATAATGAAAATATTTGAACCTTTTACCCTATTAACAGAAACAAATATTTACATTGACCTTTTGAGTCTGAATTATATCAAGAATATATTATCTTTTAATTTGATTTTGAATCTAACTGATTCTTTATTAAAATTTTGACTCTACATACATATTGATTTATTCATCTATACACTATGCTGATAATTGAATGTATATTATTTTAAACATATCCTGGACAATAAAAATTAAGAAGTTTTACATTCTCTTATTTCTCATATATATATTACTACAGCTCTTGTTGGTATGAAGTTATGTAGTTTTTCTGTTTTTATGATTTTAGGGCAAAAAGGTCAAAATGAACATGGATATGGAATCAGATAATTTCAGTGACCTGCAACAGCAGGCGGAACAGCTGACAGCTGAGATGGAAAGTGGGACAGATTTACCCAGAGTCACACGTAACTTAGCTCAGATCTTAGAAGCTGGTGAAAGATTGTTGTCAAAAGTTGCTCCTATCAGTCAAGACTCATCAGATGTGAAAGCGTAATAATTATATATGTATTATTGACAAACTAATAGTAATAGTTATGATAGTGATTCTTCCATTTGAAATCAAGCTAAAAATATTTATTGTAATTTGGAGAAGAAAATGGTTGAGTTCATTAGATTGTTACACTGACACATGGTGATAAGATTAGATTTGACAAGTTTGAAGAAAACATTTACATGGTTTTGGTTTTAACAACACTATAAAGATTTTTAATGTTCAACGAGTGAAACTAAATGATTTAGTCATTATATCTTGCTCACTTCTATGACTGCAGATTTTAGTCTGCTTTACATTGAAAAGAGACTTTGTTTGATTATAAGTGCAAAGTTATTGAGTAAGAAATTGACATGGATGTTTTATTTTCTATATTGGCAATTAAAGAATTCAAGCAGAATTTGTCAGTGGATCAGTTTGATAATAGAACAAAAACATTAAAGGGGCACTAGCTGCCAAATTCATGTTCACCAATTTGAGGCAAATTCTCATATTCTATTTATAACAATGTAAAACATTTTTCTAAACTATCAAAAGTATAAAATAAACAATTTACAGGACATGGTCTCAATAAGATGTACAGTACATTCCGTGACATGGTCTGAAAAATGTCGCAGGTTTTAAAAAGGCTCAGCATCAGCGACTTAAATGTCGATGATTGATTACCTGTTGTCAATCAAATCATCAGCTGATAATAGGTGCAATAAAATCAGCCAAGCGTGCATGGTTAGCCGCACATGCTACTTAATATTATGTAATTAGTTATGATAATGTAACAGGTAAAATCGATAATTACATAATAGACATTTAAAAGGCATGAACGGTTTTCAGATTGTTTCAGTTCTAATTATTTAATTTACCAATAAAAGAAATATGGTTTTTTTTTTCAGGTCTGTCTGAGGAAGAAACATTCTACACATTATTGTTCTCTTATTTATCTTCTCAGTTTTTTTTTACGATTCGAATATAAATTAAAATATCTTTTCCTTTCCGTTCTTTTCTCATTACTTCTACATTTCGTCGGGAGTTATATGTTCTAGTAATTTCGTAGATTAGTTTTTTAGCTCACCTGGCCCGAAGGGCCAAGTGAGCTTTTCCCATCACTTGGCGTCCTGCGTCCGTCGTCCGTCGTCCGTCGTCGTCGTCGTCCGTCGTTAACTTTTACAAAAATCTTCTCCTCTGAAACTACTGGGCTAATTTCAACCAAACTTGGTTACAATCATCATTGGGGTATCTAGTTTAAAAATTGTGTTCGGTGACCCCGCCAACCAACCAAGATGGCCGCCATGGCTAAAGATAGAACATGGGGGTAAAATGCAGTTTTTGGCTTATAACTCAAAAACCAAAGCATTTAGAGCAAATCTGACAAGGGGTAAAATTGTTTATCAGGTCAAGATCTAGCTGCCCTGAAATTTTCAGATGAATCGGACAACCCGTTGTTAGGTTGCTGCCCCTGAATTGGTAATTTTAAGAAAATTTTTGCTGTTTTTGGTTATTATCTTGAATATTATTATAGATAGAGATAAACTGCAAATAGAAAAAATGTTAAACAAAGTAAGAATTACAAATAAGTCAACAGGTCCAAAATGTTCAGTTGACCCCTTTAGGAGTTATTGCCCTTTATAGTCAATTTTTAACCATTTTTCGTAAATCTTAGTTATCTTTTACAAAAATCTTCTCCTCTGAAACTACTGGGCCAAATTTAACCAAATATGGCCAAAATCATAATTAGGGTATTTATTTTAAAAATTGTGTCCGGTGACCCGCACAACAAACCAAGATGGCCGCCATGGCTAAAAATAGAACATAGGGGTAAAATGCAGTTTTTGGCTTATAACTCAAAAACCAAAGCAATTAGAGCAAATCTGACAGGATGAAAGTTGTTTATTAGGTCAAGATCTAACTGTCCTGAAATTTTCAGATGAATCGGACAACCCTTTGTTAGGTTGCTGCCCCTGAATTGGTAATTTTAAGGAAATTTTTGCTATTTTTGGTTATTTTCTTGAATATTATTATAGATAGAGATAAACTGTAAATAGAAAAAATGTTTAGCAAAGTAAGATTTACAAATAAGTCAACAGGTCCAAAATGGTCAGTTGACCCCTTTAGGAGTTATTGTCCTTTATAGTCAATTTTTAACCATTTTTTTCGTAAATCTTAGTTATATTTTACAAAAATCTTCTCCTCTGAAACTACTGGGCCAAATAAAAGCAAACTTGGCCACAATCATCATTGGGGGTATCTAGTTTAAAAAATGTGTCCAGTGACCCAGCCAACCAACCAAGATGGCCGCCATGGCTAAAAATAGAACATAGGGGTAAAATGCAGTTTTGGGCTTATAACTTAAAAACCAAAGCATTTAGAGCAAATCTGACAGTGGAAAAAATTGTTTATTAAGTCCAGATCTATCTGCTCTAAAATTTTCAGATGAATTGGACAACTGGTTGTTAGGTTGCTGCCCCTGAATTGGTAATTTTAAGGAAATTTTGCTGTTTTTTGTTATTATCTTGAATACTATTATAGAGAGAGATAATCTGTAAACAGCAATAATGTTCAGAAAAGTAAGATTTACAAATAAGTCAACGTGACTGAAATGGTCAATTGGCCCTAAGGAGTTATTGTCCTTTATAGTCAATTTTTTAAAATTTTCATAAAATTTGTAAATTTTTACTAACATTTTCCACTGAAACTACTTGGCCAAGTTCATTATAGATAAAGATAATTGTAAGCAGCAAGAATGTTCAGTAAAGTAAGATGTACAAACACTTCACCATCACTAAAACACAATTTTTCATGAATCTATCTGCGTCCTTTGTTTAATATTCACATATACCAAGGTGAGCGACACAGGCTCATTAGAGCCTCTAGTTTTTAAAAGACATGAGCTTCCTATCTTTATTCATATTTGAAAACGTCATGTGAGGGAGGGTAAGAAGGGGTCCTGATCCCAAATGCCGGGCTTAAAAAAACAAAATCCCGAAATCCCGGACTTAAAATCACAAAATCCTGAGGTCCCCTAATTCGAAAAAGAATTTCCGGAACCCGAAAGTGTTACTCTTGAAATCCCAAGCTTAAAAACACCCGATCCTAGAGTCCCGATAAAGGTCCTATCCCCCCTCTTATATATTCTCAAAACGTGAAATATTACTGTAACAAGAAATACCCGAATGAAACAGCTGCTGAAACGTCTATTATTGAAAACTAGTTTTTCGTTTGTAAGATAAGATGGTTATTTTTATTGTAATAAAATGTTTGGATTGGAAGAGAATTTGATCGAACATTTAAATGCATTGCTGGTGAAAGCGGGGTCAAGGTTGACACGATAATATCACGTGTGTACATGTGTTTAAAACTTTAGGGGTTTCCTGTTCAATTTCATGGATAAAATCATCAATCGGAACTACTCGGCCGGCTTTCTGTTTGCACGAAGAAATAACTCTTCAATAATTATTGTACTGTATAGCGAGAGTAGTTACGATTGATAAAATTATAAAAGATATTATTAGCCTAGCATGTAACTATGTCCAGTGTGTATTCTTTGTAAAAAAAACACAACGTCATATTCAACTGGCTTAAAATTCTATGATAAAAAAATATAAAAAATCGAGATTATTTTCTCAATAAAATAGTTTGCAGCAAAAAAAACTATTTACGAGATTTTTTCTAGGTAAACATGTAAAATAGAAGGCAGCAAATTTTCTCAATTATAATATAAAACTTACTGAATAGCATAAATATGTGTTTACAAAAAAATTCGATATTTTCTTTTGTTCTTGAAGAACAAGAATATGTAGGATAAAAAAATCTATACGTTTTAGAAATCAGTCACAAACAGTAGAGATAAGGCAATGGGTATAATTAGTAAAACTCTTTGAAGCCCCCCTTTGAGTGTACAACAAATTAAAGATATCTTTTTGAATGATTTGTGTAGCCTTGAAAAAGACTGTTATGAAAAAGTTTCTGCTGCATCTCTCGTAGTTCTTGACTTGGTTTTCTTAGTGTGGTAGGAGGTGTTCGATCTTCTTGGTGAAACTGGGGTCATCTAACTTGGTTTTGAAGTAACTTATCGTTTTACCATAAGACCTTTCAGGAAATATTTTGCGAGGTACATCGGCTGTTGCACGTCCTTCTAATGCTATTACTACTGGGACAACTTTATATAAATGGTCAATAAAGCGGTTGCAGTACTCAATAGTAAGATCTCTGGTCCAAAACTCTTGTAGAGCTGTCTGAAGGTCATCTTTAGTTTTAAGGTTTTTTTTAGCAAGTCTGCGTTTCAGCATATTCCATACCATTTCAATTGGGTTGATATCGGGAGATTCGGAGGGCCAGCAGTCCCACCACTGAATGCCATTGTCGATCATGAAACTTTTGGCAAGCTTGGAGCGATGTTTTGGGTCGTTGTCTTGTTGAAAACGGTGACCATCTGGATAAACAGATTTGATAAAAGGCAGAAGAGTCTTTTCTAAAATGTTTTCAACGAAAAAATCGGACTTAAGAATCCCGTCGAAAATCAGAAGACGTGTGGTTCCCCTACGACTCATACCTCCCCATACATGCACTTTTAAAGAAAAACGCCAACCAAACCCAAGAAACCAACTAAACCAGACGCAAATGGGAGAGCTTTAACCTATAAAATCAGACAAGGTCACAAGATTAAAAAAAAGGAATTACACACATACAATGTTCATGTACCAATTCAAAACATATTCTTTTATATATAAAACCAAAATCCTTTAAAATGACAAATCGTTTTAGAACGAACAAGAGACATAAAATAAAAAAATACCATTATTTTTTTTTATTTATTGATTTCCTTAAAAAAAATTCTTTTCAATAGATATTAATCAAATTAATAGGAAGATGGTTATGAATATATATTACATTTAAAATTTAGTTATTTTTAGTTTTATTAATATTTGAACAAATATTAGATTTAAAATTAATTCTTTAAGATACAGCAGGTGAAGAATATAAAAAAAATATATTCTTTAATGTTTTATTCTGACAGACAAAATAACAGAAAAGCATAACATGCATAATAAAAATTGTATTTTTTCTTAATAATGCAAAGACAAACACAGGTAAAATTTACCTGTACATCTAAATATTATGTAATCAAGACATGAAACCTTCTACCTGTTAAAAGATTTAAAACACCTGGTTGATCACCTTTAATTATCCCAGCAGGTAGTCTGACCATCAGCCAGTGATTTATGACCCCCAATAAAAGCCCAGCATTTAATGCCAGGCATACAAGATACTGATGATTTTTCAGACCATGTCACAGTGTGTACTGTAGCTTCGTTTCGTGTGAATTTTAGCCGAGTCGCCATCTAATTAACTATCAAGTTGACCTTCTATGACCATATAAGCGATGGAAACATAAACATAGATATGAATAGATTAAGCAACTCGTGCAATTGAATTTTTATAGGTCTGTTAAATTTTGTATTGTAGATTAAAAAATTATGTTTATCTTCGTTTTTACCTTTAATATAAGAATGATTTTGTTTGGATCGAATCAGTTAATCAAATTATTTACCTAGTTTCACTTTCAATGTTGACATTCTTTTCCTTTAAATACCCGTACACGGACAATGCATGCTTTATGCTATCTCTTTCTACGTGATTAATTTAGAGTTCACATGAATACGGATTTAATGAGGTCAAATTATTCACTTGCAAATAAATAATTCTTAATGAATGTGTATTAGCTTAATTAGACAAAATTGAACCATTTTAGCTGATAAAAGCAAATTGTTATATCACTATTTCTCTTGCATTAATGATTGAACAAAAAAAATCATACTTTTGATTTTTTATATATCTTGTAGTTAGTGCCCCTTTAAATTATAAACATTTCACCTAATTATCAACTGCATTTTTGTTTCGAAAGCCCTATGAAATATATGTCTAAATTATATTTATTCAAGAAGGATAAAAAGTATGGTTTGTATGTTAATATATACTTGATGCCATATTATTTATACAAATCAATTAAAAAAAAAATCCAACATCAAATCATTTCAAATAATGAAAAGAATGAATTTATATTTTTGTGCATTAATTTTTCAGATCAATATTACTTGGAACTAAAGGCTTTGATGTCCCAAAGATATCCCAGAAATTAGAGGGATTAAGTGCAGCTAAGACCTTTGAACCTTTGGAACCTGTCAGAGATACTGATATACAGGTGAACAAATTTAAATCACTTCATTTAGTTTAATAAAGGGAAAAGATTTATTGTTAGTCTAAGGGAAGCTCTTTTAATCATCATTAATTTCAATTAGACAGGCAAACTACAAATTAAAAAACTGGATTCATTTATGTTCGTGGGTACCAATTTCATATAGAAAGTTTGTTATTCATTGGAAATTTTAATTTTGGTTCCCCTGTACCCAGGACATACACAAACATTGGTCATCAATGAATAATAATGAATTGAAAAATAGTTGCAAAAATACATACTTTTGTGGTTATCTTTTGATTGTTTTTAGTTGCTTAATGTCCAACGGCAAATATTTCATGCAATGCATTGTCCATGTTCACAAACTGAATAATAAGGAAATAACAAGGATTCACTACAAGTTCCGTATTTTCTATTGATATTAACTTGGATAATGAAATCAGGTTTTATGTTCTTATGCAAGAAACTTTAATAATGGTGGATTTAATTTTCAGAGTTTTCTGAAAAATGAAAGAGAGAATGCATTGTTAGCTGTAATAGAACAGACAAGAAAAAATGTAAGTACTTGCATTCAAAGATCCAAAATTATTTTCACTCCATTTGGGAATTTGTTGAGGAATTGTAAGTCGGGTTGATTTTATTTAAATCTGAATGTATATCATTTGATTTTACATGAAATTAAATATGCAAATTAAAATTAAGCATCTAATTTTCTCTTTTAAAAAAGAGATGGAGAACTTGCATGCATGCATAATGTGCAGTAATTGGTAGCATGTTTGTTTGTCAAAGGATCTTTTATTTACCAAACTAAATCAAAAGTTATTTTTTTTCGAAAATTGAAATTATTTATAGCCTTTGCTGAACAGGTAATATACTGTCAGTTTTCAACTCAAGAAAAAATGATTCTTGAAGTTACAGGCATACTTTCTGTGATGCAACTTTCATATCTTTGTTTTATGCGAAAAGTACTAAGATAGATTCACTTTTATTAATATTGTGTTTATTATTTTAATGAAAATATTAGCAGTAATATATATGATTGAAATAGAAATACACAGTTAATCATGTTTGGTTATAGTAAATTTAAATCGTGTAATTTGTTCCTTTTTTTACAGACATTTGATGAAGTGGAACGACGACATTGGGAGTGTATGGAGAACGAGTGGGAGAGAGAGAAACAAAAGATTCTGAATTCCTTACGAGGCCTTGGACAAGATACAGTAGATTTCCAACAGAATCAGAGGTATTTACCTACGAGTTCTTATATCATAATTGTATAAGCTATATAAGTTATATAATAGGGATGAGTGGATGATTATTGTTTTGAATGGCTATAAACTCAAAGGCGTGTCCAATCTTTCATATGCTTTTCTTGGAGTCAATAATATATAGAGATTCGGCAAGTTATGACGTTGGGCGCCATATTGTTATGTAAAATGGTGCAAAGGCATTAACCAATAAAATAGTATAAAATAGACTAAACTGAAACTATAACTAATTCACAACAATTATGTTTGTCTGAAACATACATTCGTGTTCATCAAAATAAAAAGATCAGACGAGTTTATTTTGATAGTTTAATTTATGTGAGTTGTAATTCACTTAGTTTAGAAAAGAAAATTTCTTTGTATAAAAGGTATATCACAGATGATATTTTTGAAAATGAAGATTTGTATTTAAAAAAAATCATATTAATTCAAAACAGGAAGGATTTTTTATTATTTTTTAAACAATTCATGTTTATTATTTTACAGAGCTTTTTAGCTGAACCTGTTAGCATCCAAGGTCGTAGTAATCTTGACAACATAGAAATGGCATATGCCAGACAGGTAAGTTAAAGTAGTAGAAATTAAGTAAGAAAATTGATTAAATTTCATTTTGTGTGTTTTTAGGGATTGAATTGTGATTTTATTGTACTTTTACATACTTTTTTTTTCGGGAGTAAAATATGATTTGACTGTACTTTTACATACTTGATCAATCAGGTGAGGAACCAGAATACCTCAAGTAAACCACTGACCTTTAGGCAAAAAATGTTCTGGTAAATCAAAAGTTGTCATTTGTATGAATACCTCAGGCTATGTCGGAAAATATATGAAGCACTAATATTGACTTAGGGTAACGTCGTAACCATAACGCTGTAGTGAATGACGTTAAAACTTATTGTATACATTTCATAGCTATCACGAGGATTAAACGTATATTGCAATCATAATGTATTTATTGAGATTCCACAACAGGCTAGTCTCAAACTAATTGTATTCTAGTGTGATATTTCAAGGTTACAAGTGATCATCTACCTAGACTGATTGGCCTCAGAGGTGTATTGATTTAGTACTTCTGAAACATTTCAAATTGAAAAGTATTTTATAAGACAAACATTTCTATACAAAAAGAGAAGATTACACATCTGACTAGTGACTGTGTTAAATCAATTATTAAATATGTATATGAATAAAGTTTCTGAATCTTTTTAGGTTTATGTTTACAATGAACACGTTATTGCAGGCAGCATCAGACCAAATCTTGGAGATATGTTCCTAGATGTAGCCAAGACAATTGATGATAAGGTATGGCGCTCTCCTCTGCTAAAAGATTGGATCCAAAGTTTAATCAATTATTTATAGCCTTTATAAGATTTTTTTTAAGGCAAAGAATCTCCAATTTATGCTTATGAGCTTTGAATGTATCAAACACTGATTTTTTTATGCAGTTGATAAACAAATGTAATATTTTTTTTCTCAATTTTATTTCTTTTTTGGTGTTGAAATTTAGCATTAAAATTATCTGTAAATTAATTTCTACAAATAAGGCAACATGGCTGAAAAAAATAATATGACACTTTAAAGGAGTTATTGCTCTTTGAATTACTATTTTACCAAATTTTAGTTCTAAAATATTCTTTTTTGCACTGAATCTATTTTTTATATTATGCCATATAAGCAATTCAGGCTTATCTATTTTAGTTGAGCTTTTTCCTCTGTAAAAGGGGAGATAACTGATGGAGATTATTTTCTGTTAAATGGGAAATAACTCACTATCTGGCATAATTTCTCTTGACATTTTGGTTATTTACAGTATTTATATTATAATTATTTTAGCAAGTAACAGAATTGTGGGAGATGGTTAAATGTATGGTTGAAGTTCCACTGATTTCTGCCAAAAGTATCAAAGACACGCGACAAGACTACAGAAACACAATCAGCATTTGTAGATAAAGCCAGGGAATACCTAGAACAAACGTAAGGTTCTCTACTCAAGGATCATCTCACAAATTGTTGTAAACCTTCCTATAAAGATTTGCAACATTTAAAAAAATCATTCTGGTCAGACATTTTGAAGCAGATATAATTGAATGTAGCATCTAAAATTATCTAAAATAAAAAAAAAGAATATACATTAATGGATTTAGTGAAATTTCTAGTTCAAAGCCAATTACAACTAACAAATAAATCATTTCTCTATGTCTAAAATCAAACAGTATACATCCAATGGATTTAGTGAAAAAGGTAGTTCAAAGCCAATTACAAATCTCAAATAAATCATCTTTCTCTGTCTACTTAAACTAAACAGTATTCATCCAATGTATTTAGTATAAAGAGATCATAAATTGATTTGATATTTCTTTCTTTGCAGATATGCTAAATACATTGATATAACAATAAGCAGCAATCTACAACAAGCTCAGAGGGGTGGAATACCTGGAACATATAACATAGTCAGAAGTTTTCTCAATGTTAGACCTCCAAATATACCCAATCTAGAGGTAAGTTACCCAAAAGATACTTGGTTCAAACAACATTGTAAAAATATTTCCATCAGCCCTACAAAGTTGTCCTAGTTAGAGGATGATAGTTAAAAGGATGAAATACTGGATACATATTACATTTTCAAGCCCTCTTAATGTCACTCTACCAAATGTATCCAATTTTGAGGTATGCTAACCAAAAGAATAGAATACTTAATAGATTTAACATGTCAGATTTCCAAATATACTCAATTTAGAGGTATTAAAGATACCCAAAAAGATAAAAAATGTGATACACATAACATTGTTAACATGTATGTACAACATTATTTCATTGTGTATTTAAGGATGGTTTAGTAGATGGACATCCCACATGGGCCATGGTTTATTACTGTTTACGTTGTGGTGATTTACAAGCTGCACAGCAAGTTGTGGATAAATGTGGGTAGGTATTTTAAATTTTTTAATGATTTTAATATACAAAAATAGTTAATATAAAAAAGTAGATGTGGTATGGTTTCCGAAAAAGGCAACTCTCCATATGAGACCAAATGACACAGAAACTAATAACTATAGGTCATAGTAGGGCCTTCAACTGTTAGCAAAGCCCATACCACATAGTCAGCTATAAAAGGCCCCTGAAATGACAAATGATAAACAGTTCAAACGAGGAAACTAATGGCCTAATTTATGTACAAAACAATGAATGAAAAACAAATTTGTAAGAAAGCAAGGAACTACAACCACTGAATTACAGGTTTCTGACTTGGGAAAGACACCTACAGAATGTGACGGGGTGCAATATAGTTAGGTGTTTAGTTTGTAAAATTGAAATGCCCCTATGAGACATATATTTCTCTTTTACCTCTTTTTTGTTATTGGTTGTATATATTTTTAAAAGGAAATTGAAAAATTATTGTCAAATCATTGCTTGTGAACAAATAGCTGTCATTATTCTGAAATATGTTAACACAATTTTTTACATCAACAAAATTACATCACAAATTAGATTTATTATTACTACAGGAATGATTGATTCTATTTTCAGGCATAATCTTGGAGATTTTAAGTCTTTCATGCATGAGTATGTTTCCAGTGAAGATCACAGGTAAGTCTGCACTATTATATATGGGCATTATTTATCTACGATGTTACCTGCAAATTGATACTTAGCTAGGGTTGAATAAAGTCTAAAACCAGTTTATAGTATATATGATGTATGGTTGTAGATGAACTGGCAGGGAAAATGGGGATTCATAATTTGTGTATTTGACTCTTGTAGTTTTTAACCCATTTTTCTCAAACGTCACAGAAATATTGCAGGATTGTTGAAGTTGTGCACTAAAATTTTAGAATTGTTTGGGGATATTTTTCTTATTTTTCAAATCCCTAGAACTTAGTACATTGTATGGTGTAATTTAATACATCTTTGTTAAACAGATGCCTTCATAGCCATTCACTGAGATGGCTGTGTCATTGGAGTAATTGTTAACAGTATGTACCATATTATTGAATAAAAACAAACAACATTCTAATATAACCAAAAAAAAATTAATTGGTTACTTTGTTTTGAAAAAATGGGGTTTTCCATCCCATATATATAATATTTTTTATGGTTCTTACAGATTAAGTTCAGGTAGTGAAACAAAAATACAATTACAGTATAGAAGAATTGTAAAAAATGGTACAGACCCTTTTAAAAGGTGAGTATGTGTTTTTAGCTCACCTGACCTGAAAGGTCAAGTGAGCTTTTCTCATCACTTGGTGTCCGTCGTCCGTAAACTTTTACAAAAATCTTCTCCTCTGAAACTACTGAGCCAAATTTAACCAAACTTAGCCACAATCATCATTGGGGTATCTTGTTTAAAAATGTGTCCGATGACCCGGCAAACCAATCAAGATGGCTGCCATGGCTAGAAATAGAACGTAGGGGTAAAATGTAGATTTTGGCTTATATCTCTGAAACCAAAGCATTTAGAGCAAATCTGACACGGGGTAAGATTGTTTATGAGGTCAAGATCTATCTGCCTTGAAATTTTCAGACAAATCAGACAACCCGTTGTTGGGTTGCTGCCCCTGATATAGTAATTTTAAGGAAATTTTGCAGTTTGTGGTTATTATCTTGAATATTATTATAGATAGAGATAAACTGTTATCAGCATTAATGTTCAGCAAAGTAAGATCTACAAATAAGTCAACATGACCAAAATTCCCAATTGACCCTTTAAGAAGTTATTGCCCTTTAAAGTCAATTTTTAACAATTTTCATAATTTTTTGTAAATTTTTGTAAATTTGTACAAAATATTTTCCACTGTAGTTACTGGGCCAAGTTAATTATAGATAAAGATAATTGTAGCAACAAGAATGTTCAGTAAAGTAAGATCTACAAACACATCACCATCACCAAAACACAATTTTGTCATGAATTTATCTGTGTCCATTGTTTAATATGCACATAGACCAAGGTGAGCGACACAGGCTCTTGAATGCCTCTAGTTTTTTTTTACATTTTGACATTAACAACCCAACAGATATTGCTCAGCTATCAATATACACAACAAGTTTATCACTTAAAGCTCTGCCCACACCATTCATCCTTGAACTTTGATGCTGACATTTATAAAGCGATGGAAAATATTAACATTTTCAAACAATATTGGACATTATTTTACTATTTCTGTTACTGTTTACTTGAAACAATATAATTTCACATAAGCAATTGTGATTTTATCAAGTAAACAGATGATTAGCTGATTGTGCTAAATTCATTTTGTAAATATAACATATTATGACTCCAAGATGAAACTAAGCTCTCATTTCACCTGTTTCTAAGCAGCATACCAATAACAGCTGATATCGGAAAACATAGAAAACATGCTGTTTATATGAACAACTGTGTTTGTAGTAATTAACAATTATGAATATGAATGATTATGAATAAAAAGTAAAATCACAAAAAATAATAAACTCTGAGGAAAATTCAAAATGGAAAGTCCCTTAACAAATGGGCAAATCAAAAGCTCATTCACATCAAACAAATGGATAACAACTGTAATATTCCTGACTTGATACAAGCATTTTCTTATGTAGAAAATGGTGGATTAATCCTGGTTTTATAGCTAGCCAAACCTCTTACCTGTATGACAGACCTATCAAATTCCATTATATTGACAACAAGGTGTGATCAAAACAAACAGACATAATAGGTAAACATGTCAAAAAAAGCAGTCAACATCATGTTATAATCCTTATCACTATTATTAAAATCTAAAGTACATTAAGGTGGTATGGGTGTCTTCCTCCATCTTGGATTGTAAAAAACAGAGAATCAAAGGTCCAGATTTCCCATCAAGTTAGCAAAATTTGATGCAGGAATGCAGATGTTTTATGTACATTTTCATTTAAAAGTACCAATTTATAAGAATATAACTTCGAAATATTGACATTTTTGCAAATGTTAATTATTTTTGGTTGTTTTATTTTTTTTTAAATTTGGCATTTTAAGGGAAGGTAACTCTAAAAAAAAGTGCGTTTTCTGAAGGATTCTGTATGGAATTTTCCTATTTTGTATTTTAGCCGGAAAAAACGTACGGTGACCCTATCTTTTCTTTTGATATTCTCAAAGCAGTGTCTGAAAGCTATCTTTTCCTGAAGTATTTAACAATTCTATCATTTTGTTTAGTTTCTAATCACAAAATGGTGTTTTTTCCTGTATAATCCATACAAAATGTGTCATTTTGTCCCGTCCTGTAGCTTGAGAAAATGCGCTGTGACCTATCATTTTTATTATATTTTTCAACATGTATCAATAGATACAACGTTTTGGCAAAGTATGAGCAAATTCTATCATTTTTAATTTAGACTCCCATACCACCTTAAGACAGTTTGAATACAAGTTAAAATGTTTGTGTTATTTCTCCTTTGCTGTTATCTTTCCAGAGCTGTCTATTGTGTAATAGGTCACTGTGATCCAGATGAGAACCATCCAGAAATAGCTGATAAAATAGATGATTATTTATGGTTAAAACTACGACAAGTACAAACAGATAATGATGATCAACATAATCAAGACAATTTTACGTTAAAAAAATTACAATGTTTATTGTATGAAGAATTTGGTATGTTATCAATTTTCACCATTATCATGTAAATTATACAGTGGAAAACTAAACACAATTAAATTATAATAGGCATTCTCATGAAATATGAAAGGAGATTTGGAGTATACGTAAATGAGATAACGACCTAAACAATACCAAAAAATCTAAAGGTCTACATACTGTATAAAAAGCTTTCTTGACTGTATATACTGATTCTACATGGGAAGTAACTCTTTCTTCCTTCATAAATTGTCACAATTTTAAGTTCAACAAGGGAAGTAACTCAATTTTGGCAGATACTGTATTACACATTAAGCCTTTCTATAAAACTTCATTTTCTATTTTCTTGATGAATTCATAAGAGTTTAAAACTCAAATTAAAATTAAAAATCAAGAGTATTCAAGTTTATCAATTTCAATATGTGTTATTTTTATTGGGAAACTAAAATGAATTGGTTGTAAAAATTAAACTTTACAGTCTGGTCTTCAACAATACAAAACTGACCAAACAGTACAGTATGTGTAAAGCACCAACAGTGATAAATATATTTATCAAAAACTACCAAAGATCTGCAATTGACATCAGAATTCCTAAAGGAAATAAAAGTTAAGGAATAACAAAAGACAAGGTGCCTGGCTTTTGGCTTTGAACAGGGACATGAAATTAGACCTGATGGATTAATTCACTGTGCTTAAACGGCTGTGGGTAACTTAAGTTACCCACAGCCCAATATGGCGGACTCTAAACTCGTTGATATTTAATTCATACAAAATGTACCTTTTGCGACGTTTTTCATGCAGAATGTAAATATCTATAGGATTATTGAATAAAGAAATGACTAACAATTACCATAAATTTGTTAATATAGAGTTCACTAAAGCGCAAGGTCAACTTTAAAAAATGCATAAGATGTCCGTAACTTTTTGATCGAAACTAAGCAGACTGTCCGTAACTTTATTTTTAGATGTGGGTAACTTTTGATTTAAAATTTTAAGAATTATAATTTCAACAATTAGAAGACAATTAACATCATATTTGTAACCTTCGCAGCCGTTTATACTACTCATTCACCACCAAATGTGATTTTATTAACGCATCATACTTACACCACAGAAGTTTTATGTGGGGTTTGTGGTACTCCATCCTGGTTATGGTTATAACTTTTATTTACTGATGTGTGTCTTATCGACGTTTTTCGCTTGTCAGACCAAGGCTTTTCCATACTCTTTAATGTTTTGAGTTTAATTATATGTTTGCGGTTTACCTTCACCTCTGTTTCTTTCTATGTGTATTTTGATGAATACTCTTTGACGCGGCTCGGTATTTATACATCCCACCAGTTAGTTATAGTGTTATGATTTTTTGAATATGTTTCCTAGTATGTTTTTTTTTCTCTCTTTGTATGTTATCAGGGGTTGTTAGACTATTAAATTACCCTGTTGTCCTACGTAGTTATTTATATTTTTATATACTATGTCGAATTGTTACACTATGTTGACTGCTCTTTTCCTTTTATTGTCACTGACTTTTACCTATTTTGTCTTTTAGTTTTATTCAGTTTAATGAGATTTAATGCAACTTGCATACAAATGAAATATGCAGCTGCTGTAAAACTAGGTTTATTCATTTATACAAAATGTCCTTTTTTTAAGTTTTCCCATTTACTGTAAATCTTGGTTTTTGTGGGGATGAGAGAAAAGTGTTTTTGGCTTTTTCAAAAAGACGGGAAAAGTTTGTGCACTTAAGTCTCGTATAGTCTATCCACTGCATGCCTGGGCAATTTGGGTTCCCCTCCAAAATCCAAAATCCGGGATTCATTGCTGGCAGAAAATCAGTAAGTGTATACATGCTACATGTATGTGTAAAAAATACTTGTGTAGTCTACTTGTTCAAAAATAAAAACGAACAATGATATGCTTCAACAGTTTATCATACTGCTATGATCGGAAACAACCCTCCGAACTTGGCGATTCGGATACCCAGACGTTATACAAAATGAGACCCGAGTTTTGCGGATTTATCGTGATTTTTTTTCATATTTTTCCCAATTTTGTCTTCCATCGATACAATGAATTATATCATACTAGACATCTACTTCGTTTTGTGAATATGTATTCGATGCAATCTCTATCATCAGTTTAAACATTACATCCGCGTATGTCGATTCTTTGAAAGTTACGGACATCTCTATTGGTATGATGAAAAAAGTTACGGACAAGTTGTTTTGAAGTTACGGACAGCCTAAGTGTTTTTTAAAATCGTGCTGTGATCGTTTATTTTGTAGAATTTAATCACCTTTCCAGTTTAGGGGTTTCCCTAAACGATTAATACAACTTTTAAATTCAGTTGTTTAATTGATGCATTCGTGGTATTGTTATTCTATAGAAGAAAAGTATCTAACCGACGCAAGGCGGCTCCATCTTGGGCTGTGGGTAACTTAAGTTACCCACAGCCGTTTAAGCACAGTGATTAATTTGTTGTTTAAATCTTGTTTGTTTTATCTGTAAAAGTCTTTTTTTTTTCTTTCTTTTTTTTTAAAAGAAATTAGCTAATTAAACCTACTTTTGTTTCATTGGAGACCAAAGTGTACATGTATATCCTTTTTGAATTTTATGATCATGTTTCTCTTGTTGTTTTCTAAATGTGGAGTGTTTATTTTTCAGGTGAAAATTATTTCAGTGGATATCAACAGCCATTTTTGTATTTCCAAGTGCTAATATTGACAGCTCAGTTTGAAGCTGCCATAGAATTTATATCTCGTATAGACAAGTTATTATGTCATGCTGTTCATGTGGCTTTAGTGTTGTATGAATCTAACATGTTATTACTACCACAAACAAACCAAGCACAGCTATGTAAGTATAGGTCTACAAACAAACCAAGCACAGCTATGTAAGTATAGGTCTACAAACAAACCAAGCACAGCTATGCAAGTATAGGTCTACAAACAAACCAAGCACAGCTATGTAAGAATAGGTCTACAAACAAACCAAGCACAGCTATGTAAGTATAGGTCTACAAACAAACCAAGCACAGCTATGTAAGTATAGGTCTACAAACAAACCAAGCACAGCTATGTAAGTATAGGTCTACAAACAAACCAAGCACAGCTATGTAAGTATAGGTCTACAAACAAACCAAGCACAGCTATGTAAGTATAGGTCTACAAACAAACCAAGCACAGCTATGTAAGTATAGGTCTACAAAAAACCAAGCACAGCTATGTAAGTATAGGTCTACACGTAATCAACTAATTTGTGTATAAAACTGAACTTTACTGCTTTGTCAAGTGGACCATGAACACAGCTATTGTAAATATAGAAACAGGTTTTTAGAAATCTACTGTTACCTGTTCCATGTTTTGGGAGGGAGGGTTTGTTCAAAGAAAGATTTACAGGTTTTTAGAAGTCTTCTGTTACCTGTTCCATGTTTTGGAGGGAGTGTTTGCTCAAAGGAAGACTCATGTTACAAACCTGACCATACATTATAAACAATATATACTTTTACTATGGATTCAATATTTTTTGTTGGATACCAATGTTTGTGGATTTTGTGGGTACACATGAACCACGAAATAAAATGTTCAACAAACAACAAATTTTATTATAGGCATGCAGAAATTCAATATTCATGAACATGTAAATATTCCTTAATCCACTAAAATATATGAATCTACAGTATGAAAAGTTTTTTTGTATGTTTGTTGAAAATATGGCCAACCAACAGTTTTTTTTTATTAAAATGCCCCACCCCCAGTCACATGATTCTGTAACAATCAAGTAGAATACATTCCATGAAAAATTACAGAAAAAAATATAACTTAGTATTAGGTTAACAATCTTACAGTGGGAGATATTTGTAATCAGCCGACTGTACATGCTGCGATATACTGTGGATTCAATAATTTTGCAAGATGCCACCATTTGTTGATTTTGATGGTATTAGTTTACTACAGATTTATATGTTTACCAAAGGCCTTGTATACAAACTTTTATTAGCAAATCCTCTAAATAAGATAACCACAAAAGTACAAATTTTCATTAATTCACAAATAATAGTATTCATGAAAATAAATGAATACACAGTATATCATATATTGAGATTTAGTAATCAATCAGTTGATGTTTTTCACTATTTTAACACTTTACCAAATTATCTCAATAAAATTAGCTTAATTCTATCATTTTTGAAGACATCTTGAAATGCCCACTTTAATAATAGCTAAAAATCTTATTGAATATTAGGTTCGTAAACTTTCTTGACTGTATATATACTACTTCGACATGGGATGTAACTCATGCTTCCTTCAGAAATAGTCCAGATTTTTAAGTTTAACAAGGGAAGTAACCTATCCTTGCTTAAATTATAGTATCACAATTGTTGCATAATGCATGCATTCTAGAAAAGCCATCTTGAATCTTGATACCTCTCAAAATATTACTTTTATGCAGCTGAAAATTGATAATGACGTTTATTCCATATTGGAATTATTTTAGTAGGTTTCTCTATATGAATTGGATTTTGAATAAAAAAAGCATATTCACCTGAGAAAGTGTTATTCACCGCGCTAACGTCACACGCTTTTACATGCAACATTATGGTAAAATGTTTCATGTAAAAAAAAAAAATGGGTATATGTTTGTCATTAGATACATTTTCTTCTCTCGGACTATGGAATAAAACAATTACTGTCTTTTGTTTCGGTAAATATGGGGTTTTATTGACTTTTGAAAAACTGATATTCACTTCGGCTCTCGGCCTCAGTGAATATCATTTTTTCAAAAGTCAATAAAACTGCATATTTACCTCATCAAAAGACAGTAATTGTATATTATTTTTTACAGTAACAACAGATTCCTCTGATGATGGTTGTATGAGGAGGTTGAATTTTGCCAGATTAATAACATTATATACCAGAAAGTTTGAATCAACAGATGCTAGAGAAGCTTTACAGTATTTCTACTTCCTCAGGTAAAATGGCATGTTCAAGCCATACTGGCCTGAGAACACAGTTATTTGGAAGTCCATTTCGTTTAGACAATAAATGAAAATTTAAAAAATCCCACTTGCACTTTCTCAATGATATTTTACTGTGTGTTTTACCACTTTTGGGACAATTTATATCAAAATTATAAAAAAAACTTCATCGGCTTGAAGGACAATTTTATGTTAAGGGTTTTTTGAAATCATTTGACAGCTTCCAAAAATGCTAGTTTTTAACCTTTTTCAGCTGGACCAAATCACTACTTTACTTTAAAATTTATCACCAAATTTTTTTGCAGTGTAATTATATCCCCCTACTTGATATTTTTAGGCATAAAACATTTAGAAAAAAATTTGGAAGGGATATACAAAATTGCCAAGTAACAAACTGGCACACTAGGGACTCTATCTTAGATTTGAAAATGAATGGACTTAACTGTGTTCCCGGTCCCACTACTGCATGGATAGGGCTCTATGTTCTACACTTGTTTGTCATTCCATTATATTTCAATTGGTTTTGGAACATTTGTTAAACGTACTGATTTAAAGTAGTTTGCACTATTAATCAAACAAGTTAATAATACAATTCCATCAGATGTACTGTTTTCTTTATTGCCTTCCTGATTTTTGTAGGGACTTAAAGACGGCACAGGGAGAGAATTTCTTCATGTCATGTGTCAGTGAACTTGTACTGGATACCAGAGAGGTCAGTCTTTATACCAAATAGAAAATATAGAAGATTGTTAGAAAGAAATGAATTAGAATAACTTATCAAAGAATTCAAATAGAAAAAACTATACAAGTGACCCAACAACATATTGATTCATAAATGAGCCAACCCCTTTGATCTTGGATTGGGACCCCACCCCCCTTTTTTGAAAATGACTGGATCTGACACTTTTAACTGTCTTTCAATCTACATTTTAAGTTAAGTACATGTATAACATAACTAAGAATTTGATTTCTTTTATTGTGATATTAGATAGCCAGAAAATGAGCTGTACATGTTACTATTACTGAAAATAGAAAAATTATTATCAGCTGACTTAACTGCTACTTGGTCTCCTTTCGTCAGACTTAATATAATACTGGTTGTTCCAGTCTCATGTTTAGGACCTAGCAGCCATGTACTGTGTTGTTTTGTATTATTAAGAGTAAGGTAGACAACCAGGTATTTTCCAATCCCAGTCATGACTGTATAAGAAAAATGATAAACTCCAGGAACTAGTGCAGTAAAAATACCAGAAGTTGGATTGTAGCCATTGAGTATATTTGTGACAACTTTGTCAAACTTGATAGCTTTACCATTTCCAGGGGTTAGTGAATTAGTCAGCATAGCTGAAAAGGCTGGGATGTTGGTTCTTCTCCCACACTGACAGACTTTATCTAAAATAGATATAAGTAAAACTGAAAATCACTGTTATGTATGCCACATAGTAAAGATCAATTAAAATTGCTTAAATTATAAAACATTAAATAAATAATGTTATATTATTCATATGGTTATATGTCTTAACTCTTAAATGTATAGTTGTTTATTTTACTACATCTTTGAAAACTAACAAATAAAACATTTTTGACAAAAAATTTAGTTTTACATGTATTGATTTCATTCGGAAGACGTCAATTTTATGCCAATCTGTTTACCTTCACTTGGTCATTTAGAAAACTCTTAGAATTTTTTTTAACATTACGAACAAGGCTTTATTCGATCAATGACTATGAAATGCTAATGTTTATGCATTTGCAGCATTTAGACTGCACTTATAATAGCTCATTAGGTGTATAAAAGAAATAAGTTATGAAAATTACCTGGATTTTTTTGTTTCATTGCCATTTCTAGCAGATCACCAAGAAGTGAACAATCTGAAATAAAATGTTCAATTATAAATAATAAGTTTTTTATCTAAAATTCTTTTTGTACCTTAATAAATCAACATGACGATAATGTACCCTTAATGTTTTCTTTTATTTCTGATATAGAACTCACTAAAAGAATTAGTTCCTTTTGAAAAAATGGGAAAACATATTAATGTTATCTTCTCAGCTGAAAAAGACAGAAAAATAGTATTTTTCAATTGAGTGATTACTCAAAGTTCAAGTTCCTTAAATAAATCTATATGTTTGTTATCTTGTAAGCTTGAAATCAATATAATATTACATGTAATATACCTAATTTTCTGTCAGACTCACATGTTCCCATAACCATTTCTGCACATAACAGTAGTATCAATATGTAAGTGAAGTAGTCAGTCAGCTTCATCTTGAAACCTAATCTTCGAAACAAACTAATAGTTTCTGTGCTGTGACATTTTTATATGGATGGAACTGCCTGACTTGATGAAAAACAAACCATCAATTAAAATGAAATGGATATTGTTAATGAGCTTTTGTCACACACTTTGACATGTTAGCAATATTCAGAATTTAGATTTCATGTCTTTTCAGTGATAGACCAATGATAAGTTGCATTACTATCAGTAAATATCAGTTTGAAGACTATTTCTAGGTAATCTCTAGGTCAAGGCCCAGTGACTTTGTATTAACTAGTACATTTCAATGTTAAGTTTGATAGGAACTTTTATGATAGACAATAATGTTTTCTATAAAGTTGCATAACTATCAGTTCATCTCAGTTTTCTCAACCTTTTGCCCCGGCCACCTATGTAGTCCAGTGATATTGAGTTAATAAGCAATGCTGTTATCCATCAATAATTATATGAAAATTTGAACATAACTTGTACTAACAGATGTCACTTTTATTTTCAGTTTGAGATGCTGTTAGGAAAAATAGAACGGGATGGAACAAAAAGGGTAATTATTAAAAAACAAGAATTGAATGAATGCTTTGTAATAGGGACTTTATCTGTAATTTTTATTGATTTAACCCAAATTCTCATTTTTTTATGAATAACATACTACAAGTATATCCAAATTACAAATAATCCAAAAGAAACAATTTAAAATGCATGGACTTAATTGCATTGTCTACATTGGTGTACTGATATGGAAAGATGAAGTCTGTCTGCTACAATATCATATTATTTAACAGTATGGTCACTATCGATATGGTAGGAATTGACCGATATATACATTGAGTCTGTCTGCTACAATATCATATTATTTAACAGTATGGTCACTATCGATATGGTAGGAATTGACCGATATATACATTGAGTCTGTCTGCTACAATATCATATTATTTAACAGTATGGTCACTATCGATATGGTAGGAGTTGACTAATATATACATTGAGTCTGTCTGCTATAATATCATATTATTTAACAGTATGGTCACTATCGATATGGTAGGAATTGACCGATATATACAATGAGTCTGTCTGCTACAATATCATATTATTTAACAGTATGGTCACTATCGATATGGTAGGAATTGACCGATATATACATTGAGTCTGTCTGCTACAATATCATATTATTTAACAGTATGGTCACTATCGATATGGTAGGAATTGACCGATATATACATTGAGTCTGTCTGCTACAATATCATATTATTTAACAGTATGGTCACTATCGATATGGTAGGAATTGACCGATATATACATTGAGTCTGTCTGCTACAATATCATATTATTTAACAGTATGGTCACTATCGATATGGTAGGAATTGACCGATATATACATTGAGTCTGTCTGCTACAATATCATATTATTTAACAGTATGGTCACTATCGATATGGTAGGAATTGACCGATATATACATTGAGTCTGTCTGCTACAATATCATATTATTTAACAGTATGGTCACTATCGATATGGTAGGAATTGACCGATATATACATTGAGTCTGTCTGCTACAATATCATATTATTTAACAGTATGGTCACTTTCGATATGGTAGGAATTGACCGATATATACATTGAGTCTGTCTGCTACAATATCATATTATTTAACAGTATGGTCACTATCGATATGGTAGGAATTGACCGATATATACATTGAGTCTGTCTGCTACAATATCATATTATTTAACAGTATGGTCACTATCGATATGGTAGGAATTGACCGATATATACATTGAGTCTGTCTGCTACAATATCATATTATTTAACAGTATGGTCACTATCGATATGGTAGGAATTGACCGATATATACATTGAGTCTGTCTGCTACAATATCATATTATTTAACAGTATGGTCACTATCGATATGGTAGGAATTGACCGATATATACATTGAGTCTGTCTGCTACAATATCATATTATTTAACAGTATGGTCACTATCGATATGGTAGGAATTGACCGATATATACATTGAGTCTGTCTGCTACAATATCATATTATTTAACAGTATGGTCACTATCGATATGGTAGGAATTGACCGATATATACATTGAGTCTGTCTGCTACAATATCATATTATTTAACAGTATGGTCACTATCGATATGGTAGGAGTTGACCGATATATACATTGAGTCTGTCTGCTATAATATCATATTATTTAACAGTATGGTCACTATCGATATGGTAGGAATTGACCGATATATACATTGAGTCTGTCTGCTACAATATCATATTATTTAACAGTATGGTCACTATCGATATGGTAGGAATTGACCGATATATACATTGAGTCTGTCTGCTACAATATCATATTATTTAACAGTATGGTCACTATCGATATGGTAGGAATTGACCGATATATACATTGACTACATTGGATGTTCTTGGTTTACAATTATTGCATCTGAGCTTTTTATGCCCCACTTAGGGGCACTATTTGTTTTGGTCTTTGCGTCTGTTTGTCCTTCCATTAGTTCATCCATCTGTCCTACTTCGGGTTAAGAAAATTTGGTCAAGGTAATTTTTATACGACTGCCAATAATTTTTTGGGATTGTTAAAAGGTATGATGTCGTTTGCATCGTCCTCCAAAGACACATTTGGTTTCCGGACAATAACTTTAGTTTTTTTGAATGGATCTCTATGAAATTTATTGAGAAGGTTCAATACCACGAAAGGAAGGTTGGTATTGATTTTGGGGATGAAGGCCCAAACCATTTGGGAATAAGGGGCCCAAAACAAGCATTTTTCTACTTTCAGTATAATAACTTGTGTGTAAGTGTATGGATCTCTCTAACATTGTACCACAAAGTTCCATATCACAAAATGAAGGCTGAGATTGAGGTTGGGGGTTATTGCCCCATTCATGTAAGAATTAAGGGCCAAAAAAGGAAACCTATATTGTGTCAAAATTTGATAACAATCCAAATTCAGACAGTATAAAGGTTGAATATTGTGTCAAAATTTACCCCAACTGTTGAAGTCCAATAAACTTGAATCTTAGCACACATGTTCTCTATGATATGATCTTTCTTATTTTGATGCCAAATTAGAGTTTTGACCTCAACTTCACAGTCCACAGAACATAGAAAATGATAGTGCAAGTGGGTCCTCTGTGTATTATGGAAACATTGTTGTTTTAGCATGTGACTGGGTAACACTGGTTTTAGTAATCAACTCTTCATCTTATATAGCTACATTTTTGCAAAGTTTTTATAAAAAAAAAATCTGGTCCTTTGTAACCGGATTTTTGTGAACAAAATGTCGGTTATTGATTTGGGGATGTACGGCGGGTGGGCGGGCGGTTCAATCAAATGTTGTCCGTGCATTAACTCATGAACAGTTCAACCAAAGCTTTTAAAATTTTAATATGTTGTTACTGACAACTAAATGAAGGTCAAGTTCAATAATGGCGATTTTGACTTTTACCGTTCAGGAGTTATGGTTCTTGAAAGATTAAAAAAGGGAGTTTCCAGTCGTGTCCGTGCATTTACGCATGAACTGTTCTACCAAAGCTTCCCAAATTTTAATATGTTGTTACTGATGACAAAATGGAGGTCAAGTTCAATAATGACGATTTTGACTTTTATGGTTCAGGAGTAATGGTTCTTGAAAGATTGAAAAATGGAGTTTCCAGTCGTGTCCGTGCATTTACGCATGAACTGTTCTACCAAAGCTTCCCAAATTTTAATATATTGTTTCTGATGACAAAATGGAGGTCAAGTTCAATAATGACGATTTTGACTTTTACCGTTCAGGAGTTATGGTTCTTGAAAAATTGAAAAATGGTGTTTCCAGTCGTGTCCGTGCATTTTCTCATTAACCATTCAACCAAAGCTTTTGAAATTTTAATATGTTGTTACTGATGACAAAATAGAGGTCAAGTTCAATAATGAAGATTTTGACTTTTACCGTTCAGGAGTTATGGTTCTTGAAAGATCGTAAAATGGTGTTTCCATTCACGTTGTTGCATTTACTAATGAACCATTCAATCTAAGCTTTTCAAATTTTAATATGTTGATACTGACTACAAAATGGAGGTCAAATTTGATATTGACGATTTTCACTTTCAGCATTCATCAGTTATGGTTCTTGTGATATTGCCAGGACACAAATAAATGTTAATAAATCTGGTTTGTTGTCGTTGTGACAGCCTCTTGCTTAGTTTTCTGTTGATGTTCTTATTAACCCTTTATCTCATGTTAAATGTTATCAACAAACACAATTTTACACTTGATTTACTATCATATTAGGTGTCAATAAACATAGTGCTCAGATTTGTAATGAAACAAACTTATTGATAAAACTACTTATCTGTGTTCGTAAAAAGTTAGGGTATGAAGGTTTTGAATCTTTTGATCTCAAAATATTGCATTGGACCACACATTTTCATTTTTGGTATTATTTGATAGAAATGATAGTAAGAGCCAGCAGATTTTCTTCAAGGACTACCAGGAACAAAAAGGATTTTGAGAACTCTGATTACTATAGAAACCTATTTGAATCTACCAATGAAAACATTTGATTTGTAACTCAATAAAATGACCAAAGTTTCATGTACTTCCAAACATTGACAAAAGTTAGTTTATAGTCATTAATCTCAAGAGGACATACAAATAAATTGTAGATAACAGAGATATCATATCAATTAAGTTTGACTAATCAGAATTATAATGCATTGAACAAACTGAAGTTTGACCAGGAAGAGTAACACATCATATTATTTGATGTATTAAGTCATGTGACTGTATGTAGAAGTTTTCTATTGGCTGACCAGATTGTATTAAACCTAATTAATTCTATGATATCATTGAATACATTTGATTTCTTTATCTAAATTTGGTGTTAACTACGAAGTTTCAACTAATTTTCTATAATCATTAAAAGAATAAGAAGAAATACCTTTTACAACAGCTGCTAATAAAGTATACTTTTTATGTGTAATTTATTACATTCATATGCAGCAAATATATTGCATCAAGATCAGATTGATATGATATTGTTACGGTTAATAAATGGACAGTCAGAAATTGTTCATATGTTCACTTTTTTTTTTTTTTTTTTTTTTTTTTAAGAAAAGTGATTCAACACCCCATGATGTTAATGTAGTAACACTTTCTAGAGTGACAACTGATTTATAACCAAAGGATGTTGATATAGTAACACGTTTCAAAGTGACAACTGATTTAACACCCTACGATTTTAATGTAGAAACACTTTCCAGAGTGACAACTGATTTTACACCACATACGGTTATTATTGTACAGTCTTTCGGATCTTGACTTATTTAAAACCCTGTGTATTTAATTTTGTACAGCATTCCCGAGTTAGAAGTTCCTAAGATTGTGTGACATCCTAAGTATAATACTGCAAATGGTCCTTCCATAGTTATGGCTAGAGTTGTTGGAAATAGTATCCTGATGTCTTTAGTATTGTAGGTGGTCAGTAGCTGACCGTTGTGGTCCAGTATATGTAGTGTATGGTTGATATCATCAGCCACAATAACATTGTCTAATGGTGTGGCTACTATTGACTTAGGACTAAACTCGCCATACCTGTTGATAGAAGGTGATCCTACATAGTTATTGATGATATCTTCTTTCCCTAAGACAACCACACTCTTTTTAATTGATGTTTGTATCACAAAAATATTCCCATTAACCATACTGGTTATTGAACAAATTAATCCATCAAATATAGATTCATTGTTTTTATCCTTTTCATACCTTTTCAGATGGTTGCCATTTGTATCCATAACAACAATGAGAGTTATTCCCCCTACTATCACTCTTCCTTCATTTGTCACATGTACACTACAAAGACTGGATAATTCTTCACAGTATACAGAGTCTGTCACATAAATAGATCCTGCCTTGATCTGCTTCAGTCTGGATTCTGATGTAGCCAGTAGAATGTCATTGCAAGGAGTAAAAGCTATATCACTTACTATCTTCAGTCTGGATTCTGATGTAGCCAGTAGAATGTCATTGCAAGGAGTAAAAGCTATATCACTTACTATCTTCAGTCTGGATTCTGATGTAGCCAGTAGAATGTCATTGCAAGGAGTAAAAGCTATATCACTTACTATCTTCAGTCTGGATTCTGATGTAGCCAGTAGAATGTCATTGCAAGGAGTAAAAGCTATATCACTTACTATCTTCAGTCTGGATTCTGATGTAGCCAGTAGAATGTCATTGCAAGGAGTAAAAGCTATATCACTTACTATCAAATTAAAACTGTTTCTGATTGTGAATTTATCTCCTACAAGTTTACCACTCTGGAGTGCTTTATATGATCCAAAGATGCGGGAACTTTCCTTATCTCCATTACCAATCCATACTATATCATTCAAGGATACCGCCAAAAACTTTATGTCCAGCATATTGATTGGATATTCTTTAATGTTTATTAGTTTCATGTAAGTTGGAGAAATCTTGACTAGTTTGAAACCAGATAGGGTCTCCACTTTCTTGCCTTGTGCCGCCTCCTTGTTTTGTTGTCCCTCTTCTTTTTCTCGTTGGCCCACCTCCTTTAGGTCAAGGATTTTATGTTCTTTGTCAGCCTTGAATTTAGAATGTACTTTAGCTTTACAGTTACTGCACATTAATAAGTCACAGTCGACACATTTCCATTTGACTTTAGGATCCCTTTCACATAACGCACACTGTATAGGACATTGTCCAAGAGGATAGGACATCGCCATATTTAAAAAATGTACAGATTTTGTTTTGACTTTAATCAGTAATATGTATGTACCTACAAATCTAAGATTAGATATTTTTTGTATGTCTGAAGATTTGATAATTTATAAAAGATAAATACGGTGTTAATATCAATGAAACACATTACATTATCAAACCAAAACATTAACTTTAGTCAGATTCTGCTGGTTACATTATCAAACCAAAACATTAACTTTAGTCAGATTCTGTTGGTTACATTATCAAACCAAAACATTAACTTTAGTCAGATACTGCTGGTTACACTATCAAACCAAAACATTAGCTTTAGTCAGATTCTGTTGGTTACATTATCAAACCAAAACATTAGCTTAGTCAGATTCTGTTGGTTACATTATCAAACAAAACATTAATTTAGTCAGATTCTGCTGGTATTTTGTACTTTGTATCTCCTCAAAGTTGGAAAGTTAATTGAAAAGATATTGATACCAATGCCAAAATTTAAATTTAACTGTCTAGATTTGATAAATACTGTATGCAGTGGTAGAAATACAGATTATCGTTTATTATCTCTACCAAGATTGATTTTCTCACTTGAGCGGAAATGACCAATGATAATCTGTTTATTGCTACTGGTATTTTACCTGTGACCAAGTTGTTACTTTCATTGACAACCGCCATGTGCACCCTCAGTTTCTAAGGATAAATTTTTGTTTCACTCAACTTTGCTGAGAAAGGAAAGATCAAAGGAAAATTTCCTAAAATAGCCATAATATTATCATTCATTTAAGCTTGAATCCTTCGAGAGATTTCTAAAGAATTGTTTTTGAGACTGATTTACCAATTAAAAACCCAATAACTCTGGAATTATTTTAAAGGTACCTATATAAAAATGGAACCTATCTACAGGTTTTGGTGACTTTTTTTATCATTGTACCCTATCAGAATTGTATAAAAAAAATATTTTCTTTCCCTCTGCCCTGGTCGGGTTGTTATATCTTTGAAACATTCCCCATTTCCATCCTCAATTTTATGTATAAGATTAAACACAAATATAATGAGAGTCATTTTAAAATCCATGCAAATGTAGGTCGCCAACACAAATATATACAGCTGTGACTTTCATTGTTATCAGCAAAACATAGTTATTTTTTGTGCCCATTGTCTTACAGGTGTATGTGAGGAAAAACAATATAAAAATATGTAAATAATATAAAATTAAAGTCAGTTGAGCTAGTAATTTTATTAGATATAGAATCATTATTGTTATTCAGAGGCGTTTTTTTTATTTCACGATTTTGTTTCTTCACATGTATTTTCTATGAACCTTTTCAAAAAAACATCCATTGTGTTTGTTATTTATTTACACTAAGAATATAAGGGGTGAATTTAGTCTTTACTAAACTGTTTATGTATCAATTGAACCAAGAAATCTGCTGAAATGTTAATTTTGCGATACCGATTCAAGTACAAATGTACAATCATGGACAAAGAATGATAGCTCAAATTCATATTTATAATTTGCCCTACCTAAATACAATTAAATGTTTCAAAATTACAAGCTATCTTTACCCTTCAGTGCTTACAAGCAATTTTATTTTTATTTAGAATTAGACAGTCTCAGGTATAAATTTAGGTACTACTACAGATAATTTGGGCTACAGTTCTTGAAGTTGCCAAAAGGATACATTCAGTTTGTGAGGGTCATTTAACCAATGCATTCACTATAAATGCAGTTAAATAGAAGTCCTCAAGACTTGATCATTCATTAAAATTTAATCCATTGATGATAATATTGATAATGGCAACAAGAAATGTTAATACAAGCACACATGTGTTCAATCTGTACATTAATCTTTTCTTTCTTTTTCTCTCCTCTCTTTTTTACGGGATCTATTCCAAATGAAGTTTTATCATCATCTGGACCAATTTGATAAGAAGCATCTGCCATTGTTTCCTCCTTTATATGTTTAGAAATGTAAGCCTCCTTTTCTCTTTCTTCCTGTTCCATCTGTTTGACCATGTACTGTTCCCGTCTAGATAAGATAACAAGCATCACTCCTACAACTATCTGTAACATGATCGACAAACAAATGAGTAACACGCCAGCAATACAAACAGTTTGGAGCTTACATTCCTTCTTCTGCAGTAAAGTTTTTACCAGGCTTACATTGGAGAGAAGTAAAGCAGTAGTAAGACTACCCTGGGCTTTAGCTTTCTGGTTAACATACGAATTGTTCATGGTCCCTTTGCTTTTTATCACTTGAACTTTTTCTTTGTTCATTTTGGGCTATAACCTGTATATTGTCTGAAAAGTATAAAAAAAAAACCAAATATACTTGTTTAATTTTATTTCATTTATATGTTTAAGAGTTTAGTGTGACGTCCATTTTCACAGAAATAGTACACAAATCCCCCCTGGATCCACAACTGATCATTTGCTACTGTAGATGTGACATAGATGTGGTATTTCTGTGTCAACAATTTTTGAATATAAAATAAGGTGACATGGCATAATTGCCAATGAGACAACTTTCTACCAGAACTCAAGATGTGTTATTAAGCAGCCATAGGTCAAGTTTGATGTCATTTCCAAAAAATACTGTGTGCCAAAAATCTTTGTAAATTAGCCTTACATCTCATGGTAATTTTTTTTTTAACTTTTTGAAAAAATAGATCTTGCATTTTGTATAAACTAAAACCAGGTCAAGTCAGAGTCTTGAAAAACAAATTGTTCTATTACCAAATCAAACATTTGAATATGTCTAAAATAGTAGAGCACAAGTGTGAATTAAAAAGAGGATATGTAATTATGCTTTTTATGTTAAAAAAAACCCAAAAAGCATAATTTTCTCAGTACTTAAAGGGGCACTAGCTGTCAAATTCATGTTCAACGAATTTAATCAAATTCTCATATTTAATTTATAACAATGTAAAACATTTATCCAAACTATTAAAAGTCTAAAATAAACAATTAAAAGGGCACAGGCATGAAAATACATAGCTTTTTTTCGTGTGTATTTTAGTCTAGACGCCATCTACTTAATTATCGAGTTCTCCTCTAAAGTCATCCGATGACCATATAAGTGATGTAAACATAAATATAGATATAAATAGATTAAGTAAACTTGTGCTGTTGGATTATTCTAGGTCTATTTAATTTCATATGATAGATAAAAAACAAAGGTTTATCATCGTTTTTACCTGTTAAAGAATGATTTTTTGTGAATCCAATCAGTCAATCAAATGATTTACCTTTGTTTCACTTTCAATGTTTACATTCTTTTTCTTTAAATAACTTTACACATACAATTCACATGTTATCCATCAAGCTAAGGGGTTAAATTAAAGTTCACATGAATAGGGATTCAATGAGGTCAAATTATTCACTTGCAAGTAAATAATTCATAATCAATGTTTTTTGGCTTATGTTGACAAAATTGAACCATACTGGCTGTTAAAATCAAATTTTTATTTCACCATTTGCATTTCCTTATTGATTGAGCAGAAAAAATAATATATTAGTTTTTTATATATCTCGTAGCTAGTGCCCCTTTAATAAGATAAATGACTGATTTATAAGATTGTATGTATTGTAACTGACTTTCTGACTTACAAATGAGGCTGCATGTTGTATAAATTATATTTCCATTCTACTTACAGTAATTGACAATGTCTTACCAGAATATAATGTTTCACCTTGCATAAATTGAATATTAATAGTGATGTTTAATTATATAGATTTTTTAGAATCCTATTTCTTAATTTATCATTGTCTATGAATAAAAAACTTAGTAATTACAATTTTTAACTTTTTAAGGATCTATGCCAAAAAGAGATTAAACATTTATTTTTTCAGTACATCCTTGTAGGTTATAAAAGATAAAATCTGCTTTGGTTTATGTATCATTCCTTGAATATCTCAAAGAGAAGCTTTTTTACATATTTGCATATAATTGTTGACAAGCAATACTTTTCTTAGGGTGAAGTTTTCTTTAGATATTTAAAAGTGAGAACTCAATTAAGGAAATATATATCTCTTCTTTGAACATTAATTTTACCACAATTTTTATTTTGTCTATGATAAAAAAAAAATGATAATTACCAGTATCATTTTAAACTTTTTAAGGATCCATGCCAAAAAGAGATTAACATTTTATTTTTGATTTACATCCTGGTAGGTTATACAAGTTAAAATTTTTTTAAAGTTATGTCTCATTCCTTGAATATCTCAAAGAGATGCTTTGTACATATATGCATATAATTGTTGACAATCAATGCTATTCTTTAGGTGAAGTTTTCTGTAAATATTTGAGAGTGAGTGCTCAATTAGATTATTTAGGAAATATATATCTCTCATTTGAATTAATTTTACCACAATTTTTCTTTTGTGAAGTTTCCTTTTGAAATTCTAAATAAAATGTTCAATTTATGAATTATATATTTCTCCTACAAACAAGCATTTTTCTAGTTTCCAGACAATAACTTGTGTTTAAGTGTATGGATCTCTCTGAAATTGTACTACAATGTTCCATACTACAAAGGAAAGGCTAGGATTGAGTTTTGGGGTTATTGCTCCAAGGGGGTTTAAAAAAGTTGGGGGAGGGATTTTTTTTTCCCCAATTTTTTTTAAATTTTTTTTAAAAAGTTTCAACAAGAAATCTTCAATTGCACAGTATTGCGCAATATATTTGTAAGATCTTTGACCACATTTATTTTGTGTCAGAAACCTATATTATGTCAAAAATTTGATCACAATCCAAATTCAGACAGTATCAAGCTTGAATATTGTGTCCAAATATGCCCCAACTGTTCAGGATTCGACCTCTGTGGTCGTATCAGGCTGTGCTCAGCGAAGCATTTTATTAATGTTTTGGATTACTGTTCATTTATTTATAACTTTTATTTACAGCCTGGTGCAATAGATAAATTCCATGGAGATACACATAAAATTATAGATTTAGTTGCCAAGGATACAGAAGCCAAAGGATTGTTTGAAGATGCAGTCAGATTATATGACCTTGCTAAGGTAATAATGAAATAGGTTGCTGGGATAATACTGACCTAGGTTGTTAAAGTAATAATGACAAAGTTTGCTGATGTAATGATGGTGAAGGTTGCTTAGGTAATAATGAAGTAGGTTGCTGGGGTAGTACTGACATAGGTTGTTAAAGTAATAATGACAAAGTTTGCTGATGCAATAATGGTGAAGGTTGCTAAGTTATAAATGGCAGTTGTTTCTAGATAGTAATTACCTAGGTACAGTATGTTCTTACAGTAATAATGCTTTAAGTTTTTTAAGAAGATTTTCACTAAATTTAAAAAAGAAGATGTGGTATGATTGCCAATGAGACAACTCTCAACAAGAGACCAAATGACACAGAAATTAACAACTATATGACTATAGGTCACCATATGGCCTTCAATAATGAGCAAATCCCATACCGCATAGTCAGCTATAAAGTTGCTAAGGTGATATTAACCAAGGTTGCTACAGTAATTTTGTCTGAAGTTGCTACAGTGATTGTAACCAAGGTTGCTTAGGTAATAATGACCTATATTACTGTGGTTATAATGATACTTATATTCTCATCACTTCGTTGGAGTCAATTATTTTTATATTTTCTGCTTTTCTTTGACTGAGAATTTTGTATGAAAAGTGCTTCAGATGTTTGATAATTTAGTTTGAATATTAAACATGTTAACTACGTAGAATGATTATGTTGTAGATACACGACAAAGTGTTGGAGTTACTGAAGAATTTAGTTTGAATATTAAACATGTTAACTACGTAGAATGATTATGTTGTAGAAACACGACAAAGTGTTGGAGTTACTGAACAATTTAGTTTGAATATTAAACATGTTAACTACATAGAATGATTATGTTGTAGAAACACGACAAAGTGTTGGAGTTACTGAACAATTTAGTTTAAATATTAAACATTTTAACTACGTAGAATGATTATGTTGTAGATACACGGCAAAGTGTTGGAGTTACTGAACAATTTAGTTTGAATATTAAACATGTTAACTACGTAGAATGATTATGTTGTAGAAACACGACAAAGTGTTGGAGTTACTGAACAATTTAGTTTGAATATTAAACATGTTAACTACGTAGAATGATTATGTTGTAGAAACACGACAAAGTGTTGGAGTTACTGAACAATTTAGTTTGAATATTAAACATGTTAACTATGTAGAATGATTATGTTGTAGAAACATGACAAAGTGTTGGAGTTACTGAACAAGTTGCTTAGTCAAGTGGTGTCACAGGCTAGTTCTACACAGTCATCTAGAGATAGATTGAGAAGTCTGGCCTTTGGTATTGCTGAGAGGTATATAGATCTCCATTCAAGTCACAATTACTTAGTTATTAAAAACCCCAGCACAAGGATTTATCTTTTTATGCCCCACCTACGATAGTAGAGGGGCATTATGTTTTCTGGTCTGTGCCTCCGTTCGTCCATCTGTCCTTCTGGTCCTCCGTTCGTCTGTCCGGTTAAAGTTTTTGGTCGAGGTAGTTTTTGATGAAGCTGAAGTCCAATCAACTTGAAACTTAATACACATGTTCCCCATGATATGATCTTTCTAATTTTAATTCCAAATTAAAGTTTTGACCCCAATTTCACGTTCCACTGAACATAGAAAATGATAGTGGGAGTGGGGCATCCATGTACTATGGACACATTCTTGTTGGTTCCTGAAAAAGGGATAAGCAACTGAAGATCAAATAAAAAAAACATTTTTAGTCACAAATTATATTGTAGTCTACAATGTTGGAGTTTGACCAAGATGAGCGATACAGGGTCTTACGAAACTACATCTTAAATGGGTGTCAATTTTTAGATATTTTATATAGATTATGTACAGAATTTTTTTTTTTTGAAGGATTAAATTGTCAGCAGAAATTGATGAGTTTTATGGGAAAACAATTTAAGTCTGTCACTTGTTTTTCTATAGGATGCAGTATATTTTTAAGTATCTTCCATTTGAACTGAATACTTTTGTGAAAAAATCAAATATTCTTTGCTTGATAAAGTGAATAAGTGAATATCTATCTTGAAGAATAAGCGGACAATATTAAGCAATGATTACTGCAAAAAGTAAAATCACAAAAAAACTGAACTCAGAGGAAAATCAATTCGGAAAGTCCATAATCACATGGCAAAATCAAACAACAAAACGCAAACAAACTTTTAAATGATACCAAATTATGAAATAAGAAACAAGTCAAAGTTAAAAAATCTTCTAAATGCTCAGTTAGATGTCATGGGTCTACCTTAATATATATAATTGATCTTACAACTAAATGAAATATTTTATTGTACATACTAACATTTAAGATATGTATATTTTGTTACTTAGGTACAGAGCACAAGGAGCTGAAGGGAACTTATCCAATGCTAGTACATTCTTCTTGTTACTTGACCTTTTGACCTTCTTTGATTGTTTCCATGATGGCAACATGGATGAAGCTCTAACCGTAAGTTAATATCTTGGTATTTTTACAAATTTAATCAAACATAAATTGAGGTTAAAATTGAAATGTCTTGTGTTTTAATATACAATTGAGTTCGCTTTTTTCTTTTAAATTTGATAAAGAAAACTTATTCAATGTATCCAATATATGACATTAACATGTCATATACTTGTAATAAGTGAAAGGCTTACAACTTGTTGGTTACATTGAATATGATTTCTTTATCAAATTTAAAAGACAAAAGCAAACTCAATTATGTCAATCTTTAAAAGTCTTATTTTTTTTTTTGTAGATTATTGTAGTTTGGATGAGATTAAAATTCATAGTGAATATTAAATTTAATTGAGTTTTAATACTTATGATAATAAAGGAGATGCGGGTATGATTGTAAATGAGACAACTATCTACCAAAGTTCAAATTAAGTGGATGTAAGCAAATTTAACTGTAAGAACTATTAGTATTGAATGCTTTGGCATCATAATCTTTTTGCTGTACACAGTGATTTACACAAATAGAAGATAATTTATTATAATATTTTGTTGTTTGCTTAGGTCATGAATATACATATCATATTTGTATTTAAATTTTCAATTTATTTCTAGGTGATTAAACAGTTGCAGTTACTTCCCTTGGCAGAAAATGCTGTAGAAACCAAAGTAATGGCCTTCAGACATTATAATGATGAGGTAAACATACATGTTGTATAAGCCTTTATTTTAAATCTTTATATTAGTATGGAGACATGTCCTTAACTAGATTATTCTCTGATATTTTTTATATTTCCTTCAATTTTACTTCACATATGTGTTAAAGGAGATAAGGTATTGAGTAACTGCCCCTTAAAGGAAGTACATCACTAATTCATGGTCCCATTGCTTTCTATGTTAAATTCCTCCATTTCAAGCAGACACACCTCTTTCATTTTAAGTTCAAATAAAGTGGCAATCATTGCATGTCAAAGCAACACTTTATGGTGTCTTCTACTGAAAAAATCAACATACCTTTAATGGTATATAAGAAAGAACTGGTTCCCAGAACTTTGGATGTACGTGTCTTCTACTGAAAAAATCAACATACCTTTAATGGCATATAAGAAAGAACTGGTTCCCAGAACTTTGGATGTACCAAAACAGGTACTTCAGATCTGACAAACAGACAAAATGTACCCTCTTTTTAAAATTTGGTGCAGTTTTTTTCAATATTTAAAATTAAAAGTCCAAAAGAGTTCTACAATGATCACAAGCCCTTCAGCTTTCATTTGATGCCAAAAATACCTAAATATTCTACATATTTTGAAAGTTACACTCATGTGTAGGAACTATTTTGCGTTAAATATGTACTACTTTTTGGTATGTGCTTTCTGGCCAGGCCCGAATTAGTGGTGTTACACCTAAAGGGGTAGACTAACTATTTTCCTATTTTCTAATTTATGTTGATTGAGGAATAATTGTATTTTCATGGATAGTAATTTCGTGACTTTGCCAAAGTCTGAATACAAGCCTAAAAAAATGATGCATACTTAGATGAACATTTAAATTTGTGGTTTGCATTTACCCACAAAATGCATGAGAAATGATATCCCATGTGTAATTTTGCTTCCACAATTATGGTAAAATTTTAAATCTCGAATGTGTTATCTATATATTCACATGAAACCAGATTTTCTTGTAGGAGGACATATTTTCATGAATTTTGTTATAATGAAATCAGATAATTTCAAATGTTTATTCCTCTGACACATGTCCTTTGTCCAATCATTTAATTTTGCAACTGCCTAAAACAGATGAATAAAGTTTAACTTTGTGTAAAATAGTTTGACTCTGAAGTACTATTATGATTTTAACTATGAAGACTACTACTGTCTAAAAGTTGTCTAGAAAATCAGTTTATTAATATTTTTGCTTTGAATATTAGTCTTATTATATATTTGGATGGAACTGAACCAAGAAGATACTAGTTGAATCAGTTATCTTTTCTGCAGCTTATAATTTCAGAGCTGTGTCTCGTGGAATATTGAAAATAAAAAATTGACGATTTAGAGATGCAAACTTTTGTTTTTCTTTGATTAGAACTTTAAAATAATGAAACCTTACACTTTGGAATTTAATACAATGGGACAGGAAGACTGATTTTGACAATGGTAGAATTTACCTTTATAGAGTTATTTCCCTTGAAAAAATATGATTATTATTTTAAAGGGATAATTCGCGAATTTTTACTTATCAGCTAATTATGTCCATAATACCATAAAAAACATATGCACCAAGTTTTATCTGGATATGAACAGCAATAAAGGAGAAAATTAAGAATTATTAATTTTATTTCTTCGAACTTCCTGACTTATGTGACGTAGTTTAAGTCTTTAAGCATGCCGGGAGTGGAAATAATCTCATTTTAAATCTTAATCGTTAATCATCTTATAACGCTGTTTAAAGCGCATAGACGACGTTTGGTGTAGCTATTAACCAACTAATAATTAAGATGGAACAGCGCTCAGCTTGAAAGTAGAATGTACGATTTATATTTTAATATTTTCTAAAATTATTATAGTGATACATGCAAGTAAATCATATAAAATATTTTTTTATGATTTTTTTTCCGACGGATATTTTGAACTTACATGTATAACTGGTAGTGTTTTAAAAATGCATGTTTGTACTTTTTACCTTGTACGTCAGGCTAGTAAATATGTGCTGCTAGTACATTTGTAGTGTGCAAATACGGCCCCGCAAATACAATGTGTATTGTACTTTGACACATAGTGACTACCTGTTGAATGCCTGGTTAAATTCAAGTTAATTAAAAGATTAGCAGTTTGTATCTTTTGATCTTTACTCAGTGAATTTAAGCCGTCACGGTTCACTTTTCTATGTGTGAATAACATTTCGTATGAATGATAAACGGGGGAATCTTAATATTTTCCATGAGCTCAGCTTAATTAAATATATAATTGGCGCTGAATATTTTTTGTTAAAAAAAAAAATACTGAATTAATTTAATTGAATAAATTTATGAATAAGGATGTCCTTATAAACACGAGTAAATGAATTAAAAATTCTAAATAAGAATCGGTGACCTTGAATTTTTTAAATAGATAGTAATTACCAATTGCAGTTATATAAGTGGGTCGTTCAAAGCGATCTTCTTTTTTTTTTTTTAAATATTCAGGAAGTAATGTCCTTATCAAAATAATTTAATTCTCACCACGTACTAATTCTTCAGCTATTTGAACGAAAATATCAAAAATGTTGACAGATAATTTAAAGGTCAACTTTGTCTTACTGGAAGGGAGGGAGAGCTCCAGACGTACTTACTAACAGACAAAGCAGGCTTATGGCTTATCGTCAGTTTGTGTGCTGGGTCAGGAAAGGTCAACCACTTGGCAAGAAACACAGAATAATCCTACCGGCTTGTGTAGTAAACATAATTAGAAAAGAGTTTCCATCGTTGGATGGGGTATACGAATGATTCAAAGAATGTGAAAGTGACACTTCAGACTGAATAGTTCTAAAATCATTTAAACGATTTACCAATACAATTTTTCACCGAATGTTTCAGATTCATTTCATTATTTGTGTATTAATAAACCTATATATGAATTATTTCACTTTGAGGTCTAATTTTATAGATTGCATGTTGTATTAACATGAAGGTTTGGTCTACCACAGTACCACGGAGCGTTTATATGATTTGACCCGAGATCCTCCTGAGATGTTGGTGGGGTTCTTGTTGTGCAACCTAAACCAGTTTTCTATGATGTGTTTTTTATCTCTTTGTTTGTCTTTTGATTGTTTATTGGTTATTTTTTGCTATGACGTTGTCAGTGTGTTTTTTAATACTGAATATGACTATCCGTTTTGGTACCTTCTGCCTTTTTACAAACAAGACCATGAAACTGAATATTGGAAATGTATCATGCTACTACAAAAGAAAAAGCACTGATGGATTGTCCTAGAAACATATTTTATGCCGGAGAATAATAATGGTCTATAAGCAGTTACATATTTATTTCATGTTTGGAGTGCATTTTTTTAAATTTAATTTGACTTTTACCAAGAAATGCATTGTAGCAAAGGGGAAGAGTAATTGTGGTCTAGTGTCAGATACTCGAAAATAATGGAATTTAACAGAAAAGGAAACAAATAACGGACTTTGGCAAAAATGGAGAGGGCTTTTGATTCCTTTTCTCCAGACATAAAATCTTTTACAATAAATCATCCTACAACAGCTTAAAAGCTTAAAATGCCAGCGATTTCGCGGGAGTGTTTTAGTGTTCTCAAAATCTTATATTGATAAAATGACAACTCCTTTAAATAATTGAATGTACATGTACAGGAAGACAAACGATTACCGCACGTTCTAGAGACATGCCACGAACTAAGTATCATCTTCGTGTCATAATTGCGCATGCTTGTCTCTTCACATACAAGTAAACGCAAATTTTCTAATAGGCAAAATATTTCGTAAATGCGCCCGCTCATATCTGAAATAGGACAAGAAAGTATGAAAGATAGTCATCCGTAATCTCTCGGTTAAATTCTCTAGGATTTACTCCAAACAAAGTTGTAAAATGATGCAGTATGTTTTTTCTTTCTTAAATTATTCATCACAACTCAAAACCGCATAACGTAAATTAAACATTTGCTAAGCAAATAAAACAAGCTGACAAAACATTATGTAAGTATTGTGTACAAAAGCATTGGCGGTTCCAGGGGTAGTGGTTCCGGGTAATGGAACCTCCGTTTTTTTTTGGCCGATCAATGCATTTGAAGTGGGACATATAGTTAGAACCTCCTTTTTTAATATGGCTGGATCCGCCCCCGAAAAGTAAAATTGAAATTTGAAAAAAAAAATCATTTTACATGGTACAGTACTAGATAATCTTCTACACATGAATTTTGAAACAGAAGTCAAAATTAATAATTTACGGTCTTATTATTTCTGTCTTTGCACATGTCAGAATTAATCAGCTTGTAGATATAAATTTTAAACTCTTAATTTCATGTTTGGACGGCTTTGTGTATTTCAATCAGGATAGGGACATACATTGTTAACAGGATGTATAATACACCTGACAGCATTTTCGATGGCACTTTTACCTGTGCACACCTGGGTCAAACAGCTGGGAAGCGATGCATGTACCTGAATTGCGTAATGTCACCAGTTTATTAGCCCGCAGGAAGTCACTAGAATACCTGAATGTGACACTATTACATGACCTCTGGCAATAATTCAAAAGATCGTCGGTTTTCATATTAGAAGTACCCGAAATGAATAAAATCTATTACATATAAAAAAAAAATTTTGGCAAACATTTCGAAAAGTCTTAAGCCGCTACAGATACCTTTTAATATCATTAAGAATATATTTATGCTTTTACAACTTCCAAATTAGTGTCCGCCCCACTAGATGTATTCCTATCTATTGTCTTGTTATCATAGATTTAGGAAGAAAAAATACTCCTACTACGATTGACCATAAATCATTACAAACTTCGCTAGCCTAGCTGTCGACATTTTATATCCCGAAACTGCTCAGCCTTAACTTGTAGGACTACGCAACTGCGTTGATCTAGTAGACAGCTATAAAGCATAACAAGGGGGGCGGTAAGATCTATTAAGTTTCCACACGAATCGGGGAAGACATATGCTCCCATCTACCTATCACCTCTCCAACCTTTTATATGGCACAATATGGAAAAGGAAGGGGGGGGGGGGGGGGGGGGGGGGGGGGTGGGTTAAACAGCATCTGTAATTATACTACATGTAAATAAACAAAGTCTTATTTTTTAACCATTATTATATTAAACAAATGACCCTTTAAATGTTTTACGTAATTTTTTATGTATACATAAGTTTTTTTGCACCTAAAAATTATATACTTCATTGAACTTGTGAATTTACGACAGAAAGACACAGAACAAAACGTCATAATTCAGTTTCGAGTTTATTTTTCTTTAAACGGGAAAACGTACTACTAAATTAATTAATTATTTTTTGGTTTGTTCTTGAAATATTATTTTTAAAGCAAGTTTTAAACAGAATTTATTAAATAAATATCAATGACATCAAATAATTGTTATAAAATCAAAATGCCAAAGTGGCTAGGTACCTTAAATGGCTTCACTGTCCCTAGAAATATATATCCTTTGCATGATTGAAATCAAATATCTTTTTATTTTTAAGGCTTGTAAACAAGTTCATAAACTTAAAATGTAATAAATGTAATAAATAATATAATATTTGAAGATGTTTTTCCTGTATATATTCAACAATTTTTTTGTCTCTGACTTTTTATCCGTGTACTAAACTTCTACTTGTAAACAACAAAATATGTTACTAATCTGAGACTAGTACTATATAACACATAGTTATAGTAGTCTCAGTACTAATGCATGAATGCAGAAATACTGAACTATATTAATCTGACAATTTCCTTTCAACCAGGCTTGGAACGAAATAGCAATAAAAACATTCATGAGAAAAAAATCATAATTACTATCAAATTTCCATCGAAACAAGATGCTTCAAAATGGTCTGCACACACTTTCTTGAACTTGTTGTGAGTTGGTTGGTGTTATGTTAAGGTTAATCATCCACGTCTGGTACAACTCTTTCTTTTTTGCAGGATCTGGGAAAGTGTGTAAGCTTATGCCATGTGAACTCCGAGTTGAACATCCGTACGTTTGACAAGTCATTTTGATACTGAATATACGATATGCCATGCTTGTTTTTTGGTTTTGTGGTATTCAGATATTTTATTCAAATATACTCATCACGTGACAATTTGTATCGGAGATGCCGTCAAAATGGCGATAAGTCTTGAAGTGATAGTGGGATTTTAATTTTAATTTTAATCACATATCTAGAAGAATTGAACAATAATTTTAATGAATATATGATTATTTATATCAAATAAACATAATATAAAATTTTCATTTTTTTGCGAAGTTTCCCTTTAAGGACTTAAATTTGATTATTTGTTTTGACATTTTTGTAGGTGAGGAGATGCTTACCAGATATTTTATTAGCCACAATGAACATTCTACACAGTCAGTATAAAAATGCCAAGTAAGTTTAGTTAAGAACTTTAAACTGACACTTAATATCAAAATAGTTTCAGATAAAATGGAAATAAAAGGAGAATACATCAATGAGGCAAAAACTAATGACAGACCGAAAAACAAGAAGTCAAAATGCTACCTTCAACAATAGACTAGTATCTATACAAATTATTTAGCTCTGCCCAGAAATTAAAAAAAAATAATATACTTAATAGAAACTATCAAAGAACTTTCTGACATTACAACCACTCCTGAGGTTTTTTTACCTTAAAAGGTAAAATAAAAAAATACCGAACTGCAATGAAATTCAAAACTGAAACTCACTTATCAAAGGACAAAATCAAAAGTTTCAAACACATCAGGCAAATGGATAACAACTAAAGTGATCCTCATCTGTGAGCATCTCACATAATGTCAGATTGAATTCTGTTTTTTATATAATTTGTTGTTGACTGATATTTATAAAATACGGAGATGTGGAACGATTGTCAATAAGACAACTCTGCACTCCAGACCTAATGATGTCGGTGCAAGCAAGTAAAGGTTACCTGCACAGCCTTCAACAAGGAGCAAATCCATACTGCCTAGCAAACTATAAAATGCAATATGTAAAATAATTAAAATAAGAAAATAAATGCCCTAATTTATGTACAAAACACCAAATGAAAAACATATGTACAAATTTTCTAAACCCATTTAAAGTAGAATTCATCAAGCGATGAATCAGAGTATCTTTGATATCAGTATCCTTGAAAATAATGAAAGTATATTGAATTTTCTAATCTAAACAGACAAGTATATCTTAAAGTTAATTGATTAATCTAAACAGACAGGTAAATCTTAAAGTTAATTGATTAATCTAAACAGACAGGTAAATCTTAAAGTTAATTGTTTAATCTAAACAGAAAGGTAAATCTTAAAGTTAATTGTTTAATCTAAACACAAAGGTAAATCTTAAAGTTAATTGTTTAATCTAAACAGACAGGTAAATCTTAAAGTTAATTGTTTAATCTAAACAGACAGGTAAATCTTAAAGTTAATTGTTTAATCTAAACAGACAGGTAAATCTTAAAGTTAATTGTTTAATCTAAACACAAAGGTAAATCTTAAAGTTAATTGTTTAATCTAAACAGACAGGTAAATCTTAAAGTTAATTGTTTAATCTAAAACGAAAGGTAAATCTTAATGTTAATTGTTTAATCTAAACAGAAAGGTAAATCTTAATGTTAATTGATTAATCTAAACAGACAGGTAAATCTTAAAGTTAATTGTTTAATCTAAACAGACAGGTAAATCTTAAAGTTAATTGTTTAATCTAAACAGACAGGTAAATCTTAAAGTTAATTGATTAATCTAAACAGACAGGTAAATCTTAAAGTTAATTGTTTAATCTAAACAGACAGGTAAATCTTAAAGTTAATTGTTTAATCTAAACAGACAGGTAAATCTTAAAGTTAATTGATTAATCTAAACAGACAGGTAAATCTTAAAGTTAATTGATTAATCTAAACAGACAAGTAAATCTTAAAGTTAATTGTTTAATCTAAACAGACAGGTAAATCTTAAAGTTAATTGTTTAATCTAAACAGACAGGTATATCTTAATGTTAATTGATTAATCTAAACAGACAGGTAAATCTTAAAGTTAATTGTTTAATCTAAACAGACAGGTAAATCTTAAAGTTAATTGTTAATCTAACAGAAGTAAATCTTAAAGTTAATTGTTTAATCTAAACAGACAGGTAAATCTTAAAGTTAATTGATTAATCTAAACAGACAGGTATATCTTAAGTTAATTGTTTAATCTAAACAGACAGGTAAATCTTAATGTTAATTGTTAATCTAAACAGACAGGTAAATCTTAATGTTAATTGTTTAATCTAAACAGACAGGTAAATCTTAAAGTTAATTGATTAATCTAAACAGACAGGTAAATCTTAAAGTAATTGATTAATCTAAACAGACAGTAAATCTTAAAGTTAATTGATTAATCTAAACAGACAGGTAAATCTTAAGTTAATTGTTTAATCTAAACAGACAGGTAAATCTTAAAGTTAATTGATTAATCTAAACAGACAGGTAAATCTTAAAGTTAATTGATTAATCTAAACAGACAGGTAAATCTTAAAGTTAATTGATTAATCTAAACAGACAGGTAAATCTTAAGTTAATTGTTTAATCTAAACAGACAGGTAAAATTCTTAAAGTTAATTGTTTAATCTAAACAGACAGTAAATCTTAAAGTTAATTGTTTAATCTAAACAGACAGGTAAATCTTAAAGTTAATTGTTTAATCTAAACAGACAGGTAAATCTTAAAGTTAATTGTTTAATCTAAACAGACAGGTAAATCTTAAAGTTAATTGATTATCTAAACAGACAGGTAATCTTAAAGTTAATTGTTAATCTAAACAGACAGGTAAATCTTAAAGTTAATTGATTAATCTAAACAGACAGTAAATCTTAAAGTTAATTGTTTAATCTAAACAGACAGTAAATCTTAAAGTTAATTGTTTAATCTAAACAGACAGTAAATCTTAAAGTTAATTGTTTAATCTAAACAGACAGGTAAATCTTAATGTTAATTGTTTAATCTAAACAGACAGGTAAATCTTAAAGTTAATTGTTTAATCTAAACAACAGGTAAATCTTAAGTTAATTGTTTAATCTAAACAGACAGGTAAATCTTAAAGTTAATTGTTTAATCTAAACAGACAGGTAAATCTTAAAGTTAATTGTTTAATCTAAACAGACAGGTAAATCTTAAAGTTAATTGTTTAATCTAAACAGACAGGTAAATCTTAATGTTAATTGTTTAATCTAAACAGACAGGTAAATCTTAAAGTTAATTGTTTAATCTAAACAGACAGGTAAATCTTAAAGTTAATTGATTAATCTAAACAGACAAGTATAATCTTAAAGTTAATTGTTTAATCTAAACAGACAAGTAAATCTTAAAGTTAATTGATTAATCTAAACAGACAGTAAATCTTAAAGTTAATTGTTTAATCTAAACAGAAGGTAAATCTTAAAGTTAATTGATTAATCTAAACAGACAAGTAAATCTTAAAGTTAATTGTTAATCTAAACAGACAGGTAAATCTTAAAGTTAATTGATTAATCTAAACAGACAGGTAAATCTTAAAGTTAATTGATTAATCTAAACAGACAGGTAAATCTTAAAGTTAATTGATTAATCTAAACAGACAAGTAAATCTTAAAGTTAATTGTTTATCTAAACAGACAGGTAAATCTTAAAGTTAATTGTTTAATCTAAACAGACAGGTAAATCTTAAAGTTAATTGATTAATCTAAACAGACAGGTATAAAAAGAATTAGTTATTTATTACACAGTAATCTTAGTTAATTGTTTATCAACAACGTATTAATTTTTATACGAATTATTTATAAAAAGAATCTAAAGTATTGTATTAACAAAGAAATCTAGTTATGTTATCAAACACATAAATCTAAAGTATGTTATAACAACAGAACTTAGTAATGTTACTAACAGTACTTAGTTAATTTATCTAACACATAATCTAGTATTTATAACAATATCTTAAATTATGTAATAACAGTATTTAAGTTATGTAATACAACGGTAATTATAATGTTATCAAACACAGAAATCTTAAAGTTAATTGATTAATCTAAACACAAAGGTAAATCTTAAAGTTAATTGATTAATCTAAACAGACAGGTAAATCTTAAAGTTAATTGATTAATCTAAACATGACAAGTAAATTTAAAAGTTAATTGTTTAATCTAAACAGACAGGTAAATCTTAAAGTTAATTGTTAATCTAAACAGACAGGTAAATCTTAAAGTTATTGATTATATCTAAACAGACAGGTATTCTTAAAGTTAATTGATTAATCTAAACAGAAGGATATATCTTAAAGTTAATTGTTTAATCTAAACAGACAAGTAAATCTTAAAGTTAATTGTATTAATCTAAACAGACAGGTAAATCTTAAAGTTAATTGTTTAATCTAAACAGACAAGTAAATCTTAAAGTTAATTGTTTAATCTAAACAGACTAGTTAAATCTTAAACAGTAAATTTGTTAAGTTTAAACAGACAGGTAAATCTTAAAGTTAATTGATTAATCTAAACAGAAAGGTAAATCTTAAAGTTAATTGTTTAATCTAAACAGACAGTAAATCTTAAAGTTAATTGTTTAATACTAAAAATTGACAATGTAAAATCTAAAGTTAATTGTTTAATTCTAAACAGACAGGTAAATCTTAAAGTTAATTGATTTAATCTAAACAAAGGTAAATCTTAAAGTTAATTGTTTAATCTAAACAGACAGGTAAATCTTAAAGTTAATTGTTTAATCTAAACAGACAGGTAAATCTTAAAGTTAATTGTTTAATCTAAACAGACAGGTAAATCTTAAAGTTAATTGTTAATCTAAACAGACAGGTAAATCTTAAAGTTAATTGATTAATCTAAACAGACAGGTAAATCTTAAAGTTAATTGTTTAATCTAAACAGACAGGTAAATCTTAAAGTTAATTGTTTAATCTAAACAGACAGGTAAATCTTAAAGTTAATTGTTTAATCTAAACAGACAGGTAAATCTTAAAGTTAATTGTTTAATCTAAACAGACAGGTAAATCTTAAAGTTAATTGTTTAATCTAAACAGACAGGTAAATCTTAAGTTAATGTTTAATCTAAACAGACAGGTAAATCTTAAAGTTAATTGTTTAATCTAAACAGACAGGTAAATCTTAAAGTTAATTGTTAATCTAAACAGACAGGTAAATCTTAAAGTTAATTGTTTAATCTAAACAGACAGTAAATCTTAAAGTTAATTGTTAATCTAAACAGACAGGTAAATCTTAAAGTTAATTGTTTAATCTAAACAGACAGGTAATCTTAAAGTTAATTGTTAATCTAAACAGACAGGTAAATCTTAAAGTTAATTGTTTAATCTAAACAGACAGGTAAATCTTCAAATGTTAATTGTTTAATCTAAACAGACAGGTAAATCTTAAAGTTAATTGTTTAATCTAAACAGACAGGTAAATCTTAAAGTTAATTGTTTAATCTAAACAGACAGGTAAATCTTAAAGTTAATTGTTTAATCTAAACAGACAGGTAAATCTTAAAGTTAATTGTTTAATCTAAACAGACAGGTAAATCTTAAAGTTAATTGTTTAATCTAAACAGACAGGTAAATCTTAAAGTTAATTGTTAATCTAAACAGACAGGTAAATCTTAAAGTTAATTGTTTAATCTAAACAGACAGGTAAATCTTAAAGTTAATTGTTTAATCTAAACAGACAGGTAAATCTTAAAGTTAATTGTTTAATCTAAACAGACAGGTAAATCTTAAAGTTAATTGTTTAATCTAAACAGACAGGTAAATCTTAAAGTTAATTGATTAATCTAAACAGACAGGTAAATCTTAAAGTTAATTGTTTAATCTAAACAGACAGGTATATCTTAATGTTAATTGTTTAATCTAAACAGACAGGTATATCTTAATGTTAATTGTTTGATGATTTATATTTAAACAGAACAACAACATCACAGAGTCCTTATTCTGGCTGGACAGGGCGAGGTGAAGATGGCGGCAAGGAAACTGTAAGTTACTAAGTCCTTTATTTATTCATGTACTATGTTTTACCTTCCTGTTTAAGGTGGAAAAACATTCAAATGATTAGTTTTTTATGTCCTCCCCTCTGTTTGTAGTTAGTTCTGTATATGGTTAAATTGTGGTCAAGGTAGTTAGGCCTTTAAGATTTTGGGCCCCATCATCAAATTGGTTCACATTGAGATCTAAAGGGTCAGAAATTAAACTATGTTTGACTTCATAAAAAATTGAATTCTTTTGTTTATTTGATATGCTGACCATAATAGGTAAATGTCCAATTTGAAAGTTTTAGGTTTTAAGACCTCGTTCATGCTGTGTTATAAACATATTATATATAATCACAATCCAAAATTAGAGTGTAATCAAGTTTGAATGTTGTGTCCATATTTCTCCCAACTGATTATGGTTTGTCCTCTCTAGTTGTATCAAGCTGTGGTATGATTGCCAATTAGACAACTCTTCAAAACGACCAAATGACACAGAAATTAACAACTATGGGTCACTGTACAGCCTTCAACAATGAGCCGAATCGCATAGTCAGCTATAAAAGGCCTTGAAATGACAAATGTAAAATATTTTTTCACATTTAAGAACTTGGAACAAGCTCATATTTTCCCATCCAAACATTAAATTTATGTAAGATATGTAGCACTTTTAAAGTGTCAAAAGAAGGTTTTGTTTTTCAGTAATATTTGGATAAAATCCTTGGTAAATGTGTAAAAGCTAACTATATAAGGTTATACAATCTACAGTGTTATGTCCCTGAAATAATTGTTTAATAAAAGCTAGGTAAAAGGTTGTAACAAAAAGAAACACTATTTTAGTTGCAAATTAACAAGTTTTTATACTTGTCTGCTGGAATCTCATTTGTAATTATGATCAGGCTAATTGAATGGCAGACATTCTATTTCCGTATGTGGAAAAAAGAAAAAATGACCTTATAATCATTGACAACAAATATCAAGTGATACATGATTCTAAATGATGACCTTATAATCATCGACAACAAATATCAAGTGATACATGATTCTAAATGATGACCTCATAATCATTGACAACAAGTATCAAGTTAGACGTGATTCTAAATGATGACCTTATAATCATTGACAACAAATATCAAGTGATACATGATTCTAAATGATGACCTTATAATCATTGACAACAAATATCAAGTGATACGTGATTCTAAATGATGACCTTATAATCATCGACAACAAATATCAAGTGATACGTGATTCTAAATGATGACCTCATAATCATCGACAACAAATATCAAGGGATACGTGATTCTAAATGATGACCTCATAATCATCGACAACAAGTATCAAGTGATACGTGATTCTAAATGATGACCTTATAATCATTGACAACAAATATCAAGTGATACGTGATTCTAAATGATGACCTTATAATCATCGACAACAAATATCAAGTGATACGTGATTCTAAATGATGACCTTATAATCATCGACAACAAATATCAAGTGATACATGATTCTAAATGATGACCTTATAATCATTGACAACAAATATCAAGTGATACGTGATTCTACATGATGACCTTATAATCATTGACAACAAATATCAAGTGATACATGATTCTAAATGATGACCTTATAATCATTGACAACAAATATCAAGTGATACGTGATTCTAAATGATGACCTTATAATCATCGACAACAAGTATCAAGTGATACGTGATTCTAAATGATGACCTTATAATCATTGACAACAAATATCAAGTGATACGTGATTCTAAATGATGACCTTATAATCATTGACAACAAGTATCAAGTGATACGTGATTCTAAATGATGACCTCATAATCATCAACAACAAATATCAAGTGATACGTGATTCTAAATGATGACCTTATAATCATCAACAACAAATATCAAGAGATACGTGATTCTAAATGATGACCTTATAATCATCGACAACAAATATCAAGTGATACGTGATTCTAAATGATGACCTTATAATCATTGACAACAAGTATCAAGTTAGACGTGATTCTAAATGATGACCTATAATCATTGACAACGAGTATCAAGTGATACGTGATTCTAAATGATGACCTTATAATCATCGACAACCAATATCAAGTGATACGTGATTCTAAATGATGACCTTATAATCATCGACAACAAATATCAAGTGATATGTGATTCTAAATGATGACCTTATAATCATTGACAACAAGTATCAAGTGATACATGATTCTAAATGATGACCTTATAATCATTGACAACAAGTATCAAGTGATACGTGATTCTAAATGATGACCTCATAATCATCAACAACAAATATCAAGTGATACGTGATTCTAAATGATGACCTTATAATCATCGACAACAAATATCAAGTGATACGTGATTCTAAATGATGATCTTATAATCATCGACAACAAATATCAAGTGATACATGATTCTAAATGATGACCTCATAATCATCGACAACAAAATATCAAGTGATACGTGATTCTAAATGATGACCTTATAATCATCGACAACAAATATCAAGTGATACGTGATTCTAAATGATGACCTTATAATCATCGACAACAAATATCAAGTGATACATGATTCTAAATGATGACCTCATAATAATCAACAACAAATATCAAGTGATACGTGATTCTAAATGATGACCTTATAATCATCGACAACAAATATCAAGTGATACGTGATTCTAAATGATGACCTATAATCATCGACAACAAATATCAAGTGATACATGATTCTAAATGATGACCTCATAATCATCACAACAAGTATCAAGTGATACGTGATTCTAAATGATGACCTCATAATCATCAACAACAAATATCAAGTGATACGTGATTCTAAATGATGACCTCATAATCATCAACAACAAATATCAAGTGATACGTGATTCTAAATGATGACCTTATAATCATCGACAACAAATATCAAGTGATACATGATTCTAAATGATGACCTTATAATCATCGACAACAAATATCAAGTGATACATGATTCTAAATGATGACCTTATGACCTCATAATCATCGACAACAAATATCAAGTGATACGTGATTCTAAATGATGACCTTATAATCATCGACAACAAATATCAAGTGATACGTGATTCTAAATGATGACCTTATAATCATCGACAACAAATATCAAGTGATACATGATTCTAAATGATGACCTTATAATCATCGACAACAAATATCAAGTGATACATGATTCTAAATGATGACCTTATAATCATCGACAACAAGTATCAAGGGATACATGATTCTAAATGATGACCTTATAATCATTGACAACAAATATCAAGTGATACGTGATTCTAAATGATGACCTTATAATCATCGACAACAAGTATCAAGTGATACATGATTCTAATGATGACCTCATAATCATCGACAACAAGTATCAAGTGATACGTGATTCTAAATGATGACCTTATAATCATCGACAACAAATATCAAGTGATACGTGATTCTACATGATGACCTTATAATCATTGACAACAAATATCAAGTGATACATGATTCTAAATGATGACCTTATAATCATTGACAACAAGTATCAAGTGATACGTGATTCTAAATGATGACCTTATAATCATTGACAACAAATATCAAGTGATACGTGATTCTAAATGATGACCTTATAATCATTGACAACAAATATCAAGGGATACGTGATTCTAAATGATGACCTCATAATCATCAACAACAAGTATCAAGTGATACGTGATTCTAAATGATGACCTCATAATCATCAACAACAAATATCAAGTGATACGTGATTCTAAATGATGACCTTATAATCATGACAACAAATATCAAGTGATACATGATTCTAAATGATGACCTTATAATCATTGACAACAAATATCAAGTAATACGTGATTCTAAATGATGACCTTATAATCATTGACAACAAATATCAAGTGATACATGATTCTAAATGATGACCTTATAATCATCGACAACAAATATCAAGTGATACGTGATTCTAAATGATGACCTTATAATCATCGACAACAAGTATCAAGTTAGACGTGATTCTAAATGATGACCTCATAATCATTGACAACAAATATCAAGTGATACGTGATTCTAAATGATGACCTCATAATCATCGACAACAAGTATCAAGTGATACGTGATTCTAAATGATGACCTCATAATCATCGACAACAAGTATCAAGTGATACGTGATTCTAAATGATGACCTTATAATCATCGACAACAAGTATCAAGTGATACGTGATTCTAAATGATGACCTTATAATCATTGACAACAAGTATCAAGTGATACGTGATTCTAAATGATGACCTTATAATCATCGACAACAAGTATCAAGTGATACGTGATTCTAAATGATGACCTTATAATCATTGACAACAAGTATCAAGTGATACATGATTCTAAATGATGACCTCATAATCATCGACAACAAATATCAAGTGAAATGTGATTCTAAATGATGACCTTATAATCATTGACAACAAATATCAAGTGATACGTGATTCTAAATGATGACCTTATAATCATCGACAACAAATATCAAGTAAGACGTGATTCTAAATGATGACCTTATAATCATCGACAACAAGTATCAAGTTAGACGTGATTCTAAATGATGACCTCATAATCATTGACAACAAATATCAAGTGATACGTGATTCTAAATGATGACCTCATAATCATCGACAACAAGTATCAAGTGATACGTGATTCTAAATGATGACCTCATAATCATCGACAACAAGTATCAAGTGATACGTGATTCTAAATGATGACCTTATAATCATCGACAACAAGTATCAAGTGATACGTGATTCTAAATGATGACCTTATAATCATTGACAACAAGTATCAAGTGATACGTGATTCTAAATGATGACCTTATAATCATTGACAACAAGTATCAAGTGATACGTGATTCTAAATGATGACCTTATAATCATCGACAACAAGTATCAAGTGATACGTGATTCTAAATGATGACCTTATAATCATTGACAACAAGTATCAAGTGATACATGATTCTAAATGATGACCTCATAATCATCGACAACAAATATCAAGTGATACGTGATTCTAAATGATAACCTTATAATCATCGACAACAAATATCAAGTAATACGTGATTCTAAATGATGACCTTATAATCATCGACAACAAGTATCAAGTTAGACGTGATTCTAAATGATGACCTCATAATCATTGACAACAAATATCAAGTGATACGTGATTCTAAATGATGACCTCATAATCATCGACAACAAGTATCAAGTGATACGTGATTCTAAATGATGACCTCATAATCATCGACAACAAGTATCAAGTGATACGTGATTCTAAATGATGACCTTATAATCATCGACAACAAGTATCAAGTGATACGTGATTCTAAATGATGACCTTATAATCATTGACAACAAGTATCAAGTGATACGTGATTCTAAATGATGACCTTATAATCATCGACAACAAGTATCAAGTGATACGTGATTCTAAATGATGACCTTATAATCATTGACAACAAGTATCAAGTGATACATGATTCTAAATGATGACCTCATAATCATCGACAACAAATATCAAGTGATTAGTGATTCTAAATGATGACCTTATAATCATTGACAACAAATATCAAGTGATACGTGATTCTAAATGATGACCTCATAATCATCGAAAACAAATATCAAGTGATACATGATTCTAAATGATGACCTCATAATCATCGAAAACAAATATCAAGTGATACGTGATTCTAAATGATGACCTTATAATCATCTACAACAAATATCAAGTGATACGTGATTCTAAATGATGACCTCATAATCATCGACAACAAATATCAAGTGATACGTGATTCTAAAAGATGACCTTAGTTGTTTAAAACCAATTTCAGAGGAGTAAAGGATTTTATACAAAAGTTCAACTCAATTTGATGTACGGAATAAAAAGCGGCAATACTATTCCCCCATTGTTCTTCCCATAATAGACTTTGTTAAATTGGCATTTTTCCAAATAATTGTACATAAATTATCATTGTTTTTGATGTAGAAATACTTTGCTTGAATAAAGTTATATCCTGTTTTGTACTTAGTACAGAGAAAATGTCAAACAACAATTCATTGCAGATATGAATATATATAACCATCACTGAAAGTAAACCAATGAACAAGGTCACCTCAAGTTTCCAAATATTTCATAGGAACACCAAATAAAAAAAGAATGGAGCTTTGAACACATAATATATATATTTATGATTCAGAAAAAAAATTCTGCAGTAAAATGCAGGGTTAACTAATTACCTACATTTTCAACTCTTATTATGCCTTAATTTTGGTGGAGGGGCATTAAGTGTTGCCTTTGTCCCGTCCATCATATTAACATCCTAAAATTACTTTTCCCCTCCATCCATATTTACATCCTAAAATGTTGCCATTGTCCGGTCCATCTATATTTACATTCTAAAATTACTTTTCCCTCTCTAATTTTAGTTTTCCTCAACCAAATATTATCAAACTTATACACACAGCTTATTTCCACAAAACACAGATGAAGATCGATTTGGGAGGTGTCATTTTTACCGTTCTTGAGTACTGTCCCAAATAACGTTCTATGCAAGCGTGGTCTCACTTGTCCTATATGACTTTCTAATAAAATCGATTACTTAGGCACATTTTATCTTACGCTTCTTAACTTAGGATCCTAGCCAATCTAAAATAAAGTGTCACTTAAAACTAAAAAAAATAATAGAAAAAGACAATTTAAGACATTTTAAATGGATTTAAATACAAAAATTCCATTGACTTTGATTGACATGAGAAGAATCATGTATTTGAAAGTGAATAATATAATTTGTCCTATAAAGTTATATTAGAGATATAATATTAAAGGTGAATAACAGTTTTATTACAACAGCAGTTTGTAACACCACATGCAAAAGTTATATTGCTATTGTTTTTTTGAAATGCCAATTCAGAATATTGAATGAAATATGACTTTTGCAAATGTTTTTGTTTAAATGACATTGCTTTAAGGGGGTAAGTGTAAGACATAAATATTATTCTATTGTTCAAGCTTCAAAACTGTCAAAACATTTTTAATTAGCACCAATTTACACCTATAATTTACAACTTGTTTTAAGTGCAGACTTTGAACATGAAATAAGCAATACAAAAAAACTTTTGGATATGTTATCTTATGTTCTCACACACTACAGAAGCAGCTGGCTGCAGATAAGGATTTTTTTTTTTTTTTTTATCATCATCATGGATTTATTTTTGCAATAGTTTAGTAGGTGAAGAAAAAAAATACTTCATACACAAGGATTGAATTCTATTCCTTCAGATGCTAATAATTTTCAGAAGTAAATATGTTAAACCAAAATTTTTCAAAATTTGTCCACACCCAATATGGACTGAATTTTCAGTTGAATGAGAACACAAAAAAGAACAATGTGACATAAGAGGTGTGACCTTTTGATTTAGGTTTAAAATAATAGGTATCACTAAAGTGGGAATAGAGTTCTGATTGGACAGGTTTTTGCTTAAGTTGACCTTTCCACCAGGTTTGACTGTAGTTAAAAAAAAATTTAAAACTCTTTACATATCCTTTTGAGTCAAACTCAGTATTAGTTATATTTTTCTGTTTTTATGAATTTTAAAATCACTAGAAATTCATTGCCTGGACACCATAGTTTTAGCAAGGATTTTGATAGTACATTTACTATACCATTCCTTGGTTTTAGTAACGGTTCTATATTATTTCTTTCAGAAAAGTACATACAAGCTGAATGAATGAGGAACAGAAATCAATCATTATTTTTTATTTTAAATGTGTTGCTAAACTAAATAATATGCCAAACATAATCAATCATCACATTTTTTGTTTGTTTATTTCAGTATCTGAATTATATAAGAGGTCAAGCTAAAGCCCTGATCATGTTCGCAGGAATGCTTCCATACAGACTACCAGGTGATACTAATGCAAGACTTGTTCAGATCGAGGTTTTGATGAACTAAGGAGAAACATCTCAAAAATTACTGTTATGTATTGTAAATTTTCATATTTAAAAAAAATTGAAATAAAAATCATTAAATATAAATCATTCATTTTGACTTCACATTTATGATTAAACATTCTAGGTATCAGTTAGGCTAAAATAAAAAGTATGTGTGTTTATTGTACCCCTACCTACCCTTAAGTTTTTTTACCAATTTTATTAAGCACTGTTAAAAGTCAAATTGTTGCTCTTAGACTCAATGTAAAATAAAAATTAAAGATAAAAAATAATTCCGTACCTACCTACCCTGATTTTTTCAGCATGTCACAGTAGACACACATAATTTTTTGTTTGGCTGTAGGTTGAAATGGGTATAATAGGATTTGATACATTTTTCTACAGGTTGTGTTAACTTGGTCAAAAACTTCATAAACTGAATAAAAGTTTTTTAGGAGTCAGGACTCACAAAAAATAAAATTGAGAACAGAAATAGGGAATGTGTCAAAGAGACGACACCCTGATCAAAGAGCAGAAAACAGCCCAAGGACACCAATGGGTCTTCAACACACCAAGATAATCCCTCTTCTGTATGCAGGCTTTGGCTGGCCATTAAAACAAAACTTGTGTACTAGTACAGCTAAAATGGACATCACACTCAGCTCCAAAACATAAATGAAACAATATTAAAAAGTCAATGTGTTATGATTGCCAATGAGAAAATTATCCACTAGAATAAAGAGTGAGGATGAAAAGAACTTGCTTTTTAATTATGAGTTATCTCTCTTTACATTTAGTGAACATTTGGAATTCTCAAATTTGATTATAATAGCGGCAAAGGACTTGTTTTGTTGTAAATTACAAAAGTTAACAAACATGAATAACAGTTGCATGTAAAGGTACAAAATCAGTCTTCAACAATAGACAAGAGCTTTAACCATATGTCCAATAGACAAGAGCTTTAACCATATGTCCAATAGACAAGAGCTTTAACCATATGTCAAACTCTTAATTGGTGCTAAGTTTTAAATCAAGTTTGTTTATAATGAAAGAAATTGTATGACTTATTTTTGTAAGAAATTTTTTAAGAGGAATTTTGCTGGTAGAAAAAAAATTGAATTTGGAAAAGCACTATAAAGAAAAAACACAATTATTAAAAAAAGGTGTTTAGAACAGGGTAACATGAAAAAGTGAGATATATTGGTTTACAGTAATATATTCAAATACATGTATTCCAGAAAATACCCATTTTCATGATTTCTCTCTTTTGTAAATCTGTGCTTCCACATTAAATTTATATGAGATTATACATAGGGATTCTTCTGTCTATTTGTCCATCTGCATGTGAAACATTTTGTTAATTACTCTCATAATGGAAAATCATTTAGATAATAGTTGGATCACCATGACCTTCATTTAAATTTAAGCAAGTATGGATAAGGTCCTTAAAAAAAACATTCATTTATTAATGATATTTTACCATTGCATTAAGAATATATTATTTATATTTAAACAAATTTGAAAAACACAGTTTATAGGGATAATGATCCAGCATCTACGGCGGCAGCGGTGTTAGCGAACTTTTTAAAAGCTTTATATTTTAGAAGGTGGAAGACCTGGATGCTTCATACTTTGTATTTGTTTGGCTTTTTAACTATTTTTATCTGAGCGTCACTGATGAGTCTTATGTAGACGAAACGCGTGTCTGGCGTATAAAATTATAATCCTGGTACTTTTGATAACTATTGTATATGGATGCCTCATGTTTAGATGTTTCCGTCAGTCACATGTCCTTGACCTCATTTTCATGGTTCAGTGACTACTTGAAAAAAAAGATAAGATTTTTTGTAATGTTAAATTCTGTCTTATTATAAGTAATAAGATAACTATATTTGGTATGTGCATTCCTTGCAAGGTCCTCATGCGCGTCAGACAGTTTTCACTTGACCTCGACCTAATTTCACGGATCAGTGAATAAGGTTAAGTTTTGGTGGTCAAGTCCATATCTCAGATACTATAACAATAGGTCTAGTATATTCGGTGTATGAAAGGACTGTAAGGTGTACATGTCCAACTGGCAGGTGTCACCTTGACCTCATTTTCATGGTTCAGCGGTTATAGTTAAGTTTTTGTGTTTTGGTCTGTTTTTCTTATACTGTATGCAATAGGTCTACTATATTTGGTGTATGGGATGATTGTGAGGTGTACATGTCTAGCTGGCAGGTGTCATCTGACCTTGATCTTATTTTCATGGTTCAGTGGTCAAAATTAAGATTTTGATTTTTTTGTCCTTTTTCCTTATACTATATATGCAATAGATCAATTAAATTTGTTGTATGAAAATATTTTATGATCTATATGTCAGTCGCGCAGGTTTTATTTGACCTTGACCTCATTTTCACGGTTCATTGCTCTGTTAAATTTTTGTGTTTTGGTCTTTATTTGTTATATGGAAGATTGTTAGCTGTACATGCCTGCCTTGCATGGTTCATCTGACCTTGACCTCATTTTCATGGTTCATTGGTCAATGTTTATTTTTCTTGGTTAATGTCAAGTTTATGTGACAGTTGTAATAAAGCTTTATATTTAGGACTCCACATAATATCAATGATTAGTAAAGAAGGCGAGACATTTCAGTGTGCACTCTTGTCTTTCATAAGCATGTGAAAAATTTAAAAATAGCAATGTACTTAGTTTTTGGATATTGCACCATTACATGATAATAGGTAAATGTTCAATTACAGATTTTTAGTTCTTTGACCACATTTATTTTGTGTCACAAACCCATGCTGTATCAAATTTTCAATCACAATTCAAATTCAGAGCTGTTTTAAGCTTAAATAGTGTCCATTCTTGCTCAACTGTTCAGGGTTTGACCTCTGCAGGAACATCCAGTTTGTTTGCACCTGTTCTAAGTCAAGAATCTGATGTTCAGTAGTTGTCGTTTGTTGATGTGGTTCATAAGTGTTACTTGTTTCTTGTTTTATATGAAGATTACAATTTGGAGTTTAGTATGGCGTTCATTATCACTGAACCAGTACATATATTTGTTTAGGGACCAGCTGAAGGACACCTCTGGGTGAGGGATTTTCTCGCTGCATTGAAGACCTGATGGTGACTTTCTGCTGTTGTCTGTTCTATGGTCGGGTTGTTGTCTCTTTGACACATTCCCCATTTCCATTTTCAATTTTAGATTGTTGGTTTTCCTTATAGAATGGTTTTACACTAGGAATTTTAGGGGCCCTTTATAGCTTGTTGTTTGGTGTGAGCCAAAGCTCCTTGTTTAAGACCATATTTTAACCTATAATGGTTTGCTTTTATGAATTATGACTTGGACTGAGAGTTGTCTCATTAGTACTCATACCACATCTTCTTATATCTATTTACTAACAAAATTCCTCTCTCTAAGGGTTGTTTTCATATTGAATGGTAAAAGTATGTATGGTATGATATGTATGTAACACAAAAGAAAAAACGAATATTTACTCAAACATTGGTGAAAATTGAATGTATTGTTCACCAGATACAAAAAAAACAACATAAATTCTAATGTTATGACCATGGCCTTTATTCAAAGGACCTCGAAACCAGGAGAGAGCAAAAGACATTATCAAACGAATGGATGCTATCTGAAATGAGTTTCTTATAGGTTGTGCTCTGGATGTGATGCTTGAATGTTAGGGTGTAAATGTATTCAAGAATCAATATCATTCCAAAAATTTCAGTTTTCTTATTGCAATTGTTACCTTGACCTTTGACCAACTGACCTAAAGGCTGATATGGATTTGTTATGCTACAAGGCCCATAATCCAACAAAGACATCTAAATATCTGATGTATTGCTTGAAATATATTGTTTGGAAATTAAAAAATCACTTTACTGATTGGCACTCTGATCTTGGCTTCTAATGTGACACAAAAATCAGTAGAGGTCCTGCACTTTCAAATGCAGACCTATATGGTTCCAAAATTCGGCTAAAATTCCTGTTTTTCAATTGCTGCTATGACCACATCCTTTGACCAACTGACTTCAAAACTAATGGGGATCTGTTTTGCTCCTAGGCACATAATCCAACAAAGACTTGTAAAGATCTGATATATTGCTCAAAATATTTTGGCTGGATACAAAAAAACTAAAAAAGTTAACGTTTTTGATAGGAACTGTGACCTTGATTTTTGATGTGATACAAATATCATCAGAGGTCTTGCACTTTGAAGTTTTCAAGTTATGTTCATGATGTCAGACATATGGTACCAAAATATATACATTTATACCTAAAAACGAAAATCCCGCTAAAATTCCTGTCTTTCAATTGCTGCTTTGATCTTGCCCTTTGGCCTAGTGGCCAAAAAGGAAACGTGGTTTGTCATCTATTAGTAGGAAATTGTTAAAATTCAACTTGGTAAAGATCTGATTTTTGGATAAAAAAATATTCAAATTAATTTTGGGGCCCTTTTATAGGATCTCAACATTGACGACTTCAAGTCTTAACCACCTGATTGCACCTGTGCTAGTTCCAAATTCACATATAATCTGGCTGATCACGTTATTATAGGTGACCTCAACCTTGTCAATAACACTTTCCTGCAAAATGTGTTATCCAAAGCTCAGAAATATCGTGAGCCTAAATCCATCAATTGAAAATTCAAAATACTGATGGATTCAGTCGAGGATTTTGCCAGGCAATGGGGCTAAACGCGAGAAGGAAGACGCAGATACTCTTTTCGAATATATTAAGGCTTTATTAAAGGTCGTTGATACAAATCAGAATTAAGAAACTGAACGGGTCTATCAGTACCCATGCTACATCAATCTTTAAAGACCCATATGTTGCTAAACACTTCCTACCTCCATGACAATTATGTTGTTGTCCCCGCAGATAAAGCCCTAAACAACATCGTTTTTGTGTGTAAATCTCATTACATAAACTCAACTTATACCTTTACCATACTAACCAAAGAGGAAATCCTGGATAATCATAGGTCTGTTCTATGTTCCTTTGGAATTTCAACCAAAGATGAAGAACTGGATCTTCCATCATTGTACTGGATACCTAAACTACATAAGTGTTCTTACAAACAACGGTATACTGATGGGTCTTCCAAGTGCTCCACGAAACCTCTTTCTAAATTATTACCCTCATATTATCAGCAATTAAAAGCAGGCTTCAATGTTATTGTGAAACTGCCTGTTCTAGAGGTGGCGAGAATCAGATATGGATACTAAAAAATTCCAAAGATATTTCAGAGTACATACAATCAGACTCTTTCATCTTACAATAGTATTAAAACATTTGACTTTTCTTCAATCTACACAAGTATTCCCATTCCAAACTAAAAGACAAATTGAAAGAGTTGATATTGCTTTGCTTCATAAAAAGAATGGTCAATGTAGATACAAGTATCTTGTTTTAGGGAGGAATAAATCCTACTTTGTAAAGAATCACTCTTGATTCAATTTTTTTTACTGAAACTGACATTATCAAGATGCTTGATTTCTTAATTGACAACATATATTTGTTACGTTTGGAGGACGTCTTTTTTCAACAGACTGTCGGCATTCCAATGGGAACCAATTGTCCCTCTGGTATCTTTCGTCCCTCTTTTATATCCTGCTGTTCGGTGTGAGCCAAGGCTTCCGTTTTGAAGACTGTACTTTGACCTATAACGATTTACTTTTATAAATTGTGACTTGGATGGAGAGTTGTTTCACTGGCACTCATACCACATCTTCTTATATCTATATATGAAAAGGAAATGTGACATCTAGTATATACTAGCTTGATGTTGATTTGTCAGGAACATATATATTGATAGTACTGTTCAAAGATTTGGTACTAGCAATTTGTTTTTATGCCCCACCTACGATAGTAGAGGGGCATTATATTTTCTGGTCTGTGCGTCCGTTCGTCCGTCCGTCTGTTCGTCCGTCCGTTCGTTCGTTCGTCCGTCTGTCCCGCTTCAGGTTAAAGTTTTTGGTCGAGGTAGTTTTTGATGAAGTTGAAGTCCAATCGACTTCAAACTTGGTACACATGTTCCCTATGATATGATCTTTCTAATTTTAATGCCAAATTAGAGATTTTACCCCAATTTCACGGTCCACTGAACATAGAAAATGATAGTGCGAGTGGGGCATTCGTGTACTGAGGACACATTCTTGTTATAGAATTACTTACCAAACGAATTTTCATTTATAGATTTGATCAGTTTAAACTTTTTCGGAGATACCTATAGAAAACAACATGGATTCACCCCAGATGTAATTATCATTTATCAAGATATTCACTTTTGAATTTTTAAATAGCTATATGTTTATGGGCAGTTTCCCAATTTTTACCAAATTTCAGTGGAAAAACATTGTCAATAGTGCGATAAACCTGAGTGAGAGTCTTCAAAAGGAAGAACGAATGCGTATAGTGAAAACGATTTTATATACGATTCCTAAGATTGTCTGAGAACAATGGCTATGATTTCTTGTGGCAATATGCAAAAAAATAATATGTGCACATAATTTTAAACACAAAGACACTTGCTATATCAAACATAATATAATGGAAACACAGGGTTTCCGTGAAAGCTAATCTGAGAGACTGCACAAACCGTATCATACACCGCGACGGACACCAAGCATATTATTTTTCTCATTGTTGAAGGCCTTACGGTGACATGTAGCTGTTAACTTCTATGTCATTTAGTCTATTGTGGGGAGTTGTCTCATTGGCAATCATACCACATCTTCTTATTTCATATCATAGGTGTCCATGTATGCATTGGTTCACATTGATGGAAATTGTGATCGTTGTAAAAAAGATGTCTGTGAAGTTTTCTAAACTAATTCGTTACATAAACGTGACACTGACCTCAATGCTAAAATATTTTCTCTAATGTTGAAAAATCACAGGTGATGAAATTTAAGGCAAAAAATCCTCACTGGTGCTTAAAGTGAGTAATGATGTTAAATGGCAATAAAATGAAAGCATAGTTTACTCTCTGAGGAAGAAAACACATATATACATGCTGTTTGTGTTTCAAACACGTCAGTGGAGTCTACTGGTGGCACCAACGCATTTAATGCTCTAAAAAATCGGGGCAAACTTAAAATAGAGTTTTCTCCTTCAGCTTGATATCAATTGAATTTGTATACGGCAT
>CM034352.1:111487745-111508776 GCA_019925275.1 Mytilus edulis | reverse complement strand
TTTCACTAGTGAATTCCTGCCCATATGTAATGTTAGAATGCTTAATTAGTTATGTTCAAAGGGAAATAACCCTTCAGATTTGTAGTCCCCTACCGACGAAGTCAAAGGGGACATTAGGTTTGCACTCTGTCCGTCTGTCTGTCCATCCGTCAGTCAAGCAAATCAGTTTTCCAGACTTTTTTTTCATGCTTGATGATATTGATTTGATAGTTAGTGTATTGTTTTATCATGACAAGTTACAGAACAAGTTAGATTTTCACGATTTTAGCTTTTCTCCTTGTTCAGTTAAAGTCCTTTCCCTAGAATTAAATTTTTGTTGAAATACTTATTAATTACTAGATTTCTTGTAATAAGGAAATAATTCATTTTTTTCAAAGATTTATAAAAGACATTGTACTCACAAGGCACTTGTCTCAGAATTTTTTCCCTATATACCTTAATATATATAACACAAGGTTCTTAACTCGCAATTTTGAAAAATGACAGCCGGTCAGGAAATTACTTTATATGCCGATTTCTCGGTTGTCAACACCGCTAAAACTTGTTATGTTGTATAACACGTCTACTTTTGTTGTCGGAATTATCCGTAGCAATCACACCCAAGTATGTCAATCGTAGATATATTGGCTATCGACACCAAATTGGAAACACACGTCTCGGAGTAAAATGTATCGTCACACTCTCTTTATATATCTTGGTTTTCGATTGGTCAAATTCTATGAAAAGGTCTAAATGTTTCTCGGTGTTATCTGATCTTATTTCATATCATACGTAAAGTCTAGAGAGAGTCTGAATAACATATTACATAACTGAATCGGGGAACCCGTTGTTCGGTTGCTGCCTCTAAATTGGTAATTTTAAGAAAATTTTGCCGTTTTTGGTTGTTATCTTGAATATTATTATAGATTATGAGGTAAACTGTGAACGGCAATAATGTTCAACAAAGTAAGATCTACAAATAAGTCAACATGATCAAAATGGTCAATTGACTCCTTAAGGAGTTATTGCCCTTTATAGTCAATTTTTAACAATTTTCGTAAATTTTGGTTATCTTTTACAAAAATCTTCTCCTCTGAAACTACGAAGGCAAATTTAACCAAACTAGTCCCCAATCATCATTAGGGTATGTAGTTTAAAAAATGTTTCCTTTGACCCGGCCAACCAACCAGATGGCCGCTGTTAAAAATAGAACATAGGGGTAAAATACAGTTTTTGGCTTATAACTCAAAAACCAAAGCATTTAGAGCAAATTGATAGGGTTCAATTGTTAATCAGGTCATGATCTATCTGCCCTGAAATTTTCAGATGGATCAGACAACCCTTTGTTGGGTTGCTGCCCCTGAATTCGTAATTTTAAGGAAATTTTGCTGTTTTTGGTTATTATCTTGAATGTTATTATAGATAGAGATAAACTGTAAACAGCAATAATGTACAGCAAAGTAATCCCTAAAAATAAGTCAACATGGCCGAAATGGTCAATTAACCCCCTAAGGAGTTATTGTCCTTTCGAGTCCATTTTTTACAATTTTCATAAAATTTGTAAATTTTTACTAATATTGTCCACTGAAACTACTGAGCCAAGTTCGTTATTGATAGAGATAATTGTTAGAAGCAAGAATATTCAGTAAAGTAAGATGTACAAACACATCAAATCACCAAAACACAATTTTGTCATGAATCCATCTGCTTCCTTTGTTTAATATTCACATAGACCAAGGTGAGCGACACAGGCTCTTTAGAGCCTCTAGTTGTATTTGTAATTGTATTTTGTAAATGTCAGCTGGTATCATTCCTGTATAGGAATCTACACCAATAAAATTATTTGAATTGATTTAATTACATTAGTTTGTGATTAGGTCAGTTCAGGCTGAACCATTTGTATTCAGTTGTATCAGCATTAACTCACCTTATTTCCCAGTGCTTTCCAAAGTAGCCGGTAGACGGCTGATTTCCCGCCGTTTATGGTGGCTTCAGGTGCCGGCTACTTTACTGACAAAAATTTATATTCTAATTCAAAAAGAAAAAAAACATCTGTCTCAAATGTTTACAGGTAGCCGAGACACGTATTTTCGCAAAGTCGCGGTCACGATAAACAAGGATGAAAAGTCAGTGTTTACCTTGGGCTAAATATAGTTCACATGAATTCAGGTCACTGATTGGTTGTCTATTTAAAGTCAGAATGCATCGTTTCTTTTGAAAAATGAAATTTCTTTTGAGATTTTTTTTCTTTCTTTAGACCACGGTTTTTTAATTTGTTGGTTTACGGATTTTCTCCATGAAAAAGTCCGGTCGGTCGGTCGGTCGGGAAAAAAATAAAAAAAATACCTTTCAAGACAGAAAACTGATATGCAAAATAAATATATATTTCACCTTTCTAATAATATGTTTGTTATCCTATTTTGTCATCATTTCTTAAATTTTAGTTTAATGAAATATTATTGCTCAGTTGTAATAAAAATTGCATGACATTGCCTAATAATTTCCCGTAAAAAAGGGGGTGCACGGACAAAGACGTAAATAAATTTCATAAAGGAAGACAAATTCACATAGCTCTTAATCAATTCCAGAAAACTTGGTGAATAATGATCTTCAACAACGAAAACTGATAAAGAAATTAATGTAAAAGCGTGGTAAGAAAATAATTTTCAACACACGCGTCAAAAACGTAATAGACTCGTCCACTGGAAAAAACGAGAATATCGGGTTAATCTGTTGTCACGCATTCCCGTTTTTATCCAAATGGACGAAATTTTTTTATTATCTATGAAACAAGAAAATTTTAAATGATCTGTTAATATTCAGTACTTTAACTTGATGTCCTGAACTACCACCTGTCCACATTTGGACAAGTCTATTTCTATGAGAAAATGCATCTTACGGACTGTTGACAAATAAGAGAAACAAACTTATTGTGTAATTGGTTTTAAACACGGGTTTCGTTCCACAAAAATATTTGTCCAAACGACATGTCAAGGTCATTAATAATTGATTTATCTATTTTTAGAAACCTAAACTGGAAGTTTCATTTTTTCACAACAGAAAGTGTTATCAATTCTCTTAGTGATTAATGCATTTCATTTTATAAAAAAAGGCTAATTTATTTATTTTTCAGGGATAATGCATTTGTTAGGGTCGGCGGGAATGAAAAAGCATGAAAAGTCAATTTTATTTTTATTCTGGAAATAGTCAAAATCAGGTCGGCGGATCCGTAAACCAACAAATTAAAACATCCTGGCCTTAATTTCATACATAAAAAATGGTCATTTGAAAGATGAAATTAGGTGCCAGGAGATTGCGAGAATGCATGATTTTGCTCTATTTATGCCAGAGCTTTTTGGGGCCTTGAGCGGCCCCCAGACCCCCTGCCGTAAAGCACCAAGCTTACAGCTTAGTGGGCATCTGGCTACGTCGAACGCATGTTACACCCACCTATAATTGTAATTTAGCCTACTACTTGAATTTCAAAGGAAAACCCTGATTTCCATGGTGATTATTTGGCCCTGCCCCTTAAGTCATGGTCTAATGTCTTTGAAACTTTTGCTTTGTTTATACGTAAATGTATATTGCTTTGTGATTAAATCAGTTTAAGATGATATGTTTATGTTAAGTCAATTGTATTTGGTATGCAAATTTATTGGCATTTGTAAATAATGTTTCCTTGGAGAATATATAGCTCTACCCCCTCTTCATGGTTCATAGACTGAAACTTTTACATAGTTAACTGTTTAGAAGTTTGTTTGTGTTTAGGTTTATTTACAGGGAACGACTTATAATAAGTCAATCAGTGAATGATATTTGGTATGCAGATGTATTAGCATTGGCATCTCATTTTACATGGAGATTGCTTAGCCAATGTATCTCTGTGATAACAGTTTATTTTAAATTGTACCTACATTGTATGTATCCAAGAATCACCCTAATCTGGACAGTGGTGAAATAGTACATATAAAAATCACTTGAAAAAGGCTTTACGCATCAGATTGATACAAATAGAAATACATCCAACAAAAACACAGTGGATTTGGCCTAGTACTTGTATATCCCAACTTTTTGCTTTGTTTGCATGTATTAGTTTGTGATTAGGTCAGTTTATGGTGAACCACCAACTTTTGGTAGATATTTGGTATGCAGTTGTATTAGCATTTGCACATCTCATTACCATGGAGATTATTTGGCCTTGCCCCGTCAGTTATGGTCTTGATTTGAAACTATAAAAAAGATGTGGTATGAATGCCAATGAGACAACTCTCAAGAGACCAAATCTCCCAGAAATTAACAACTATAGGTAACTGTTTGGCCTTCAACAATGAGCCCAAACTGCATAGTCAGCTATAAAAGGCCATGAAATGACAAATGTAAAACAATTCAAACCAAAAAGAATTAAAAACCTAATTTATGTACAAAAAATGAACGAAACACAAATATGTAACACATCAACTAACGATAGTCATTGAATTGCAGGCTCCTGACTTGGGACAAGCACATACATGCAGAATGTGGCGGGATTAAACATGTTAGTGGGATCTCAACCCTCACCCTAACCTGGACAGTGGTGTAATAGTACAACATAAGATCTAGAACTAACTATAAAAAATCACTTGAAAAAGGCTTTACTCATCAGATTGATACAAAAGAAATACATATATAACAAAAACACAGTGGATGTAGCCGAGTACTTGTATATCCCAACTTTGCTTTGTTTACATGTATAAGTTTATAGTGATTAGGTCAGTTTATGGGGAACCACTAGGGGTAGGTCAATGATATTTGGTATGTAGTTGTGTTAGCATTGGCACATCTCATTACCATAGAAATTATTTGACCCAGCCCCCTCAGTTATGGTCTATTGACCTCTATAATTTTGATAAGTTTATATTTCCTAGTTAGTGTTTAGTTTTGTTTAAAGGGAACCTTTTATAATATTAAAGTCAGGCCAAAAAAAAACATATGTCTGTTTACAGTTACCCGACCTACCCTACTTTCGAGCACCGACCTTAGGTCATTTTATTTCCATCTTAAAGTGAAAAATAAACTGAACTCGTGTCAAAAGTGAAGATAGTGTTGCCAATAATATAAATCAATTGCCTGATACATCCCAAGGTTCACAATTGTGAATATGATAGCTGTTTTACGGAAATTCATGACTCACCTGATGTGATAAACATTTACCGCCATTTTTTTCCAACAAATAACAAAGGGAAATAATCCGATTGTTTATTATACAGGTAAACTCTGCCCATGATCAACTCAGACCACGGCTAGAAGAAACCACATGACTCAAAATCATGTCACAAAAAATAAAATGAAAAAAAAATAATAAAATGGAAATACCGACCTACCTACCCTATTTTTTTAAAGTATGTAACCTTAGCTTAAACAGACCAATGCTTCCAAAACAACCATATATTCCGGAAAATTGTATAATGTCCGGTAAAAGTCCGGCTGGGCAAACCATGAAACGGTCGTCTACTTTTTAGTTTTTAAGTCTTTTTCTGTCATTTGAACAGAATTCACGATCTTTTTGACCCAACATTTTGCCTTTAAACAGCCACATATTTCCAGTCTTAAAAGTGACATGATGATTAATTGCTATCAAAACAACCCGGAATTTACCCCTACTTCCATGCTTTCTAATTTTAATCAAGGCTAATTAGTTGTTGGATAGCAGAAATCTACCTATTCAGGTGACAGGTAAACTATTTTCAGTACTGGACAGTGTATAAATTAATCGGTCTATTCACAATTATTTTCGTACATTTCAGCGGTTTGTATCTAATTAATTTAGTACAAAAAATTCAAATTATAATAAATACATTTATAAACATGATTTGATGAAACATTTAAAAAGGTTTTTAATGAAAAATCGTCAGAACTGCGTTGTATGAACAACAACACGTGTGCGCATGTGCACAGGTGGGAAATTTAATTATGCATCCTACATTTCTTTAAAAATGTTAAAATTATCATTGATACCTGTATCTAACGTTCATTTCAAGTATTTTGTTGAAGAAATAACGTGGAAAGAGCTTCTTCATTCAGTTGTGCTTTGAAAACGTACACAGATTTTAGGTATCCGTTTATGGTCCATGATTTACCATTGTCAAGTCAACATCCGGTTTGGGAAATGTGACTTTAAAAACAACAGTAAAGTTTTAGACAATGTCATTTTGCACAAATAAAGAGTCTAAGGCAGATATGAACACGCTGCTTTGCACACTTTGAATGATGCACTGCCAATTTTAACAGTTTACGTCAGAACATCAAATTCATATCAAAGTAAAGTTAAATATCTTTTTTTTTAATCTAATGTCAATCATTGGGATGGCCACCGGATTACCATAATTGCCTTTTGTGACTTAGTCTTAGGGATAAAAATTGACATCAGAAACAAAATGTATGGCTGGCTCAAAAAAATTGTTGAAGCCCTGAAACAGACATATATTTTTTTTTGGCCTCAATGGTATTTGGTATGCAGTTGTACATTGATACATCTCATTTCCATGGGGATTGTTTAGCAACATACCTTCAGTCATGTCTCATTCACTTTAGATATTTGTAAAACTAGCATGTTAAATTGTTGCTATTTTAATTTCAACATTTTCATTATCAAAATTACAAAAAGGTGAGACATATCTCTGTATTAACAGTTTATAGATTAAACAATTGTTGAAAATTACAATGACGATTTTCTGTATTGTTTTTATCCTGATGATGGTGACCTAGGCATCATGTTGACCTCATCAAATTACTGCAGCAATCCGTTAACTGTTAGAATAACTGCTTTCACAATTGTCGGAAAAGTTTTCCTTATAACTGTTCATAGATTTTTGTCTCAAGATATCCCATGCTTTCATTTCAGTTCAAAAAGATGTAGTGAGTAAAGATATATCAAAGCTGCAAGAATATGGAAGACAACAGAATTTTCCACCTTCGTAGAATTGGTCCGCCTAAAACCCTGCCCATAGCTGTGGATCACATGGAGTATGTATAAAATATTCAGTAGATTAAACACTCCTCTCAATGCCAAATGCAATGATAAGTATGTTTAAAGTTATAACCTGACCACCTAATGTATCCATTTTATAGAAATTGGTGTTGACTGGGGCAATTAAAAAATATATGTTTGTTTGCCCTAACCCTACCTACACAAATGTACCCAGAAAAAACTGCCTACTCAAATCTTTTATTGTCCTGGTGAGAAAAGTTTTTTTCTTTAATCAGATAGACATGAAAACTTAAACTGTTAAACACATCTGATACCTCAATGTCTTTTTGCTGAAAAAGAAAAGAAAATACCTACCTACCTACCTACTCAGGCTCTGTCTCTACTTTTGGCAAATCAAAATATTTTTAAGTGTCAGGCCTTGCTACTGTTAAATTGTTATATTATAATGTATACATGAGGTTTTTTTTCAAAACTTCCCACAAAGGACAGATGGTTAAACTTTATGTTTGGGTTATAAATATTAGTATAGGCAAACAGGGTACATGTTTTTTCTGGTTAAAGTAAAGCTAAAACTTTTATATTAATGGGATTGGAGTACATTTAACGTTTACTAAAGGTAGGTGTATGAAAAAGTTAACACAAAATATGCAAGGTTAAAGTTTTTGATTTCAGGAAATGCTGAATACTATTTTCAAAATTTGAAATGGGAAAATTATCTTTTGCAAAACCTATCTTTCGTTAATACAAACTTGGCAAAAAGTTCTGTATTTTTAGTAATATGATACATGTAAAATATATGTATTTTTAGCTTTACCAACTCAGTCAGCATAATTGGACGAGGTAGAGACTCAGGAGTGGATTTTATCATAGATTCTGCAAATAGAAACAGGAAGTTGTATATATCCAGGATACATGCAAGGGTTGTTAAACTAGATAACAGACATATACTGCATGATGACAGTCGTAATGGTGTTTTTGTCAACAACTTGAAAATTGGAGGTATGTTTAAAAATATTTATTTCTCAAAACTTTTTGGATTTATTTATTATTGTTAATAGGTACTTTTAAAAATATGAAGATGTAAGATTTTCGAAGACATAATTATCCTTTCAGAGATCAATTGACTTAAAAGAAATCAACTACATACCTGCCAACTTTCACAATGTAGCCATGTACTACACTATTTTGACCCTTTGTCACGATTGCATGATCGTGATCTTGAAAAAACCTCTAAAACACGATTTTGTGAAAATCTACACGAAAATTTCATTGTTCCCGATTTTGAACTGTGTCCAAGGGAAGACAATCGTGTTTAGCCAATCAAATTCAGTGTTTCTCGTGATCAAATTAATGAGCCAATCAAAAACGTTTTCTCTCAAGATTATTCTAACATACTAGATTTTGAACTTGTGTTGTATTCCTCTGTGTGTTAGTTAGAATTGTAAAATCGTGAACATGGCAGGTGATTTTTCACCTTCAATGAGGTTCTTACACAGATTAAGAATAAAAGCATGGCTGATTGACAAAATTCAATGATGCAGTACTACCATATTAAAAGATAATAAATAGACATAGTAGTTTATTCACTAATTTATTGACATTACACTTGTACTATTCTTTATTTTTCACAAGGACCAAACAAACAGGTTTGGAACAATCCCCACATGAGGGGTATCCCTTAAATGAGGGACTGTCCCTAAGACTAGGGATCATTTTACTATTGAAAAAAAAAAATAGAAAAATTTAGATTTTTTAACTTATAAATGGGAAAATTCATTATATTTGGAAAAACTTTTCTAATAAAGAAAATATAAGTCTAGGAACATTTCAAAATTATTGTACATGTGTTGATTTATAATACCAGATAGATCATAAGATGTATACATTTGTAGTTCTTTGGGAAAATTTCTTCAGATAGTATGAATATGTGCTCATTTGTTAAAAAGTGTGCTTTAATGACCTTACATTGAGGGGTTACCCCTAGGTGTTGTTCCTAACCTGATAGAGGTCCTTCTATGTCATTGTATGTGCATAATTTTAAATTGGAAAAGCCAACAATCATTTAATATCCTTACAGATGAAAATAAATCCTGGTCTTATAGTTACATGTTCATCTTTTCTACTGATATAATAACTAGAATCATGCAAATAAACTTAAGAAAAAGGCTTGTAAGCTCATCATACAGATATGACACTTTTTCTAGACCACAAAACAGCACGTGCAAAATATGTCGCAAAGAATTTAACCTTTGAAATTGTTGTCGCGCACTAAAAACCCCATGGGCACTTCCAAAGTTGGCAGGTATGAACTAGAAGTGACTGTATGTCCTGAAACAATGAGAAAAACCCATGCTGCATTAAAAGCTATAAATAAAAATTTAAAACAATACAAATAGGAAAGCAGAAGATGTTTTATTTATAGATCACATATGTAGCAAAATTTTCAAATTTTTTTTTCTTTTTAATTCCTGATCATTGAAAACTTGTTCAAATATATCATTTGTGAGCAGTAGCTAACATTTCAAATTGTATTATATTCTTTTTTGTGGGAAAACCATAGTGGATTTACAGAGACCATATACACTGATATATGCATCCTCTGTTAGATCTGTTAGATCTGTTCATAAATATTGTGCTACAGGTTTTACTCAGGTTTTAAGTCAAAACACTTACAGTTAGAGTTATTCCTCACTTGCTTTTCCACAATACTTGTTGCGTGGTATTCTTTGAATTTCTCGGCAGTTATGGTTCACTTCGGACATGCTTTTTTGAGGAATTCGTCTGGTTCAATTCACCTTATCGCTAATCCCAGCTGACCCAGCCGCTTGAACTATTGACGCATAGAACAATCACTTTTCCATTGTGGCGTCAGATATTTTGTTTTATGACGTCAAAATTTTACGAGAACCTGTGTGATATCCAGTAATGGCAGACAAATAGCGATAAGGTGTATAGTGGGAATTGGCCCCTCAACTACTTTTTACATAAATATTAATTTCTGGCTTCAACGCCTTGTTCGTCTTGTCTGGAGATCTTGTTGTAGTTCCAGTTTGGCAAGCATTTTGGAGACGTATCCCTCCTCTCTTGATTAGTAATCTCTGGTGATAAATTTTGCCGCCTGACGTTGTATCCTTTCAAGCTTGATTATTTTTGTTACCGTGAAGGGGTCCCATACTATTGCTCAATATTAAATTATACGATCCATTCCTAAAGGTCTAGACCATTGTTCTAATCCGACACATATTTCAAAAACTAAAATGCCACCAAGGTTGAATATATGGTGACCCACGATAACAGCATTATCACTATTGAAATTGTGTTTAATACCATGATGGTTCAATGTCATTAACTTAAATGGAGACAGACATTTGACCTGAAAGGTGGTGTTGGAGTGCAAAATCAAAAACTAACTGACTCAGACTAAGATATATTGTTAAAGAATGAATATCAATTATATGGGTCAAGGGCAGAGTTGTTATAGAATAACAATATGGCAGAGAAGTGGTTTCAAGTTTCATATAAAGGGAGCTATATTTTGAGATTAATCATACCAACAATTGATTTAGCTTCATTTTAAGAAGGAGTAATATTTCAGCTGTAAAATGAGTTAAAGATTTTAAAAATCCATTGAGTAGTTTTGGAGAAATTTATCTTCAAAGACTGTTGGTTTGAGTCAGAAATTTTCTGACTGCAGTGCTACCTGAAAAGAAGTGGGGGTGTACTGTTTTACCTCTGTCTATACATCCCTCCATCCTTCCATTCATCTGTCCATCCATCTGTCAGTTGGTCCGTCACATGAATATTTTTCCTTGCTTTTTCTCAAGAACTACATTACAAAGATTTCTGAAATTTGGTTTCAGGGTTTATACAAGTCAGTTTTATCATGTGATGTGTTTTTTAGAGTTCATCACTCGACATCTTCCTGTTAATGTCAAGTATTTGGGCAGCAGTACCTCACAGTTTCACTTGTTGTATATAATTATGCCACAGGAGTTATTTATGCGTATAAACTCTTAAATAAATGATATTTCTTTTCAGAAAGTACCCAGTTAAATGAAGGTGACAGAGTAACCTTTGGTCACCATAATGGTGAGAGTCTTGCCATTGGTACAAGACTTCGTCAACCTGATTCAGAATACCAATTTATAGTGAGTAAAAACCATCATGATGTTAAACAAATATTTTCGACAACTATTTATAAATTTGTTGTAGCCTTTAAGCATATATTCTCACAATACAAACTTTGACAAAAATAGGAAGTAACATCATCTTTGCTTTGTCCATCCTTTTGTCTGTCCTTCCATGTGTGTATCCAATGAATGCTTTCTGGATGGTTCTGCTTGCTTGATCGACAAGAACATTATATAGAAAGAGAAAAGTTTTAGGTCATTGTTAAAGAGAAAAGTTTTAGGTCATTGTTAAAGAGAAAAGTTTTAGGTCATTGTTACTATACATTAATGCTACAACTAAATAATATTCAGATAATAACTTGAATTTCCCCTGATTAATAGAAAAGGGTCACAAGTATATTTGACTTTGTTATTATACCCCACGCAACGAAGTTGCGGAGGGTATAATGTTTTTGACCCGTCCGTCAGTCAGTCCTGTTTCTTGTCATCGCAACTCCTCTCAAACCACACAACAGAATTTCACGAAACCTTTTCAGATAATAAGGACATACTATGTAGTTGTGCATATCGACGGGAAATTGCGATTCAATTTTTTTTCTAGGAGTTACGCCCCTTTGAACTTATTTACTTTAATGTACTACTGCAACAGTATGCATCGCAACTCCTCTCAAACCACACAACAGAATTTCACGAAACCTTTTCAGATAATAAGGACATACTATGTAGTTGTGCATATTGACGGGAAATTGCGATTCCTTTTTTTTTCTAAGAGTCACGCCCCTTTGAACTTATTTACTTTAATGTACTACTGCAACAGTTTGTCATCGCAACTCCTCTCAAACCACACAATAGAATTTCACGAAACCTTTTCAGATAATTAGGACATACTATGTAGTTGTGCATATTGATGGAAAATTGTGATTCAATTTTTTTCTAGGAGTTACGCCCCTTTGAACTTATTTACTTTAATGTACTACTGCAACAGTTTGTCATCTCAACTCCTCTCAAACCACACAACAGAATTTCATGAAACTTTGTAGATAATAAGGACATACTATGTAGATGTGCATATCAACAGGAAATTACGGTTCAATTTTTTTTCTAGGAGTTATGCCCCTTTGAACTTATTTGCTTCAATGTACTTCTGCAACAGTTTGTCATCTCAACTCCTCTGAAAACACACAACAGAATTTCATGAAATTTTGTAGATAATAAGGACATACATATGTATATTGACAGGAAATTATTATTCAATATTTTTTCTTATACAATTTTTTTTTCTTATACTTATTTAATTTCTCCAATGACAATGTGGGGACGTGGGGTATGTGAGCGTGCTCACTAAGGTTCTTTAATTGTTGAATCAAATGAAAGCTTAAGGACTAGAAATCACTGAAGAACCCTGCTTGAAGTTTCTTTTCAATAAGAAAAAAATATACGAAGGTATGTTTTATATTAAAAAGAAGATGTGGTGTGATTGCCAATGAGACAACTCTTCACGAGACCAAATGACACAGAAATTAACAACTATAGGTCACCTTACAGCCTTCAACAATGAGCAAAGCTGATTCAACATATTCTGCTATTAAGAGCCCCTAAATGAAAGCTAATGGCTTAACTGATGTACAAAAAAATGAACAAAAAAACAAAGTAACACAGCAACAAGGCTAACCACTGAATTGCAGGCTCCTGACTTGGGACAGACACATACATACAGAATGTGGTAGGGTTAAACATCTGCTTGTTATTCAGATTAAAACACCTGTTTCTTTTTTACCAAACTTAGGGAACCAGTGCTATCTTTTTTTAGAAGGGTGATTAAATGAACTATAATGACTTAAAATCTGTTTTTGCAGAATATTTTTATAGGAATAAATAAGATTAGGACAATTTGCATGCATCTTTATAGTTCCATATTAAAAATTGATAAACACTGTTATCACCAGCCATACCAGACAGCCTTTTAAAAAAAGGAGGAATAACACAAACTTTAAGTTGGACATTAGGACCAAAACAACATTGGAGGACCTACCTAAAGTTTGGTGGTCGGGACTGACATGACCTCAACTTTTAATGAAACATGTATGAAATGACTGTCACTTTATATAACTTACAAGGAAATAGCTATGAACGCAGAATTTTCAAAGAAAGCAAATGACTATTTTCAAATAACCGACTTTTTACTCCCAATTACCTGGTTTATAATTTTACGACAGGTGACCTATTTCTATTGCATGGTACTTGGTGGCTTTGGGTTGTTGTCTGCTCTATGGTTGGGTTGTTGTCTCTTTGACACATTCCCCATTTCCATTTTCTATTTTACTTGGTCTAATAGAGCAAACAAAAGAGTTAAATCAAATATAGAATTGGTGCAATTTGGGTGGAGGGCTTCTCTTTTGGGATGATCCATTAATTTCCCCAAAAAGCTATACCAATTTAAATGTTGATTGTACTTCTTTATGTTGCTCCTACCTTACGGAGTCCATGATGTCATACCACAGAAAAGGTAACCTTCTGTAAAAATGTAAATCCAGGAGTCAAAAGTTCCTGAGATGTAAATAGTCTATAACGGGTTTCATTCTAGAAGAATCAAAATGGTTAAGAGCACTGAATCTTTGAACATACATGTATAAGAATTCATAATTTTCTACAGTTTCTGCCACTCTACATAAAAAAAAACTTGTTTTATACAGATGGTATTTTTTATGACCTCAGTACCTTGAAAAGGACAAATGACTGTGTTTAGTTCGAAAAATAATTTTAACAAATTATTCTTTTGAAATTTTTAGTTCGAGAAATGCAATTGTGGACTGCAAAACCAAGGGCGACAGACAGCCATGGGATCAGTAAGTTAATTAGGATATCAAAAAGTTTATATGAAAATGTGAAGATTTGGTATGAAGACCTATTGGTCACCAAAATAGGGATTCAACAATGAGCAAAACATATACCCTAAAGTAAAATATTAGTCTCGAGCATGATTAAATGAGAAGCAATTTGAAGGAAAACAAATGGCCTGTTTATATGCTATAAATACAGAAGTATGAAAGTATCCTCATTAAAAGAAGAACATACTTTCTGTTTGCCTCTATGGAGAGAAAAACAACCAATGAATTATGGGTTCACATAACAAAAATAGTGTGAAACAACAAAAGACAGAATACATTCAGAAATACTTATTTTCTGCAGATCTAAGAATACATGTGTATAATCAGATTTAAAAAAGAATTTACTTAACAGGGAACATATGTGCTGATAATTAAATGATTATTGCATACTAAATGTCAAGATTTCATGCATATTCAGAATTTGTACCTTCCCAATTCATTGAATTTACAGTAATTCATATTCGAAATAAAAATGAGACCAGGGACGAAGACTTAACACAGCTTTGTAATAAAATTGAGAATGGAAATGGGGAATGTGTCAAAGAGACAACAACCCGCCCAAATAAAAAACAACAGCAGAGGGTCACCAACAGGTCTTCAATGTAGCGAGAAATTCCCGCACCCGGAGGCGTCCTTCAGCTGGCCCCTAAACAAATATATACTAGTCCAGTGATAATGAACGCCATACTAATTTCCAAATTGTACACAAGAAACTAAAATTAAAATAATACAAGACTAACAAAGGCCAGAGGCTCCTGACTTGGGACAGGCGCAAAAATGCGGCGGGGTTAAACATGTTTGTGAGATCTCAACCCTCCCCCTATACCTCTAACCAATGTAGTAAAGTAAACGCATAACAATACGCACATTAAAATTCAGTTCAAGAGAAATCCGAGTCTGATGTCAGAAGATGTAACCAAAGAAAGTAAACAAAATGACAATAATACATAAATAACAACAGACTACTAGCAGTTAACTGACATGCCAGCTCCAGACTTCAACTAAACTGACTGAAAGATTATGATTTCATCATATGAACATCAGGCACAATCCTTCCCATTAGGGGTTTAGTATCATACCATCATAACATATATGAGAAGAACATAACCCGTGTCATGCCAACAACTGTTTTTAGAATAAATGTGTTTAGTTCCGATGCAAAGACCTTATCAATGACTCAATATTAACGCCAAAATATGCAATCTTTAATGACTTGACAACAGTATCGTAATTATATCCCTTCTTAATAAGTCTATTCAAAGGTTTTGTAAGTTTCTGAGGTGAATACTGACACCTTTGTGCTTTATAAAGAATATTACCATAAAAAATTGGATGTGAAATACCTGAACGTATTAAAAGTCTGCATGTTGAGCTATATTTACGAATAATGTCTTTATACCGATGATAAAATTTAGTAAATGTTTTGACTAGTTTGTGATATCGAAAACCCTGGTGTAATAATTTTTCAGTAATACATAAATTTCTCTCGTTAAAATCTAAAACATTGTTACATACACGAGCGAATCGTACAAGTTGAGATATATAAACACCGTAAGATGGTGACAAGGGAACGTCACCATCTAAAAACGGATAATTAACGATAGGAAATGAAAAATCATCCCTTTTATCATAAATTTTAGTATTCAGCTTTCCATTAGTGATATAGATATCAAGATCGAGAAAAGGGCAGTGGTCATTGTTAGTATTAGCTTTATTTAAAGTAAGTTCAACAGGATAAATTTCATTAATATACATACTGAAGTCGTCATTATTGAGAGCCAAAATATCATCCAAATATCTAAAAGTATTAAGTATTATTGTAAATCTGCTTTCTTGTTATATAGGGAATTTCTAACTGCTTAAACATGTAAAATCTCTGCACTTTTGATACCCTGTTATGTAAGGTACTGTGGATTCACCTATTTTCATTGATACCCAATTTTCATAGATTAAAAACAAATTGTAGTTACATGGATTTTTATGTCCCACCTACGATAGTAGAGGGGCATTAGGTTTTCTGGTCAGTGCGTCCGTTCGTCCGTCTGTCGTACCGTTCCTTCGTCCGTCCGTTCCTTCGTCCATCTGTCCCGCTTCAGGTTAAAGTTTTTGGTCAAGGTAGTTTTTGATGAAGTTGAAGTCCAATCGACTTCAAACTTAGTATGCATGTTCCCTATGATATGATCTTTTTAATTTTAATGCCAAATTAGAGGGTTTACCCCAATTTCATGGTCCACTGAACATAGAAAATGATAGTGCGAGTGGGGCATTCGTGTACTGGGGACACATTCTTGTTGATTTTATGTTTTTGCCAAAATCTGCATACAAACCTATAGTAAATTTGTACCTTGAACGATTACATATGTGGTTTACCTATACACACAATCCACAAAAATTAATATCCCTTGAAAAAAAATGAATCCTTGGTAGGTTTAATCACTTTATCTTAAAAAAGAGGATATTTTAAAAACTTAAGAACCCAAGCTTATATGGAACTAATTTCAATATTTCTTTTTTTCAGAGAACTTTGACAATCATAGACAGTATAAACAATAATGCATGTATGCCAAGAGGCTACAATACTGAAGTACCAATGACAACCTCTGTTCAAAGACAAACAGTCAACAACTCAACAAACGAAACACCAGGAATTATATGTAATAGACCATGTCACACAGAGATGTCTACTGAAGGCATGCATGTCCATAACTCATTAATTAATGACAATTTCACCAGTAACTATGACCTACCCACCATTGCTATGGATGAAAATTCACTTAACAACAATAGTAATAATGTAACTAAAGTTGTTTATGTTAGAGATGAGGATAAAATGGGAACCAGTACACTGAAAAATGGCAATAGCCATGAGACAGATTCAAGTTTGAGAAATGATCAGGGTTTGGAAACTGTTTCATTGAATGGGAACACCAGTGATGTGCCTTGCATGATGAGGGAAAGAATTGTCTCTACTGATATGTCCTCAGGGGAGGGAATTCAAAACATGATTGGAAATGATATAGATGATGATACAAGAGAACTCAGTATTTCTTTGGAATCTATACAAGAAAGTAACGATGGACAAGTTGTGGAAAGTGTGGAAAGCTTTAATGAGAAGAGAAATCGAGAAGATGCTAGTCTGCAAGAAGTTTGTGATTCGGTTAATTCTGAAGCTGAACATCAAAGTCATCCAGCCAATTTTGATGAAAAAGAACAAGGTCATTCTGCTAATTCTGGTAAAGAAGATCAAGGACGTTCTGGTGAAGAAGCTCAAGGTCATTCTGTTGAAGAAGATCAAGGTCTTTCTGCTGATTTTGGTGAAGGAGATCCAGGTCATTCTGCTAAACTTGGAAAGGAAGAAAATCAAGGTCATTCTGATTATTCTGGTGAGGAAGATCAAGGTCACTCTGCTAATTTGGGTGAAGAAGTTCAAGGTGAAAATGGCATTGATCAGAATATAGAAGAATTTGGGGAAGAAAACAGAAAATCTGAAAGTACTGCAGAGGAAGAAGAAAATGGATTTAATGACTTGAACGTTTCAGAAATGTTCGATGAAAGTTTTGATGAGATGAATGATGATCTCACCATTTCAGAGAATGATAACAAAGGTGAGGAGGATGGAGATGACCAATTAGACGAAAGCGTCAACAGAAAGGACAATAGTGAGAGTGACATTCCAATAGAGGATTTGAATCAGAATAACGTAGCTGTCAACACAGAGGACAATGGGGAATCCTCAATAGTCTACAGCAGCAGTATAGACTACAGTCTAGTAGACATCTGTCAGGAGGAGGACAACAGCCAAAATAATGACCAAGTAGAAAATGAAGTTGTCAGATCTGATGAAAACTCTGACCAAGATAATGAAGAAGAAAATGTAGATGATGTTGGAGGAAATTCTGAAGATGATGATGATGTTGATGGAAATACTATCCTTAGAGATACAGAAAGTGTTGAGAGTTGCAGCATTGAGTATAATGATTTAGACAGGTCTAGTGCTGTGGACAGCAATTCTGACAATTATGATGAACCATCGTTTATAGATTTAGATGTTTCAGAGTTGGAAAGTGAAGATGAAGACCACGAGGAAAGTGTAGATGAAAACCAAATGAAAAGTGTAGATGAAAACCAAGAGATAAATGTAGATGAAAACCAAGAAGAAAGTGTAGATAAAGACCATGAGGAAAGTGTAGATGAATCTGAGGAGGGTGAACAGGATGAAATTACAGTTCTAAAAATGAAAATCAGAGAAGAAGAAGAAACGAGAGAATCCTCAGTAAATGAAAACCCTGAAGATCTTTCATTTTCAGAAGAAAGTGGTCATGAAGGACAGGAGGAAAGTAATGATGAAGAACATGAGGAAACTGATGAGGAATCTGAGGAGGGTGAAGAGGATGAAGTTACAGTTTTAAAAATGAAAATTAGAAAAGAAGAAGAGAACAGTGCATCTTCTGAAGATGAAAGCTCTGGTGATATATCATTTTCAGATGAAAGTTGTGATGAAATAGAAGATGATGGAGATCATGTTATTTGTGATGAAAAAGATAACAAATCTAAAGAGAACATTGAAGATAATGAAAATTTAGAAAATGTTGAAGATGATAGGAACATTGAAAGTTTTGAAGATAATGAAAATCCAGAAATTCAGGAAGATCAGGAAAATAAAAATATTTCAGAAGATCATGAAAATCAGGAAGGTTTCATGGAGGATGAAAATCAAGTTTACAACCAAGAAAGTAATGCCAAGGATGAAAGTCTAGATAGTTTTGCAAATGATCAGAATCAAAAAGATATTGAAGACAATGGAAGAAAAGAAAACTTCCCTGACGATGATGATTATGGTGGAAATGTTGAGGAGGAGTGTGATGATGGTTTAGAATGTTCTGTGGATGATGTCATTGAAGAATGTGTCGAATCCTCTGGAAATGAAGATTATGTTGTGGAAGATTTTCTGACAGTTATTAAAACACCAATCAGAAAAGATCATGATAGAAGTTCACAAAGTATTGAACATGACCAAGAAATCCTTGAATATTATGAAGTTGAACAAAATGTTGTGGCTTGTATTGAAACACCAAAAAGTAAAAAAGGCTGTGTTGAAGATGAAAAACAAAAGAGTGTAGATCAGGAGAAGCAAGAATGTGTAACAAAAGAAAATTTTAAAGTCCATGAAAATCCAGAAAGTCAAGAAGTTGATAAAACACAAGACATTATTAAAGTTCATGGAGAAAAAGAAAGTGAAGAGATTGGTGAAACACAAGAGAGTAAAGATCATGAAAATCAAGAATGTATAGAATTTGATGGAAAACAAAAAAGTATTGAAGTTCATGATGAAGATCATAAAAATTTAAAAACTGAAGAAATTGATGATCACAAAGAAAAAGAAAGTGAAAAGATGGATAGAACACAAAACAGTATCGAAGTTCATGAAGAAAAGCAAAGTGAAGATCATAAAAAGCAAGAAAGTGAAGAAATTGATGGAACACAAAGCCTTGAAGTTCATGATAATCAAGAAAGTAAAGAAATTGAAGAAAAACAAAGTCTTGAAGTTCATGAAGAAGAAGAAACTGAAGAAATTGATGGAACACAAAGCCTTGAAGTTCATGATAAACAAGAAAGTGAAGAAATAGATGGAACACAAAGCCTTGATGTTCATGATAAACAAGAAAGTGAACAAATTGATGGAACACAAAGCATTGATGTTGATGAAACACAAGACCTTGAAGTTCATGATAAACAAGAAAATGAACAAATGGATAAAACACGAGACCTTGAAGTTGAAGAAAAACAAGAAATTGAAAATCATGAAGAAATAGATGGAACACAAGAAAGTAATGAAGCTAAAGATCATGAAGAAATTGATAGAACACAAGACAGAGTTGTAGTTCATGAAAAACAAGAACATGAAGATCACAAAGAAAAACAAAGTGAAGAATTTGATGGAACACAAGAAAGTCTTGGAGCTTATGAAAAACAAAATAGAGAAGTTGATGGAACACTAGAAAGTATTGAAGTTAATGAAAAACAAGAAAGTGAAGAAATTAATGGAACACATGAAAGTATTGAAACTCATGAAAAGCAAGAAAATGGGGAAATTGAAGATCAAGAAGAAATTGATAGAACACCAGACATTATTGAAGTTCATGAAAATCAAGAAAGAGGAGAAATTGATAGAACACAAGACATTATTGAAGTTCATGAAGCTCTAGAAAGTGAAAAATTTGATGGGACACTAGGCAGTTTTGATCTTAAAAAGCAAGAAAGTGACGAAATTAAAGATAAAGAAGAAATGAATGGAACACAAGAAAGTATTGAAGCTCAAGAAAGTGGTGAATATGATGGAACACAAGACATTGAAGTTCACAAAAAACAAGAAATTGAAGACATTGATGAAACACAAGACAGTATTGATATTAATGAAAATCAAGAAAGTGGAGAAATTGATATAACACTAGGCAGTTTTGATAATAAAAAGCAAGAAAGTGAAAAAATAAAAGATCATGAAGAAATTTATGGAACACAAGAAAGTATTGAAGCTCATGAAAAACAAGAAAGTGAAGAATTTGATGAAACACCAGACATTATTGAAGCTCAAGAAAGTGGGGACATGGATGGAACACAAGAAAGTGAAGACAGTGTAGATAATAAAAAGCAAGAAAGTGAAGAAATTAAAGATTATGAAGAAATTAATGGACCACAAGAAAGTGAAGACTTTGATGGAACACAAGAAAGTGGAGAAGTTGATGGAACACAAAAAAGTATTGAAGCTCAAGAAAGTGAAGACCTTGATGGAACACAAGACCTTGAAGTTCACAAAAAACAAGAACGTGAAGACATTGATGGAACACCAGAAAGTATTGAAGCTCAAGAACGTGGGGAAATGGATGGAACACAAATCCTTGAAGTTCATGATAATCAAGAAAGTAAAGAAATTGAAGAAAAACAAAGTCTTGAAGTTCATGAAGAAGAAGAAACTGAAGAAATTGATGGAACACAAAGCCTTGAAGTTCATGATAAACAAGAAAGTGAAGAAATAGATGGAACACAAAGCATTGATGTTCATGATAAAC
>CM034352.1:111191009-111480336 GCA_019925275.1 Mytilus edulis | reverse complement strand
TACATCTCGTGAAAATTTCATGTCGTCTGCTGAATTCCCTGTAATTAGTCGCTTTACAATAGCACCAAAAGATTCTTTCAGAATTTCTTGTTGTCTTTGCCTTTTGCGTTCATATATCTCTTTAATTTTGTCTTTTGAGTCTAAAATGCTTTGGTACAGAATCCTTCTGTAATACTGAAGCGGGTCTTTATTTTGATTAGACTTAAGTTCCTCTTTCCTCTGCTTTGGCTTTTCTAAGGTTTTTAATTTTGCATACTCATTTGGCGAAACTTCGTAAAAGAATTTTAGCCAACGTTTTAGTTCATCGTCTTGTTCTAATGAAGAAAGGGACAGAAACCTGACCATAGCTGGACAAGGAAGTCTATCTTCTTCTCCTATGTCTGTTTGAGGAAAAAATAAAATTATTTAAGATTGATTTCAGACTTGTATTTAATTAGATTAGATCAGTTATCATAACCTCAATGAAAGCACTATACACTGATACGTTCTGGATTGAGACTTTTCATACTAAAATGTTTACAACACAGATGAGATTTATAATAAGGGTTCACACAGAATGAGACTTTTCATAATAAAATGTGTTCAACACAAGAATTAGAGACTTTTCATAATAAATGTGTAACACACAATTCTTTAACCAAAGTTCAAAATAAGTGGATGAATTATAGGCAATCGTGTGGCCTTCAAAAAAGAAAAAAAACAACACGGTATAGTCGACTTCAAACAGCCCCCAAAATGAAAAATATACGGCCGGTTTTTCTCTGAATTGAAAATGTCCATCTTGATACAACAAATAGGAACACAATATAGTTTTAACCCTTAGTGATGACTGAGTTTTATATTATAGATGAGTATGAACTTTCTATGTTGTCCAGGGGAAAACTCTAAAAAAAAAATTAATTCACGAGTGTAGCAATGAACGTTTTATCATTTTCCGTTATATGTAACATGTTAAATGCGCTAATGTAGTTTATTTTTTGGCTTTGTAGAAGTAGGCGCAAATGCAAAAATTTCTTTTGAAACATTGTCAATATTAATTTATGACTCTTTTTTTTCTTAAAAAAAAACCTAACATTTTATACGATTTTCAAAATAGCCTTTTAAACTATATGCAATAAATTATAATGAAAAGAAAGCAATTAGCGGGCATATTTTACTGACACAACACCGATAAATTTAGAGGATTTCAAATGTCTTACAAGTACAGCGAATCCAAAAATAAATGCATTCAAAATAATATTGCGAAAAAAATGTATTTTTATGTGAAACAGTTGTAGGTGACGCCGGAATACTTTATATGGCCATGCATGTGTTTAAATTATAATATATGATATACCTGTTGCAAATTGATTTGAATGCTTATTTTCATCTTTCATTGCGTTTTTGGCCCTTTTAAAATATCTTAATTTATCTCTGTCTTCAAGATCTTCCCAAGCTTTACGCATCAGATTGTCAACATCTTCTGTAGACGAACCAGTATGAAGCTGCTGAAAATGGCGTCTGTGTTCACTGAAAATGAATCGCATTAAATATATGGTGTAAATAAAAACCATGTGTCAATATTTTGTTTACAGGCACTATAAACTATAAGCACATGATCACGCACTTTGGCTGTTTGAATTGTTTTACATTGTCATTTCGGGGCTTTGTATAGCTTACTATGCGGTATGGGCGTTGCTCATTGTTGAAAGCCCTTTGGTGACATATACTATAGTTGTTAACTTCTGTGTTATTCGGTTTCTGACGGAGAGTTGTCTCATTTGCACTCCTACCACATGGCACATATTATTTTTTATAAGAATAAAATCGACGAATATCAGAACACATTTCCATGTTAGCATCTGTCTCAACTTGTACAATTCGCTCGTGTATGTAATAAAATTGAGAATAGAAATGGGGAATGTGCCAAAGAGACAACAACCCGACCATAGAAAAAAACAACAGCAGAAGGTCACCAACAGGTCTTCAATGTAGCGAGAAATTCCCGCACCCGGAGGCGTCCTTCAACTGACCCCTAAACAAATATATACTAGTTCAGTGATAATGAACGCCATACTAATTTCCAAATTGTACACAAGAAACTAAAATTAAAATAATACAAGACTAACAAAGGCCAGAGGCTCCTGACTTGGGACAGGCGCAAAAATGCGGCGGGGTTAAACATGTTTGTGAGATCTCAACCCTCCCCCTATACCTCTAGCCAATGTAACAATGTTTTAGATTTGAACGAGAGAAATGTATGTATTACTAAAAAATTATTACACCAGAGTTTTCGATATCACAAACTAGTCAGAACATTTACTAAATTTTATCATCGGTATAAGGACATCTTTCGTAAATATAGCTCAACATGCAGATTTCTTATACGTTCAGGTATTTCACATCCAATTTTTTATGGAAATATTCTTTATAAAGCACAAAAATGTCAGTATTCACCTCAGAAGCTAACAAAACCTTTAAAAAGACTTATTAAGAAGGGATATAGAGACTTTACGATACTGTTGTCAGGTCATTAAAGATTGCATATTTTGGCTTTAATATTGATTCACCTATAGGGTCTTTGCATCGGAACTAAACACATTTATTTAAAAACCAGTTGTTGGCATGACACGGGTTATATAAAAAAGAAGATGTGGTATGATTGCCAATGAGACAACTATCCACAAAAGACCAAAATGACACAGACATTAACAACTATAGGTCACCGTACGGCCTTCAACAAAGCCCATACCGCATAGTCAGCTATAATAGGCCCCGATAAGACAATGTAAAACAATTCAAACGAGAAAACTAACGGCCTTATCTATGTAAAAAAATGAACGAAAAATAAATATGTAACACTGTAACATAAACAAACGACAACCACTGAATTACAGGCTCCTGATGTTCTTCTCATATATGTTATGATGGTATGATACTAAAGTCCTAACGGGAGGGATTGTGCCTGATATTCATATGATGAAGACAAAATCTTTCAATCAGTTTAATTGAAGTCTGGAGCTGGCATGTCAGTTAACTGCTAGTAAGTATAGTCTGTTGTAATTTATGTATTATTGTCATTTTGTTTATTTTCTTTGGTTACATCTTCTGACATCAGACTCGGACTTCTCTTGAACTGAATTTTAATGTGCGTATTGTTATGCGTTTACTTTTCTACATTGGCTAGAGGTCACGGCCGACACTCGGCTAACCGAGAGATTGGTCGGTTAATATATATTGAGTATGCGGCTATATGGGCGATTGGTCTGTTAATCGGGTTGGTTATACGTCTGTTAAGAGTAAAAAGCTTAATCTAATGTTAAACTCTATTAAATATACAGATTTTTGGCATGTTATAAGAACCAAATCAAAAAAGAAAAGTGTCTGACAAAATGATATCTATCATAGAACATTTTGCACTTGTAAAAACATTTCTTAGTCTGCGCAGTTTTCAGTAAAACTAAAAGGCGTCGCGCAAGTATGTATTATTTATGCTTATACGCATAGCAATTTTTTTAATAAAAGGCGAAACAAACAAATTTAGATATCATTTAAAGGACAAAAAATATTACTGTGGTTCTAAAAAATAAATTGACATTAGTAAATATTTCATAATTGTAAAAGAACGTGAATAATACCACGTTTTAGTGAAAATTATGGGAATAAAGTCTGTTAATGGGTTGGACAATTGAAATTGTGTCAGTTAAGAGTTATTTAGCCACGACAATAATTGTGCTACCTTTATATTTTCCCCTTGAAGAATGAGATGTTCCTGAGTAAACAAAAAGTACAATACGGTGCCACAGTATCCTAGAAAGAGCATTTTTATTTTGACCTTCTTTGCATTTTATTGAAGGGTGTGTCACTTCAATATAGCGTGATATGGATTGGCCTCTGGAATATGCATGAATTTTTTATTGACGTTTTCAATCAGCCTTAATTTTTGTGTCTGTTCTAAGTAGCACGTTCTCAATTCCGACTGAAAGTGTCTTTCTAATACAACACAGGGTACATATAACGTGTTCTCGTTCACATATGAACATGATATTTGTCACTGGACGTTAAACCCTAATTCCTCAGCATCATCCAATTGGTTCTTTTCTTCTATTACTTAATCATATGTTGTTTACAAATCACTCTAAAGAAGTAAACGGAAAGGAGCGAATGCAGCTACATTTGGTTATTTTAAGTTTCAATTCATTTCATTCCGTTTAGTTCCTTTCTACATAAGTGCAGAGGAGAACTACAGTTGTAGCCACAACTATGGTGGCCGGTGTAGTCCATTTCGCGTTTTCGCGATTTCGCCTTTCATATTCTATAGGGCGAAAACGCGAAAAGGCGTAATCGCGAAGTCGAAAACGAGAAATCGGTTTCGCCTTTTCGCGTTTTCGACTTCGCCATTTCGCCATTTCGCGTTTTCGCCATATAGAATATGTAAGGCGAAATCGCTAAAACGCAAAATGGCATTAACCTGCCACCATAGTTGTCCGCATGTAAACTTCTAGAATTTGTCACCAATATAAGTACATCGCAATCCGTTACTGTTTCAACAGCCATCGGTGTTTCATGTGTTTATTTTTAAACAAGGATTATTTTTCTCTCGTTTTTAGCAATGTATCACTCTCTAATGTCCTTGTATATTATTCTATATTCTGCGTTTCCCTCCAGATTCTCGTGTATAACATGAGGGTCCGAATTGGGGGTATTGTTTATTCTGTATTCTTTAAATTGTTATGTCATTTTTTTCTACATTTTATTTATCTTACTCATTATTCTTTCTTTATTTTTCTTATTTTGTCATCCCAATATATTTTACTTACTGATGTTTAGTTACATTATAACGTTTATCTCTGATTTATATACTGGTTACCAATCACACGGTAGATGACAAATTTGTGTCATTCATGACAATTAAACAGAATCAACATGATATATGCGATCATTCATGGATGAAACTTAAAAATATTACTTTAATATTACACATTTTGAAACCATTTTTATCAATTTTCAATTTCATGTGTTGTTTCCGTATATATGTTATGTTTCATCGTTCATGTGTTGTTTTCGTATATTTTAGCCGCTCGTCTTGAGTCTACTCCGATAACACCCCATGTAGCAATAAAATTATACTTTTATTGCCATTCATAACTCTTAACAGACCAATCAACAGACCGGGTTTTATACATCCGACCCATTAACAGACCAGGTTTTAAATAAAGATTGATTTATGTCACCAAAATACAGATTTTCGTGTAGATTTTTCACACAATGATATCAATATGGTTAACCAACATAATGCCTTTCTTTTTTCGATGTTCAAAATATTGAATGCAAGTAAATTTAACCAATGTGTCATTTTGTGTACATTTTATGTGTGTAAAATGTGTATAAATTTATTGATGAGTAACCCGCCTTTTCATTTTATAGATCGTACATCGAAGCTAGAAAAATAATAATTACACCACTGAATTCAGTACTTTGAATTGTTTTGTTAGACATGAATACTTTTTATGATGAAAATTTATTTAGAAAGTTATACAATGAAACATGCTGAACTTTCATTATTTTTCTCGATAACACCTGATTAACAGACTTTAGCCAACCCGATTAACAGACCAACCGCGGATATAGCCGCATACTCAATATAGATTAACCGACCAATCTCTCGGTTAGCCGAGGTGTCGGACGTGGAGGTATAGGGGGAAGGATTAAGATGTAATATACATGTATAACCCCGCCGCATTTTTGCGCCTGTCCAAAATCAGGAGCCTCTGGCCTTTGTTAGTCTTGTATTATTTTAAATTTTAGTTTCTTGAGTGCAATTTGGAGTTTGTTATGGCGTTCATTATCACTGAACTAGTATAAATATTTGTTTAGGGGCCGGCTGAAGGACGCCTCCGTGTGCGGGAATTCCTCGCTGCATTGAAGACCTGTTCGTGACCTTCTGCTGTCGTCTGTTCTACGGTCGGGTTCTTGACTCTTTGACACATTCCCCATTTCAATTCTCAATTATATTACTTATATTTCTGTGTCTTATGAATTTAATATACAAACCTCGACCACAGTATACATGCGTATTTTCCTACTCGATTATTTAATATACAAACCTCGACCACAGTATACATGCGTATTTTCCTACTCGATTATTTAATATACAAACCTCGACCACAGTATACATGCGTATTTTCCTACTCGATTATTTAATATACAAACCTCGACCACAGTATACATGCGTATTTTCCTACTCGATTATTTAATATACAAACCTCGACCACAGTATACATGCGTATTTTCCTACTCGATTATTTAATATACAAACCTCGACCACAGTATACATGCGTATTTTCCTACTCGATTATTTAATATACAAACCTCGACCACAGTATACATGCGTATTTTCCTACTCGATTATTTAATATACAAACCTCGACCACAGTATACATGCGTATTTTCCTACTCGATTATTTTTTAATAGCTGTTCATCTTCTGGAACGTTCTTTTTCTTCGTTGTCTCTGGTTTTGTTAACGGACTACTCTGTTCAGTCTTTATTCTGAAAAACCGCATTGATTTTCATTTGCAAATTAAAAATGAACGAATGGATCAAGTAAATCTTGTCCCAAGTTAGGAATCCCATTAGTAGTCGTCCTATCAACAGGCTATGTCATGTTTTAGTTGTTTATTGAGGAATTTGTGTAAATGAAAGATCTTTCACATGCTCTGAAATTTATTTATTTATTACTTTCTTTTAATTCGGTGATGTTTGTTATATAAAGTGTTATTGTAACAGTATTGACACCTGTCTTTGGTTGGATATCATATCTATAATTAGTGCCCACGAGTTGGGTTTTCGGTGTTTTAGGGGGTTGCTGTTCATTGGCGCTCTCATACTCAACATCTTCATTCAATCATTTATAAAAATATAAATGAATCAAGACTAAACGAAATATTCATGTGGAAAAATTCTTCAATGAATCGAAATTATGCAATAGTTTAATAAAATTATAACAATTAACAACAAAGATTGTATGCACTCAGGTCAGGTTTATAATTTTTTATGTCAAATATTCGGACCCCTTGTGTCTTTTCCTACGATACAGGGAATTATAGTTTGCCCAATATCAAGAACTTATAGAACATTTCAACGGCTCATAAAAAGGTCACTTAAAGCAGATTCTAGAGTTTTTTTCTTACGATTTGAGACACAAAATATTGCCTTAGCTAAATATCTAAGTTAAAGTCCAACTCCAAGTCAGCCTTTTCCAACCATTTAAAAAAATTCACATATCTCATAAAGGAGTTCCATAACCTATAAAAACCTAAATATGTTTAGCTTATTTCATCCTGCAATCAGTCAATTATTGTACAAATAACAGGTACTTATACAAATAGATTTTGCTTAATTTGTGCTAGTACAAATAAAGTCTCCAGCTTAGAGTCACCCGCTTCCTTGTGTTGAGCAAGCGGTAATATGAATATTTCTTTTTTGGTAACAGTTGGTTATGGGGTCCTCTTCGAGGTCCGCGTTTTAAATTTGTCGATTAATAAAAACCAATCTTGGACAATGATTTAGAATTAAACAACTTAGGCTCAAGGTGCCACTGAGGTGTTGGTTGCAGGATAAAAACAAAATATACATGTACATTTTCGGAAAAATAAAATTAATTTGTACTCGCTAGGAAAAAGGAGAAAACTCGACGAACCTCGCTTTTCGTTCTACTTCTAAAACTCCTACAAATACATTTCATATTTTCCGACAATGTATTACTAAAATGGCAATGTAAAACATATAAGTAGTCCATGTTTATTGCCAAAGCAGTGGACGCGAAGTGAAGGGTTTTTTTTTTTATTTCAAGGTTTTAAAATGTACTTGTGCTTAGAAAGTCAGGTATTTTCACAGATGAATTGAACTGTAGAGTAGATTCAATGGTGATGTCAAACAGACAACAGACCGATATAGCATTGGACACTAATTTAAGAGATGGCACTAGCTAACACTGAAAATTTCGTTTTTTTGAGTTACAAAAATAGATCTATTATCTTAAAGCACTGTTTTTCTGATAATACCTTTCCAACTCCTCTGGGGTTTCCATTTCTGCCATACCGGGACCTTTACCAACTGTAGAAGCATTTGCTACTCTATGACTTCTTCTCTTCACAGATGACTCTCCCGTGTCGCTATATAGGAACCTCTTCCGTTTTGACCTTGCTTCATTCTTATGTGATGTGTGCCTGCCTTTGTTGCTCCTTGTCGTACTCAGTACATATGCATGATCGTCTTTGTTACCAGAATATACAACCTCAGCACCGTCATTCAGTTTCCGGATTCTTAATTTTAATGCAGCTCTTTCATTTGATGTTTTTGGATTGTCTGTACTTAAAGATTCACAAGAAGACTGTACTGAGATTTGTGGTTTTTCTTTCCTGTCTGGATGTTTTTCTTGTAAATTATGTGAAGAAGCAATTATATCTGATTGGGGGTTTATAAAAGAGTTCATATCATGGTCAGCTTTTGTGTTTGTATTTTTTTTATTGTCATTTGAAAAACTAAAACCAGTCTCTGTTCCAGTGTATATCTCATTGTTTAATTCCTCAATACTATCATTACTGCTTACAGATGAATCCAAGTTATTTCCGATGTTTTCCTTCTCCGTATTCCAGTACTCTTTAGACTTCTGCAATAATTCAGGTAATGAAATGCTCTCTGTCTCACTTTCAACAACTTTGTTTTTCATAGTAGCGGTTTCACAATTATTTTCTTGGTGTTCCTTTGAAATTACATCTCTATAAAGTATTTTCATTGCTTCGTTATCGTTTGTACTTTGTGTGTCGGGGGTTAGAATCACATAGCCCTTATGAGCTTCTTGAACCTCATTTTTGGGATAAATTTGGTTTTTCTGTTTTGTTTGATTATTACCAGTGTACAAGTCTTTGTCGTTCTTCAATGATGGACTCTCCCGACGTTCTTGTAACCTAGCGCTTCTTTTAGTTGGTGTAGTAAGTGGGACGTGTCGTTTTGGGCTCGAATTGAGGTCAAGATTCATTAAAGAACTCGTGTTATTTTCATGAACAACTTTAGGAAAATCAGCAAATATATTAATAATTGCTCTAGGTTTCACTGGCGTTGATGTTTCTAGGCTCGATTTTATCCCAATTTCATCGAGTGTTCCTGATTTATTTATACAATCGAATTCATTATTGGTTGTTGCGTTTCCGTTTTGTTCAGCTGTGATTTTACGAAGGGCAAATTTTTGTGGTGTAAGTCTTTTAAACCGAATATTTTGTGGGAACCCCTCCCATAATTCATCATCTGTCATTTCGCTGCGTAACTTTTTTCGTCTTGGTATTTCTGCTTCTTTCACTTCATCTGAAATCAATTCATCATCTCGAACTGTTTCTAGATTTTCTGAACCATCGAAAGATATTTTTCGTCGTACTGTTTGTCTTGGCGATGGTGTTTTTTCCGCCTTGACATGGCGATGTATTTTGTTGTCATGATTGACATTTGCTAAACATTTATCAATAATTTCTTCTGTTGCATATGTGTTGTTATCGGACGGGTTGTCATGTACAAAACTGTTATTTACGCCATTTGACGAGGTATTGTAGCTGCTAACTTTTTCATCGTTTTTCGGATTTTCAGAATTTCCTCTTACATTCTCAAATTCTGAAAGACGTGGAGATTTGCGTATACCAAATCTTCTTGTTTTGGGTGAAATAAGTGTATCATGTGACTTACTTGTCATGTTTGAAAAAAATATCAATACAGCAACATCATTTAAAACTTTCTGTCTTGTCTCCTCAACATTGAAAGCTTCATTTTGCGAAATGGAGGATCCGTTGTGTACACGTCAGATGTGTGTTGACGTCATTGTACTGAACGTTAACCTCACAATGAAGACACCTTGTTGTTCTTTTTGAGGGGCTCAAGGGGTCTTCTTGCGGTATCAAGACTAAAAAATTAACCCCAACAAATCATTATTTCGACTCACTTATAAAATTTCAGTATATATACACATCTTCCATCGGAATAGAAAAGATCCAACTTTGTTTATTATTATAATTATTCCAATACCAATATTGTTTCCTGATCTTTCCTTTACGGAGTCGAAAAGATTTATATTAATTTTAGGAATGATCGCAATATTTTTTCTGTATAATTATGAAGATCTATGAAGAAATAACATAAAAATGTGGTGCACACCAAATAACCCGCGTAGCGGATTATTTAAATGTGTGCACTACATTTAGTATGTTATTTCGAATAGACAATAAAAACATGTGTGAAATCTGTTTAAAATTTCATCTTTACAGCTATTTTCCTAACGTATGTAGTTTAAAGGTTTGGTTGGCTTGCTTGCTTTGTTTGTATAAATGTTTGCTCATCATAAGAGACGACGAAGGGAATCGCGAAATTCAACAGATCACTCATAGGGAGCCCCAGAAAAGATTGAGGAAGATGTGCATATTGCTGAGAACAGCGTGGAAAATGCAAGAGAAGTAAAACGGGTACAAAAATGGGATGTTGAGAAAAAGAATGATTTCGTAGAATTTATCGACAAGGACAAAATTTCAGATTTGGTTGCCGAATTAGAATCAGTTGACAGTAACCATTTATCTCAAGGCAAAATTAACGAAGTAGTCGAAAAAATTAACAGCATATTATTGGATGCTGCAGAAAATGTTCTAGGTACATATAATGTTAGCCAAGGAAATCGTACAGGGAAAAAAATGGGCAAAAAGGGGAACAAACCATGGTTTAATAAGCAATGTTGGAATAAGAGAAAGATTTACAGGGGGAGCAAAGAGAAATTATAACAGTAATAGATCAGAAGTAAAAAGGGAAGAAATGAAAAAGAAAGAACGGGAATATAAACGCCAGATGGATAAATCGATGAGGGAATATAGAAAAAAATTTCAAAAACATATGAAAAACCTGAGGACAAAAAATCCGAAGGAATATTGGAAAATTTTAAATAGGGGAGGGAAAAGAAAAAAACCTAATATAGCATTAGATGTACTGTTTGATTTTTTCAAAAATTTAAATAACGCCGAGAATACAAATGACGTCACAACTGAGCCGAATGACATTCAAGGTGTAAATGAAGTTTTGAATTCAGAAATTACCGCAGATGAGATTATTAAGTGTATACGAGACTTGAAAAACGGAAAGGCTAGTGGCGATGATTTAATAATCAACGAATTTATTAAAAGCACATCACACATTTTTATACCCGTTTATGTGAAACTTTTTAATATGATTTTTGATTCTGGTACTTTGCCTGAAATATGGCTTATGGGAAATATTATACCTTTTTATAAAAACAAGGGTGACCAATCTGATCCCCAAAATTATAGACCAATTACTATACTCAGCTGCCTGGGAAAACTTTTCACATCTGTTTTAAATCTTAGATTGAGTTCTTTCTTAGAGGATTATTTATTATTAAATGAAAACCAGGCTGGCTTCAGAAAAGGTTATTCCACAGTAGACAATATATTTGCTATTCACATCTTATTTGAGTTGCTAAAGAGGAAAAAGAAGAAATTATATTGTGCTTTCGTTGACTTTGCAAAAGCTTTCGATACTGTTTGGCTGTCTGGTCTTTGGTCAAAACTTATTAAACATTCGATTAACGGGAAAATGTATAACGTTATTGTCAACATGTACAATAATATCAAATCACGTATTCATTTTGGATCAGATTTTTCTGAATTTTTCCCTTGTTCCATTGGTGTTAGACAGGGAGAGAATCTCTCTCCTTTGCTTTTTTCCATTTATCTTAACGATCTGGAATTGTTTTTACAGAATAATAATATAGAAGGTTTGTGTACTATCTCTGATGAGTTAGAAATAGAGTTAAATGTTTATTTAAAATTGTTTGTCATTTTATATGCTGACGATACTGTCTTAATGGCAGAATCTCAGATAGATTTACAGAGACAACTGGACTCCTTATATGAATATTGTGAGTTATGGAAACTAAGAGTAAATGTGGAAAAAAATAAGATTGTAATTTTTTCACAAGGTAGACTACCGCAGAATATTGTTTTTAAGTATAATAATATAATACTAGATATTGTGAGTGAATTTACTTATCTTGGTGTATTACTGTCTAGATCAGGAAATTTTTCAAGAGCTAAAAAAAAGCAATGTGAAAAAGCAACACATGCTATGTACGATATTATTCGAAAAGGTAGAGTACATAATCTGTCAATTGAATGCCAACTTGATTTATTTGATAAAATTGTTAAACCAATACTTCTGTATGGGTGCGAAGTTTGGGGTTTTGGAAATAATTCAATAATCGAGAGGGTTCATATTAAATTTTGTAAAATATTACTTCGAGTAAAAAAGTCTACTCCTGATTTTATGATTTATGGTGAATTGGGAAGATATCCATTTGATATTTCAATTAAGTTACGAATGATAAATTATTGGTTCAAGTTGGTAACCGGAAAACCTGACAAATTGCCTTTTATTTTGTATAACTTAGCAAATGCCAAATATGGCACAAATATTTTATGGTTAAAACAAGTCAAGTCAATTTTAGACACGTGTGGCTTGTCATATGTATGGGACAATATCTTTTTTGTAAATAAAACATGGCTACATGTAACCATCAAACAGAATTTAATAGATCAATTCAAACAAAAATGGCTAGCAAGCCTACAGGAATCACCAAAAGCATTAAATTATCGTTTATTTAAAGATACTTTGGAGTTTGAAAAATATTTTAATATTTTGGATGATAGGCAAATATCCTTATTTTTTAAATTTCGAATTTTGAACATGAAATTTCCAATAGAAACTGGAAGATGGCAAAAAATAGAAAGAGAAAACAGAAAATGTGTATTATGTAATTCAGATGCCATTGGTGATGAATACCATTACATTTTTAATTGTTCAGCTTTTGATAACTGTAGAAAACAATGTATTGCATTTTACTATAGAAATAGTCCAAATACATTGAAGTTTTATGACTTAATGAATTCAAAAAAATGTTCAGAACTGAACGAACTATGTAAACTTATTAAGGAGATCAATAACAAATTGAATTTTTCTGGGTGAACAATTGTGAATGCCTCTATCTACTTTCGTACATTATTTATTTATGTAATTTTGAAATATGTATAATTATCTCTATACCTTTGTAATTTGGTTTGTGAGAATAAAGATATATATACACGCTGAAACGCAACCTATCTGTTGATTAGAATTATAAAACTTAATTAAAATGCATGAGCAAACAGTTATAAAAACAAAGCAAGCAAGCCAATCAAACCTTTAAACTACATGCTTTAGGAAAATAGTTGTAAGTAATTTTTAATAGTTTACAATATAGTTTGTAATGAGTATCAAAATCTGCAGCAGACAGGTTACTTTTTCTTTACGTTTTTTTTTTTGTTGTTTTTTTTTTGTTTCTGGTGTTTCAATAGCAAATATTTGCCACTGAACATTTAGCCAAACAATCAATCTATCATAAGTAGGTATAAATAGAATAAGTGTTTTTTGGGGGTTATTGATTTCAGTCGCTCGCTCCATTATTGCAAATTTAATTTATAAAAAGGAATCTCATTTGCATAGTCAAAAAATCAGATGTGAGTCATAATCAGAACACTATGTTACCAAGTCAAATGCATGCTTGTCAATAAAAAAGAATATGGTGATAGTTTTGAGTGACTATATTAAAGCGAACGTTTTGGTAAGAATAATTCATCGATTAATGAAATTTAAAATTAATAAAGAAACAATACACATGTGACAGATAATACATTAATCATACTCTTGAGGGAAAAACAGATGATTATTTTTTGATTATTTTTTTTGTTATTCGATAAATTTTTAATGAACTTAGTTCGATAACAAATAAATATGATATCAGAGTAGTTTTCATTCTTAATAAAATGTAATTCTACCGAGTATGTTTGCTCCAGGGATTTGTTTCCTTTTTTAGATTTTATTGACGACGACTCAGTGCCGTGAGGAATAAGTTGAAAATAATCATTGAATTTTAACAGACAACATAAAAATTTGAATGCTTCGACTCGTAATCAGTGATTTCAAAGAACGTAATTAAAAAATAATTTTAAATATTTTATGAATTCCTGTATTGTAATTTATCACAACTCATTTTGGGGGTTATTGATTTCAGTCGCTCGCTCCATTATTGCAAATTTAATTTATAAAAAGGAATCTCATTTGCATAGTCAAAAAATCAGATGTGAGTCATAATCAGAACACTATGTTACCAAGTCAAATGCATGCTTGTCAATAAAAAAGAATATGGTGATAGTTTTGAGTGACTATATTAAAGCGAACGTTTTGGTAAGAATAATTCATCGATTAATGAAATTTAAAATTAATAAAGAAACAATACACATGTGACAGATAATACATTAATCATACTCTTGAGGGAAAAACAGATGATTATTTTTTGATTATTTTTTTTGTTATTCGATAAATTTTTAATGAACTTAGTTCGATAACAAATAAATATGATATCAGAGTAGTTTTCATTCTTAATAAAATGTAATTCTACCGAGTATGTTTGCTCCAGGGATTTGTTTCCTTTTTTAGATTTTATTGACGACGACTCAGTGCCGTGAGGAATAAGTTGAAAATAATCATTGAATTTTAACAGACAACATAAAAATTTGAATGCTTCGACTCGTAATCAGTGATTTCAAAGAACGTAATTAAAAAATAATTTTAAATATTTTATGAATTCCTGTATTGTAATTTATCACAACTCATCTAATATAAATGTTAAAATGAATTTAAATTGTTAAATTTCAACACCTTGATAATATTTTTGGTGTAAATATTCAAGTATTTTCTATAATTTTTCTTGTTAAAAATTTCACAAGGGAACTTACTTTAACTAAATCAACAAAGACATACACTGCATGGGTGGGAACAGTTTCCAGTCAAGATTTGGATATTTCAGACTGACAGTTTCACACGGTAAACCGTTATGATAGAATATCCGACAAAAGAGACGATTTTTCGCTTCCTATTTTTAATTTTCCCTTTTTAGGGCGATGATTTCTTTCTTTCCCCTTTTCACGGTATATATATTTCACATCTTGTTCGCTATGCCAGTGTTTGAAGTTGCGTTTTAGATTCCAATGAACTTAGTTTATGTACGATTAAGTCGGAGAATTCGTTACTAAGTTGATTAAAAATTTTGCAAAATGTTTCTTCTATGCATATGTTTTGTAAGAAAGTTTGGCAGCATCTGTATAAATCTTATTCATTTACGGTGATGTTATTTATAAAGACCGTAAACCTAGATATGATCCATGTAAACTTATTGATCACTTGATTAAACTTATTTTTATAGGTTATTAATTCAAGACCGAAGTGAAAACCTCCAATATTGTTTTTATCGATACTAACATTGATTTTAATTTGATAAATCAGAACATAACTCAATATATATTGCTATATATATATATATGCGTTTCTCAGAGTGCTGATGGATGACGTCTTCACGTTAAAGTATTCATTAAAGAAATAAATTTCTCACGCTCATCGCGATGTTAAAATCATATTGATATATCCAACAATCAGTTGATCCCCTATTGTTCAGTTTTTAAATATTTTTTTTTTATGTCAAACAGAGTTAAAAGCAAGTATAGTACACGTGTTCTATATCATAAAATAAAACATAATCAAAACCACAGAGTTGTTGTTATTGAACATTTTTACTTAAAAATTTCCGTTAATCATTCGTTACTAATTTTAAAAGTAATATAGTGTTTTTTTCTTTTCTTTCTCTTTTAAGTGTTTAAATTAGAAGGGAATTGTCTTGAACTATAGTTTATCACGTGACACTCTTAAAATATGGTTTATAACGTTTCATTTTTTTTTTTGTTTTATGGATAAATTTCTCATATTAGATCTAAAACAACATTAAATCGTTGGAAAATCAAACACGAAAATTCAATATTGATATTCTTTAGAAATTACTCACAGTTGTATGAAATTTCTATAAAAATGATTGTGTCGATATTTATTTACATACAATGTGTAGATTCGATATTAAAAGCAATGTACTCTATGGAAGGTCGGCACTGAAGTAGTGTCTCCTCCATGACAGTCTTGAACAATAAAAATCAATTTTAAATAAAAGACATTGTTATTTTCAATTAATGTTTGGTACAGATTGGCTATCACTGTACACATCAGTTCAACATAGAAGTTGTCTGAACCCTAATCTATGGGGGGGGGGGGGGGGGGGGGGGGGGGGAGGAAACAGAGAACTCTTTTTGTCAGAAAACACTGTCAAACATCCAAACATACTACCCACACTGATTTGTGTCCACACTTGTATATAAGTGTATATTTCAAAGGAATTTCAAGCACAAAATTAAAAACAAATCAAAACACATCTAAAGGCAACGTATACAGTATTTTTTTCAAAAGTGCTTGATGTATACTTCTACGCAATAACATAATATGACTTAAACCTGTGCGCCGTAGAATTCATGTGAGTGCGTGTTATTGTCTGTTTTACAAACGTTACCATGGTATGATCATTTTTGTTTCTTAGTTTGGATTCTAAATCTAAAACACTAGACGTTACACACATAACAATCAATCAATCAATCAATCAACCAATCAAATGTTTTAAGCCTCTGTCACACCTTAACGCATAACTTTTTTTCAATCCGTTAGACGTCCGTCCATATTCGTTTCATGTCCGTTTAGCGTATGCTCTATCCGTCGACGACCGTTCTGTCCGGTGCAAAATTTTGAGCATGTTCAAACCTTTGAACGGACGTCCAACGGATGAAGTGTCAGTTGAACGTCCGGTAGGCGTCCGTTTTGTACGGTACTCGTCCGTTTCGTTTCCGTTTTGTATCCGTTATATATCCGTTGGAGGTCAGGTAGACAAATTCACCAACGGACATCTACCGGACGCTTAACGGATAAAATGGATGTTAAACAAATGTGAAACGGACTTCTACCGTACGTATAACGGATTTCTATCGGACGTATAACGGATAAAACGGATGATGAACGGATCTGAAACGAATAAATACCAAATGAAAATTTCCCGTCAGAAATGCCAATTATTGTTATGCCAGATTTCTTGAGTGTCATGAATTCTTATTATTCATAATCTATCTTAGAGTAAGGGCACGTCTTCACTTTCAAGCAGCTCTTATTTAGCCAAGACACTACCCTTTGGTGGCATTTTAAAGAACAAAACAAAACCAGTTACATAAACAGTTTTTGAATATTTATACGATTTACATGCATAATTATTGTAGCCTTTAATTTTTCCGTATATCTTGTTCATCCGTTTTATCCGATACGCCTTCGTTAGGTGTCCGTTTTATGCAGTACTCGTCCGTTGGATGTACGTTCGACATCCGTTCTGTCCGTTACGTTCCCGCTTCTCGTACGTTGAATATCCGGTGTGTGTCCGTTATGTATTCGTTAAGTGTCCGTTTTATTTGGTCAGTGCATCAACGAACTCCCAACGGATAACAATTTTGTCAACGGACAACTTTTATCTTTTATCCGTTAGTCGTCCGTTCGTGCTATCCGGTAAGGTGTGACCACAGCTTACATACAAAAACAACATACAGTATGGGAGTAACAAATTATATTTACTTTTTCAGAACTGACAAATGAATAATCAAGTTAATGAATGTTAGTTTCGAACGATGAAGTATTTAAAGGACAGAAGCACGGAATTAAGTACACGCAGACATAATTATCATCATTAAAATCACTTTCTAGATTAAATGCGATACAATTTTCATTTAGAACTCTCTAATGATATAATTTTCATGATCACTTTTCGATTTGTTTTAGATGTGATGTATATTTAATATAAGCTGAGTCATGACAAACCCGTTTATAGATTCCTCATAGGAATCTTGTGCAAACCATATATAGAATTGCATATATAGTCCTCATAAAACATGCTGTGAAGATAATGCAGATGGCGCCACTTCAAAGAATATCACAACGGATTTGGAAAATTCTGCTCTGTTGTCATGGAAAAAAACATAATATAGTTCGACAACATTATATTCCTTTCAAGTGTTTACAAAGCAGAAACACGCCCTTTATGTTCAATGATATTTGATAAACTCTTTTGTTTAACGGTTTCTTTTTAAACTTTAATTGTTTATTTTAAACTATATTTACATAAAAGACTTATATAATTAGTACCTTTGCAACAACATTACCAGACTTGAAACCGCTGCATTTGTTTGCACCTGTCCTAAGTCAGGACCTGATGTTAAGGGGTTGTCGTTTGTACTGAGATATGGTTCATAATTGAGTGTTTCTCGATTTTTATGCCCCATTTATGGGCATTATGTTTTCTGGTCTGTGCGTCCGTTCGTTCGTCCGTTCGTCCGTCTGTCTCTCCCGCAAGTTTAAAGTTTTTGGTCGAGGTAGTTGTTGATGAAGTTGAAGTCCAATCAACTTGAAACTTAGTACACATGTTCCCTGTGATATTATCTTTCTTATTTAATGCAAAATTAGAGATTTTATCCATTTTCACGGTCCACTGGACATAGAAAATGATGTGCGGATGGGGCATCCGTGTACTATGGACACATTCTTGTTTTTAACTACATAGACCCTTGTTTTCCTGTTTGAATGGTTTTACACTAGTAATTTTTGGGGCCCTTTATAGCTTGCTGTTCCGGCTCCTGGTTGAAGACCGTACTTTGACCTATACTTGTTTCCTTTTACAAATTGTGACTCGGATGGAGAGTTGTCTCTATGGCAGACATCTTCTTATATATATTAACCTGTTTGAATGATATATTACAATGCAAAACACTTTCAGCACAAGCACTGTTCAATTATAAATTTATTTTTTAACATGCCATTCCTTATTTAACTAATTTATTAAATCTGTTAATTTTACATTCTCTTCGTGTCGAAATTATCGTTTATATTATAACATATTTTTAAAGCCAAGAGTTTTCGGTTTGAAAAATATACATTTGACTATTCCGTAAATAACCCACCTGTTTATTGGGGAAACATTATCAATCTTAATCATTTGTTCTCAAATTGCTATTGTTAATACTTGCAATATTTGCCGGTGACTGTCATACGAAGCCATACTGACTGATTTACTAATTTGTTTTATTTAATAGATTCATTGATTCCCAGACGTCAAGTAAACATACACCATTCAATCTATCTCTATAAAAAATATCAAAATCAAATTAGTATATAAGTTAGTAAGGCCTTTAAGGTAAAGTACAGTAACAAAATACTGAAAGTTTTAACAAACAGTAAAAATAAATTATTTATTTAAAAATAAGATAAGATTTTAGATTGATTACCCGGGGAATACTACCAATACACCGGAGACCAAATGACAAGAGTAATAATACAAGGGCACAGCACGACCTTTAACAATGAGAATAAAAACAAAAACTTAACTATATTAAATACAAACAATAAAAAAAAATAAAAAAAAAATACGTCAGACGTCACAACCAACAAAAACAACAGAATTACAGACTCATAAAGCATATGACAGGGTTAATAAACAAAATTGTAGGCCTCCGAAAGTTTACTTGAAACATAGAAAACATACATTGCACAAGGTGCGCAATAGATTCCACGATAGGTAGAGGTGCGTTTAGGATCCATTTGGAGCTAAACATTGCGGAAGATTGACAACTTGTACCGTTATTAGATAATAAACCCACATTTATCGATTAGACTGTTGGTTTCCCTGCTTGAATGGTTTTTAACTAGTCATTTTGGATCTTTTATAGCTTGCTGTTCGGTGTGAGCCAAGGCTCCGTGTTGAAGATCGTACTTTGACCTATAATGGTTTACCTTTATAAATTGTGGTGACTTACATGTAGAGTTGTCTCATTGGCACTCATATCACACCTTTTTTTTCTATCTATCTACAATGTTAAATACTTTTACAATGCCTTCTCAGGACAGTCATGAAGAGGGGAACTAAGTGCTGTATATCAGTTAATTTAACAGCTATGTGGGAAAAGTAACAACAATGACACACCCGTTTAAAGCAAGAATGTAGAGGTATTAACATCGGAGTTACATAAACTGGACAGAGCACCGCGATGTTTTAAAGAGAGAACCAACAAGCAAACCAGCACAATTTGATAATATAATCATTGAAGAGAAAATGGAAATTGATATACCAGTGAAAAAAATTTAACTTGGTGAAAAAAAGAAAGCAAGCTCAAAATGGTAAATCAGCTGGTAAAAGGTAATTCTTCCCGAAGGCAATTCGGACAGTCTGTAAAAAGACAAAACTTGTCCGTCTATAGAGACATGTATAATCATCTATCAGACAGATAAATTGGACGGTCTTACAGACAACCGCTGGTGTATTATTTGCTCGAAATAAGAAGATAAATGGATAAGTGTTTGTACATATTATTATTGTTTGCCATTGTCTCTCGTATTTGAAACATTGTTGTGACGTCTTTTAAAATCTTTCCTTATATACGACTTTATTAAAAGTGATTTCTGGATTACCTCTTTATTAGAAGCAAATATACAACTAGAATGAAAATGAAATCAACGTTAATACTCGTTAATACAAAATGATAATACTTTTGCCACCATATGGATTTGCTTTTTATTCTTGATGTGGTGCAAGTCTTTTGAACTAATTGCTATTTAATAATAATTATTGAGTATTTATTCAAAAATTGAAAAGCCATAAATATTTGTTAAGTTGGGGTCACACATTCACGATTTTTAATGTCGTCCTTGACAGGACCATTCCCGATTAAAATTTGTGAATAGTGGATGGAAATTCAAACTTTAAATAAGATTTGTAAATAAAGAAAAATTTAACACGACAACAATCAGATATTATTCAGGAAGCGTCGATATTCAACCGTTTCAAGCAAATTTTTCCCGATAATCCGTTCTCAATCCGATTTTAATCCGCATGATAAATTCGACGAGTCTGTCAAAAAACAATAAAAATATGTTTATTGATACAGTCATGTCAAGAATGTTTGATATTTATATTGAAGAATGGAAAAGTATTGTTAGTTCATCCTCTTCCAGACGGGGAAATGGGCGTAATAAATTGAGAACCTATAATATTTTTAAGCAGGAGTATGTTGTAGAAAACTACTGCAAACTGTTAATGCCTTTTTGTGAAAGAAGCGCCTTTGCAAAATTTAGATGTGGGGTGGCTCCTATTAGACTGGAAACTGGGGTATGAAAATTTGCCGCTGGAAGAGAGATGTTGTTTTAATTGTTTTAATACTGTCGAAGATGAATATCATGTTATTTTACATTGTCCTGTTTATAATGATCTTAGACAAGTTCTTTTTACTGAGTCTCTTAAAATTGATGAACATTTTAATAGTTTTACAGATTGTCAGAAAATGGTATTTTTATTTTCGAATCAAGATATTATAAGAATATGTGCCAAAACTGTAATTTTATTCTTAAACGACGCGAGAAGTTTTATATTGTAAATAATAATTAAATACTTTTGTTGTATAATTTTACCATTTAGGTTTACTATTTATTATGTACATATACATATTCTTTTAAGTGATTATCGTCTCTCATAAATCTGTACAGATTGGCTTATGTATACAAAATGTATCTTTTATAAATGTATTGTGTAATTTTATACATATATGGTGAGACGTAAATAAAATATTGAATTGAATTGAATTGAATTGTCACGACTGCGTACCGATTCTATACCGAATTTAATCCGACAGAGATCAAACAGTGACCAGACAGTGAACCGACGCTGACGGAAGTTATCCGTTAGAAATTTGTCGGCATATTCGGGATGATCAGGTAATGTCAGACGTAATCCTATCACGGTCCGCTCTATCGCATTGCAAACGGCTTTGTCTGATCTCAGTCGTATTGTATTCTGTAATTGTCGGGACTCTGACTTGTGTATCATTGACAAATATCGTATTAATAACGGGACTGTTCCGAAACGATTTCGGCAAAGACGGATCACAATCGACAAGAACTGGATGCAATCTGGACTTAATCGGCAGAAACAGCAATGAAAAAATTCTCCAGATCATTCCCGTTCCCCAGGACACCGTCCAGAAAACACAGAACTTTTTTAGGATTTTGATCCGATACAGCAGAATCTGTCAAGACATAGTCACGTTTGTAATCCGACTAGACAAAATCGGCTGAGTTTCCCCGAATGTTACGGGACGCACCTAACTGGTGGGGTGCTTCGCCGAACTATCCGGACCATTCCCGACCGTAGGAATCTGTTACAAACTAAACGACTGCGTACAGACAATGATTGGACATTCCAGATAATTGAGGATAGTAATCCGACTTTTTCACTTTTCGTGTCTTATCGCTGTCTCACCTCAAACGGGAGCAATAATAGACAATGTGTGAACGCCGCATTAACAAGCTAAATCTGAAAAAAAAGTTCTTTTGAAAGCAAGGATCTTATCATTTGAGAAGCTTACTATTACCGAAGAAAAAACAGAATAAACAAAAGTGGAATCGATACATTATTTTCTTGAAAATAAAATATATTCTATATTCTTCGTTTTAACCAATTGTCTTTATCTATGTATCCGTAGGCGTCAAGAACCGGAAGACAAAAAAAGACCATATAAGTTATCTGTTTATCGTTCTCTTCCTATCAAGGAAATTACACAATTTGCATTCATTTTATGTTTACGTTGATCGAGATAAACGTAGATTAGTTTTTGCAGACAATCACTGAAATTTTTGAATCGCAAAATACATACGTAACAAATTTATCAATGCATTTTTATATTTGATATTTTATTTATTCTCAAAAACTTTCAGAATTTCATTGAAATTTTGTAGTTGATGACATAATATGTATTTACAAGAATTTTTTACAAGTTGACTTTTGTAGAAGAGATGGGTCTTTGAACTTGGGAGCCTAATGATATTATGTTTGCTCAGTAACAATGTAGGGGCGTGGGTATATGACCTTGCCCACAAGGATATCTTTTCTTTATTACTTTACATTTTCTAAATATTGTTTTTGAAGAAATTTTGGGAGATTTTTGTTGTCTATATGAGGTTGTCTGTTTAATACAAAACTCAGAATTCATGGAATGCTAATTGATTGCCATTGATACAACTTTCCATCAGAGACCAAATGATTTAGAGGATTATACTTTTAACATCATCATACTTTACTATTATTGTTTCATGAAATGCGCATTTTAAACTCGTTTAACCTGCACCTCAATATCTAAAAAAAAAGCATATCATGAGCGTTATAAAGATATGATAAATTAAAAATCAAGTGCATTGAAGAAATACATTTTTCGCTAAAAAATATCGTCCTTGTATTTTCCAATCTTTTATAGATTTGAGCTGTTTTGTTGAATGTCAGGCCAAAGAAAAAAATGAATGCTTCTTTTTGTTATTTCTCTTGGTTTTAAAAGCGTCAGTGGTCGTGCGCGCATTTAAATATGAAGCGCTACCGCTTCGTTTACGCTTTTACACACCCCAAAATATTACAAAAGAAGCATTCGATTCTTAGATGTTGTTTAAAGTTGTAAGTTCCGATAAGGCAAACAAAAATTAGTATGCGTGGTTCCAGTTACATCTTAAACAAAATTAGGATAGGTAGGTAGGTAGGGAATTTTAAAATATTTTTTCATTAAGTCTATGGGAGCAACATTCTGACTTTAACAGTGCTTAATGAAAAAAAAATTAATAGGGTAGGCTATTATTAAGACTAAAAAGTAGGCTATGTAGGGTAACTGGAAACACAAATATATTTTTATTTTGGCCTTAGGTGAAGAAGATCAATATTGTACTAGTTAACAACCGACATTTTATAATGATGACACCGGAAGTAATATATTCTTCAATATATCATTATACCAGTAAAACATCTATGATCTTATATACTCAGCGTTTTAAAATATATAATCATCATCAGTCCATGAACTCTATATTCCCAATTAACTGGGTGTATCCCCTGATACCTACGGGGCGCCGAATGGGACTCTTGTGGTTTTGTACTCAAAATTCAATTTTGTACGGACAAAAGTGATTTTTGTTCAACAAAAATAAGTTCAGTTTAACAAAATTTGTATCATACTACAAATTTAAAATTTTGTCATACAAAATTATCTATCAGCGGACAAAAGTCACTTTTGTCATGACAAAATTCATTTTTGTTACACAGACTTGAATTTTGTTACCTAATTTGAAAATTGGGCGACAAAAGTCAATTTTGTATTCAAATTAGTTTAGTTTGGTTTCTGTGAACTAATTTGCATACAAAATCGACTTTTGTTACACAAAATTGACAAAAATGAATTTTGTCTCAACAAAATTGACAAAATTGACAAAATTGACTTTTGTCTCAACAAAATTGACAAAATTGACTTTTGTCTCAACAAAATTGACTTTTGTCTCAACAAAATTGACTTTTGTCTCAACAAAATTGACTTTTGTCTCAACAAATTGACAAAATTGACTTTTGTCTCAACAAAATTGACAAAATTGACTTTTGTCTCAACAAAATTGACAAAATTGATTTTTGTCTCACGAAAGTCAATTTTGTCTCACGAAAGTCAATTTTGTCTCATAAAAGTCAATTTTGTTGTTACAAAATTGAATTTTGTCGTCACATAAATGAATTTTGTCGTCACAAAATTGACTTTTGTCGTCACAAAATTGACTTTTGTCTCAACAAAATTGACAAAATTGACTTTTGTCTCAACAAAATAAACAAAATTGAGTTGTGTCTCAACAAAATTAACAAAATTGACTTTTGTCTCAACAAAATTAACAAAATTGACTTTTGTCTCAACAAAATTGATTTTTGTCTCAACAAAAATGACAGAATTGACTTTTGTCTCAACAAAATTAACAAAATTGACTTTTGTCTCAACAAAATTGACAAAATTGAATTTTGTCTCACAAAAGTCAATTTTGTCTCACAAAAGTCAATTTTGTCTCACAAAAGTTAATTTTGTCTCACAAAAGTCAATTTTGTCTCACAAAATTGAATCTTACCTCACACAATTGACTTTTGTGATTTAATTTCCATATCAGGTAACAAAAGTCAATTTTGTATAGATATTTGCATACCTTTTAAACAAAATTGACTTTTGTCATGACAAATATGAATTTTGTCTACAAAAATGAATTTTGTCATGACAAAAATGAATTTTGTCTACACAAATGAATTTTGTCATCACAAAATTGAAGTTCTCACAAAACAAGTCTGTAGCACATAGTTTTGTAAGACAAAAATGATTTTGTTATGACAGAATTGAATTTTGTACAAAACCACAAGAGTCCCATTCGGCGCCCCGTAATACCAGCTTTATCATACCTTACAATAATTGTTTGTTACAGCCAATACCGACATTTAAGACCTTGTTTACGTGTGTTGTCTATAAACATAAAGAGTTAATTATCATTTCAAAGGAAGGTGTACTAATATCTTGTTTTGTTAAAAAAATTATTATATATAAATATATATATAGGTATGGCAATGGCACAACAAATACCTTATTGTAATGTTAGAGGAAAAAATAAATACTTAAAACCTTATATATAAGCCAATTGCAAAATAAAATATTAATATTTATGCCAGTGACAAACAAATATTTTATAGTTATGCCAGTGCAATAAATATCTTATAGTTATATCAGTGGCAACATAACTAAGAGGTACTATGGCACATACACTTTCAGGCTGCAAGGTTGCTCTGACACAGGGAAGGTATCGATGGCGGCACGACAAGGTCCTAAAACATCTAGCAGAGATCCTTGATATTGAGAGAAAAAAGAAGAGACCATCAAAACAGAGGCAAAGCAGATCAGATTCGTTAGAGAGGGAGATACGGGACATGCAACAAAGTCAAAACAGCACTTCATCTTTGACAAGGGCAGTGAATGGAACATGAGAGCTGACATTGAAAAGAAGCTTTTGTTTCAAGAATGCGTGCAGACAACCCTACGCCCAGACATTGTAGTTTGGTCACAGTCGTCAAAGATGATAGTTGCAATAGAACTGACAGTTCCTTGGAAAGAGAGATGTGAAGAGGCATACCAGCGGAAAAAGGAAAAGTACACAGAGCTGATGACAACATGTAGAGAGAGAGGTTGGAAAGCGTGGCTGTTCCCAGTAGAAGTAGGCTGCAGAGGTTTTCCTTCACAGTCAGTATGGAGGATGCTACAGGCAATGGGAATAGTTGGAAAGGCACGAAAGACAGCAGTAAGACAGCTAGGGGAAGCAGCAGAGCGTTCATCTTGCTGGTTATGGTATCGCCGAGATGTTCTGAGCTGGAAGCCGAGTGCTGATGAGTAGAGGTTTGGCCACCTCTACTGACCCGCCAACCGGAGGATGTTATGGTACAGGGTCGAAACATCTGGTGAAGGTTGGAACCATCTGAAGACATCAAAGCACCGGCAGAGAGCGACAGGGATTCAGAGATGAAGGAAGACGAGCAGTCAAGAGAATATGACAGCAGAAAAGCAGAATACCACCATTTTTAAGTAATAATCATATCAGTAAAAAAACATCTATGATTTTATATACTCAGCGTTTTAAAATATATAATCATCATTAGTACATGAACTCTATATTCCCAATTAACTGGATACCAGCTTTATCATACCTTACAATAATTGTTTGTTACAGCCAATACCGACATTTAAGACCTTGTTTACGTGTGTTGTCTATAAACATAAAGAGTTAATTATCATTTCAAAGGATGGTACTTATCTTGTTTTGTTAAAAAAAAAACTCAAATATATGTAGGTATGGCAATGGCACAACAAATACCTTATAGTAATGTTAGAGGAAAAAATAAATAATTTATACCTTATATTTAAGCCAATATTTAAACAAACATATTAGTAAAGGTTACATTATTAAAGTTGTAATGAAATCTTAGAATATTGTTTACATTGGCGCATATATCGAATTTTTCATCAACAAATTAAAACATAACTAAAGGAGTCGGGACATCAAGGCTCGGTTTTTGCCCAAGAAAATAAGATAATTGACAACTATTCGCACATATATAAATGAAAATGGCACTGTTTATAACAAAGTTTCCTGTGAGACTTATGTTAGAGCAGATATTATGGCATTGTTTATAACCAAGTTTCCTGTTAGGGCAGATATTATGGCACTGTTTATAACAAAGTAGATGTTTTTTATGTAACATGACGTCATACAGATTAGGGATTTGAAAGCCTTTGCATGTGCAAAAGTGACTGCAATCGATGACGTGACGTCATACAGATTAAAGGTGTGATAAAGCTTTTGCAACCGTGCTGATATCGATATCATCACGGGTGGCTAATACAGCACGCTTGCCAAATTATGATTGTATTACACATACAATTTATCTGTATTTACTACTAAGTATATAATAAAAGGTTATATCCTAGGTATACTTCTGTGCCTGTCGGTATTTTTTTGGTGTATATCTCGTCTTATTTTTTTTTATATGACCACCTTTAATAAGTTTTTAGTGTTAGCTTACATTTTTACTTCTGTTCTCGTAATATGAACAACAAAATTATTTTGTAAAAAATATTTCCGTACTCCTAACAATCAACTTATTTAATTCAAAGTTACATGTATGTGCACATGTACGCTATTTAATCGCTTAACGGCATTTCGTTCCAGGTTATGTTTGTCTTTTTAACTTTGTCTTGCAAATTGTATTTATATTGTGTCATATTACAAATTTATTCGTTCATTGTATGTTTACTTGTTTTGTAAATATTTCAGTATTTTGATCGAGTAAAGCCATTTCGATTGATATTTTATAGTGTGTCTTTCTGTGTTGTAATGCTGAGCTGCTGTTTCAGGTTAGGGTGAAGTTTGGTGCCTATTAAAACGATTAAACTTGCTTCCATTACTTATCTATTTGATACCCATAACTCAGTTAAAAAGATTCAGTTTTGTATTTGATAGATATTTTGAGAATGGAAATGGAGAATGTGTCAAAGAGACAACAACCCGACCAAAGAGCAGAAAACCTGATAATTCTTATATTTTGTTCGATAAATTCTGGATGTCTTTTGTTTTCATCCTTTCCGATTTTAAGATTCGCAAATTTATGCTAATATTAAATTCACCAATAATCATAAAGACAATACGTAAAGTATAAACTTCTCTAGTCATTCTTCTATAGTGATAATCTCTCTGAAAGTAGACAATCTACATGGAACAAATGTATGTAGATATTGATTTTAAGAATATCATGGGAGTTCTGTACATTTGTTAATCCTTATCCATCTATCGAAATGTTTCTACTTTTCTATAAAATGACGTATCTACATGAACATTATTATCTTCCATGAAAAAAAGTGAACAAAAGCATAGTTACAATTAACACTTTACAGAATTGACGCTGGTTATTTTTTGACTGATTATACGGCAATTAAGTTGCTACACCTGTCTGATGATCACTTTACCGAGCTGATCAGCATCATACAGATTATCATCATTAAAAGGATGTACTTCTTTGAACAGGTAAGCTACATTTCATATTCTTATTTAGCTTGAATCGAACTGTCAATTTAATATATCTAGTTTTTCAATACTTCTAAATTTTAATAATCATAAATTAATATTAAAATATGTCTTAATTTCCCCTTTATTATTTGTTTAATTCTAAGTTTATGCATTCTATCGATAGACTGTCATCTGTTATTTTCATAGGTTTTTTTTCATTCATACTTTTTTATATAATGTAATATATTTCTCTGTTTATAACAGCTTTTTCAATAAAGTAGACTAAATAAATCCAAGTTCTATACAGCCGGAGTGCCAGAAGGTGATCTCGTACAAATTAACCGTTTTGAGGGAATTGAATTTATATTTTTGACTGTTCATTGGCGTTCATCATAAAGCAGTTACTGATCCTGTATTAGTATATAAATTATTATACCTAACTTTTTTTATGTCAGATAATGTAAATTATTTTAATCTTTTAATTTAAGTCTAAATTATTATTTTTGAGAGACCTCCTTTTGGCACAAAGGTTTACCCCTCTGATAAATTTGAATAAAAAAATCAGTCTTTGCTTGGAATAAATATGTCATTACACCATGTAAACAGAATGAATGATACGATTCATATAATTTTGTTTCACACTACATTTGCGCGCATTACCATAACAGTTGTGCGTAATTTTGAAATCATGAAAGCTGTGCACAGCTTTTGGTAATGCGCGCATGTGTACGAACGAGGTAGTGGACTTTGGATACAGATCAGGATAAATCTGTTTTATTGTGCATATATATAAATAAGCATAACGTTAAAACGTGACAAATCTTCTCCATTCTGGTATATTCCGGAATATTTTCATCAGATACCCTGTTTTCTTTTTCTCACATCTCTGTGCAACAGCTGATGTATCAAGCTCCACGTTTGGGAACAGAATAATATTCCCTCAGTCATATTCACAATTAAGGAACATGTATGCTATAAGCGATAACGAAATTTCTAATGAATACTTATATAAAGTAAAATATATAATTTAAAATGATGAATATATTCAAAATTAATAATTATCGACAAATTTATTATGGATTATCTTTATATTTACCAGCTTTACTTGTACTTCTGTTAGGGCAGATATTATGGCATTGTTTATATCAAAGTTTCCTGTGAGAATTCTATTACAGCAGATATTATGGCACTGTTTATAACAAAGTTTTCTGTGAGACTTATGTTAGAGCAGATATTATGGCATTGTTTATAACACAGTTTCCTGCGAGACTTATGTTAGAGCAGATATTATGGCATTGTTTACAATAAAGTTTCCTGTGAGACTTCTGTTAGGGCAGATATTATGGCATTGTTTATAACAAAGTTTCCTGTGAGACTTCTGTTAGAGCAGATATTATGGCATTGTTAATAACAAAATTTCTTGTGAGACTTATGTTAGAGCAGATATTATGGCATTGTTTATAACACAGTTTCCTGCGAGACTTATGTTAGAGCAGATATTATGGCATTGTTTACAATAAAGTTTCCTGTGAGACTTCTGTTAGGGCAGATATTATGGCATTGTTTATAACAAAGTTTCCTGTGAGACTTCTGTTAGAGCAGATATTATGGCATTGTTAATAACAAAATTTCTTGTGAGACTTCTGTTAGAGCAGATATTATGGCATTGTTTATAACAAAGTTTCCTGTGAGACTTATGTTAGAGCAGATATTATAGCATTGTTTATACAAAGTTTCCTGTGAGACTTCTGTTAGAGCACATATTATGGCACTGTTTATAACAAAGTTTCCTGTGAGACTTCTGTTAGGGCAGATATTATGGCGCTGTTTATAACAAAGTTTCCTGTGAGACTTCTGTTAGAGCAGATATTATGGCATTGTTTATAACAAAGTTTCCTGTGCGACTTATGTTAGAGCAGATATTATGGCATTGTTTATAACAAAGTTTCCTGTGAGACTTATGTTAGACCAGATATTATGACATTGTTTATAACAAAGTTTCCTGTGAGACTTCTGTTAGGGCAGATATTATGGCACTGTTTATAACAAAGTTTCCTGTGAGAATTCTGTCAGAGCAGATATTATGCCACTGTTTATAACAAAGTTTCCTGTAAGACTTCTATTAGAGCAGATATTATGGCATTGTTTATAACAAAGTTTCCTGTGAGACTTCTGTTAGAGCAGATATTATGGCATTGTTTATAACAAAGTTTCCTGTGAGACTTCTGTTAGAGCAGATATTATGGCATTGTTTATAACAAAGTTTCCTGTGAGACTTCTGTTAGAGCAGATATTATGGCATTGTTTATAACAAAGTTTCCTGTGAGACTTCTGTTAGAGCAGATATTATGGCATTGTTTATAACAAAATTTCCTGTGAGACTTCTGTTAGAGCAGATATTATGGCATTGTTTATAACAAAGTTTCCTGTGAGACTTCTGTTAGAGCAGATATTATGGCATTGTTAATAACAAAGCTTCCTTTGATACTTCTGTCAGAGCAGATATTATGGCATTGTTTATAACAAAGTTTCCTGTGAGACTTATGTCAGAGCAGATATTATGGCATTGTTTATAACAAAGTTTCCTGTGAGACTTCTGTTAGAGCAGATATTATGGCGCTGTTTATAACAAAGTTTCCTGTGAGACTTCTGTTAGAGCAGATATTATGGCATTGTTTATAACAAAGTTTCCTGTGAGACTTCTGTTAGAGCAGATATTATGGCATTGTTAATAACAAAGCTTCCTTTGATACTTCTGTCAGAGCAGATATTATGGCATTGTTTAACAAAGTTTCCTGTGAGACTTCTGTTAAAGCAGATTTTATGGCACTGTTTATAACAAAGTTTCCTGTGAGACTTCTGTTAGAGCAGATATTATGGCATTGTTAATAACAAAGCTTCCTTTGATACTTCTGTCAGAGCAGATATTATGGCATTGTTTATAACAAAGTTTCCTGTGAGACTTCTGTTAAAGCAGATTTTATGGCACTGTTTATAACAAAGTTTCCTGTGAGACTTCTGTTAGAGCAGATATTATGGCATTGTTTATAACAAAGTTTCCTGTGAGACTTCTGTTAGAGCAGATATTATGGCATTGTTAATAACAAAGCTTCCTTTGATACTTCTGTCAGAGCAGATATTATGGCATTGTTTATAACAAAGTTTCCTGTGAGACTTCTGTTAGAGCAGATATTATGGCATTGTTAATAACAAAGCTTCCTTTGATACTTCTGTCAGAGCAGATATTATGGCATTGTTTATAACAAAGTTTCCTGTGAGACTTCTGTTAAAGCAGATTTTATGGCACTGTTTATAACAAAGTTTCCTGTGAGACTTCTGTTAGAGCAGATATTATGGCATTGTTAATAACAAAGCTTCCTTTGATACTTCTGTCAGAGCAGATATTATGGCATTGTTTATAACAAAGTTTCCTGTGAGACTTCTGTTAAAGCAGATTTTATGGCACTGTTTATAACAAAGTTTCCGCGGGGAATTATGTTAGGCGGGACACATATACGTTGACAGAAAGTTTTTTTTTAGTAATACTTTTTTTTATTATAAAGAATTTTGAATAGTGATTTATAACGTCATACAGAATATACCTGTGAACGTTTTACATACACATGATATATTTATTAGTTCTTATAAAGCGAATTTCACGTGCGTAAATCTTGTATAAATCGCGTGACATAGCTTTGATAGATGCTACAAAAAACATCAAAGATACCAGACGGACGTTTCGTCTACAAAAGACTCATCAATGCCGCTCGTTTAAAAAATGAAAAAGGCAAAGATAAAGTACGAAGAAAATTTAGTACTAAACAATCAGAAAGGGTTTACCAAATACAGCCGATATCATCTCTTCCTGGGTATCAGGGCATATCATCTCAGAGTTTCGAGTAGTTCAAAGATTTGTAAACAGTTTAATTTCAATAAGGTTTAAAGAAAGTTTGTAATATCGAAACAAAATAATAAAGGAACAACAAGGTACCTAAAAAGGGAATCCAGCTATATGTTTACAACAACTTCGTATGAAAAAAATCGTGTATGTTGTTTCACACCAGATTTTAATTGCGTAAATGTATCCACCATTATTTTCATATATAGCCTTAATCTGATGATTTATATATGTGTGTGGATCATGCCTAGTTCAGGTGAAGTTACAGTCTGTCGATCATTAAAGGGAAACAAATGTACTAACAACATATAATTTGGAAGATTGATCCATGGATTTGAAATTGGTTATTTGATGATTTTATTTGTAATAAGATTTAATATAAAAAAAGGAAGATGTGGTATGATTGCCAACGAGACAACTCTCCACATGAGACCAAATGACACAGACATTAACAGCTATGTATCACCATACGGCCTTCAACAATGAGTCCATACAGCATAGTCAGCTATAAAAAAAAAATGTTTTCAACAATTTTTTAGTGCTTTCTATACAACTGTTTATATATATTTAACAAACACAATCAGATATATAAAGTTAAAGAGATAAATGCAATATTTTCTTTCGATTATTAGTTCAAGTTGAACAATCCAAGGTTATATGCAAAATTTATCCTAAAGTTTTGATCTTTAAAAATATGATTGCCAATGAGAAAACTACCCACATGAGTCTGAAGATGACACAGAATTAACAACTATAATAGGTCGCCATGTGACCTTCAACAATGAGTAAAACACATACCGCACAGTCAGCTATAAAACGCCACAAAACCTATTCAACCGAGAAAACTAACAGCCTGATTTATGTACTAATAATGATGTGAGAATAAGAATAATAATTTTAGATTAAACTTAAATAAATGCCCGAAACAGGGCGTGGTTGTCACGTCACGTTATTCTTGCGAGAAAAAACCCTCATGCATTTTTTTCTCGTTAGATTTATGTGTGTTACACGTTTGTTAGTGTGTCCGTTGCACTATTTAAATCCCCTGAATACATGCAATTGTACAGTGTGTCTATGCCTTGAGATGTATCTTACATTTAACATAGTGTTCTTGTAGCCCGTCGGTCAGGCTTTTAAAAAAAAATTGTTTTCCTTTGATCAAGCTTTATATATATTTATTTCGCAAATGGATTCCTTGATAAATACCTTTTGCTATTATTTTTGTTGTTTTAGTTTGGTCGTTATGGATTTGATACTAGTAAAAATTTGAGAGTGTTCGGTTATTGATATGATATTAGATAAAACTATGTTAGTTATAGATATAGATTTAGTTTCATAGTATTATAAACATCAACTTGGTTTTATATTTTATGGATGTTATCTTATAGTTTCATTCTTTTTCCATTGTTTCATTCAATCTTTAATGTTTATATCATGTTTCAATTCGCCGTTTCAGAATCTAAAGCATCATGGGTAATTTCATTGTTCGTACCCCAAAGTTAAAATAACGTTACGTCATTGGTTGAATTTCCATTGTTTATAACGTTTAAAACCAATCAAAACGCTCTGGTGTACGCTTTTGAAAATATTACCCAGAATGCATTAGATTCTGAAAGTGTTCTTGCTTTCTCGTATCAGGTTACAAGAGCGCAATTATTTGTTTACATTTAACCGGCAAGTTTTTTACCCCAAGATGGTACTCAGAATAGAATCCTATACGGCTTCTGATTGGTTGATACAGGATTTGAATTACATTTAATCGAAAGCTTATCCAATTAGGTTTAAAAATTGCCGAAAATCATATTCATATTTTACAAAGTATAGAAAATATCTTTAATTTCTGCACGTCGGAGCCATTAAAAATATGCCTTTTTCATTAAGCGAAAAAAGTAGACGATCTTTTTCAACTGCATTTTAAGTCAATTTGAGCCGCATGACCCTATATTTTTTTTTTGTTGTAATGCAACACTGGCATTTCTAGTAACAGGAACTGTCACCCGTTTTTCGCTAGTTTGTGTAGTCTTTGAGAAAAAAAATACGGAACACTAGTGGTACCCTATGGAAAATGCATTACGAATAATTGCGCTCTTGTAACCATCAGGTTAAAGCTTTATGAAGGCTTTTGTAATCAAAGATCTTAATCCGACATAAAATCCGATAATCTTATATGGATCATATTCACTTGAAAATTTTTAACATACAGTTCTGCCTTTCAAAAACTATATTTGATTTGATATAGGTAGCAGATATGTCTCAATAAGTAATAAAAAAGCATACGAGTTCTCTGACGCAGGGCTCAATTAATGATTGTCAACTTTGTATATTTTTGATGATGATATGTTTAGAGATAAGTTATATAAATCTCCATTGTTTTTTTATTCCTTCCTTGTCTACGAATATAGTTCCTTGTAATTAGAGTGTAGTTTTCCTTAATTTTTTTTCTTTCCCTTTCTCACTCATTTCTTAATTTTTTTTGGGTGGAAATGAAAGAAGAGAGGTGAAATAAATTTTTGCATGTTGTATTTTAACTGATTTTGATATGGAATGAGTGATTAGGCCAAGTGCAAAAAGGTAATATTTACAGATTTCGGAACATCTCTTGACTTGTCAATAGGGGTATGGATGTGTATTGGCTAAATTTGTAAAAGTGATTGCTTCAATCTTTCTGAATTTTGGATATATATTTGGACTAGGACTATACATTACACACACACAAAATTTGACAAAAGTGCATGGTGCAATTTTTTTAATGATGCAAAAGGTTATAAAGAACTGATAGAGGAATTAATTGTGGTCTGTGGCCAACTGAATATGCCATTGGAAGGTTGTTTGATATATGCATAGCAATAGTAATTTCTTACAGTCTCAGAAAGACTTTGACTTGTCATTTCAACTAAAAAATTGCATACATCTCATGGCTTATCCCTACTTTTATGTCAGTATAGACAAGAACAAGATGCAAAATAACTTTGTGTATTACACCTATATTTAACTTTTAGAAACAAATGTGATAAAATTAACGTTACCAATTTTAGTGACCCAGAAAAGCATTTCGAAAATTGTCAGTTTATTTTCGCTTTGTGAGTTTGAATGTCCCTTTGATTGATGTCTCTTCAGTGATGCTCGAGGCTAAGTTTTTAAAATTGAAAATATCTTCAAACGTTAAAATCAGGTAAAACCAAAAAAAACGTTTAAGCCATACTCAGACAAGGGATCAGAGCTATGCAAGATAGAGATGAAGATTTTAATTTTATTTCAACAACCCAATTAATACCAACTGTAAAACGGATTTCCATTTTTATGGTTTTATTTTAATTAGATATCCGCTTGACTCCACAAATTCATAACTAAACTAAAAAATTCATCACAAATAGGTCTCTAGATTCTGATTAATTTTCTTTTATGTTCGGAAAGAAGCAATTCCAATAATTTAACATCCACACTGTTGATTCGAAGTGAACGTTTAATTAGTCATATAATACTTTAAAAGTAACACTAAATATGAATGTTTTATATATTGGAAAGGCACTTTTTATAAAGAAAATCACAATTTTTATCCAAATCTTCTGAAATATCCCTCTATTGAAAGATTGCCTTCCTGTACTCTAAAGTCGCCGACAGTACTTTTGTATGTAATAACCTTAACTATAACACCTCTCCTTAGAAATTCGACCATCGCACAGTTTGAAAAGAAAAATCCTGATTGAATAGAATGAAATTAAACGTGAAAGATAGTATTAAACGATTTTGAACGAAAAATCTAAATACGCCAAACCATTTGACAACTGGTGAGACAAACTTCATTAAACAAATGGGAACGCATGGAAATGTATTGTACCGCTATTTTAGGAAATTTTCCTTTGATCTTTCTGACCGGTAATTTCCTTTTCTCTGCACACCAAAGTGTTATGAAAAATGATCACTAGAAAGTGAGGGCGCACGTGCCCGTTGTCAATGAAATAAACAATGTCGTCATAGGTAAAATAGCAATAAATAGATTATCATTGGTCATTTCAACTCGATTGCTTTACTCACTCGCCGAACCGGCTCAAGTGATAAAATCAATCTCGTTGAGATAAACCAACGACAATCTATAATTCGCTTATGGTTGTGGCCTCTTGTGTATTTCTTGCATGGATAGATATTTCTCGTAACACAATAAAAGGCCATAAAAATACACCCAACCTAAAAATTAAAGTTCAGCATTAAAATATTCAAGCACTAGTATTCAAAAAGCAGTTACAAAAAATCATTCAGAATTGTAAAGCAAAATACCAGAAAAAGAAGAAATTTCAGCTGTGAGGTAACACTGAATAGAAGCGACACGTAGTTGTAATTATATGTGTTTCCCTCATACGAGGAATGAAAATAGCTCTTAAATTGATAAACAGGGGGCCAATTCTCTTGTATGAAACAAGGAATTAATATAGCTCTTAACTTCTATCATACCAGGAATTTAAACAGCTCTTAAATTGACCAACCGAGGTTCTAATCTGGTCTAAATAGGTAGGGAATTCCATACTTGTCCAACCTTAAACCGGAAAGTTAGTTTACAAAAAGTTGTCCAGAAAACTGGAATTATTTGCATTGTTTTTTTTTATAACAAAGTCTTGAATGAAGAGAGTGAATATAATTCATCCAGGGATATTTTTTAAAAGTTATCTATATGGTGTTTTTTTTGCAATTCAAAGAGATATGATATATATAGTATTAAGAAATGTTGAGAAACTGATAATGTAATAGGAAATCAGCCATGACTAATCAAAAGTAAAGGGAAATGAAAATTATATTGTATAAAAAATATATACATTTTCTATTTATACAATGCAAAACTGAGAACCAATTATGTTTGCTATACTTCTATCATATTTCGATATGAACATGAATTGCCTGATCAGCTGTGTCACTAACAGGTATAACATTTAATAATACATTATTTCATTTCAAGTGAAACAATAAAAATGTCTGATAAGTTTCTTATTTTAATAATTATGATGATCGTTGTAACATAATATGAGAAATGTTTTTCTTACACAACAATATGAGCACGTGTCTTGCCTTAATTGGACATCGAAAAAAACAATAACGACTTAAGCTAATCCTAATCGTTTGTACTATAGAGAGATGTAATCGGTAGTTCACCTATATAAATGCAATAATGGAATAACATTTTACGACAACACGAACCTATATGTTAACTATAAATACACCAAGTATATTCTAAGGGGGATTTGGATACGCCTGGGGACAAACAATAATAAATTGAAGAAAGACGGACAATTCATTGACCAAAGAAAAAAAATACTAACAAAAAGGAGACGAAAGATATACCAAAGGTACATTAAGACACATGTCGAAAAAAACTGACAATGCCATGGCATTAAACTAAAAATGACAAAAAGACAACCATAAAAAACATAAAACAAAACACAGAAAACTAAAGACTGAACAATATATAAAAAAGAAGATGTGGTATGATTGCCAATGAGACAACTATCCACAAAAGACCAAAATGACACAGACATTAACAACTATAGGTCACCGTACGGCCTTCAACAATGAGCAAAGCCCATACCGCATAGTCAGCTATAAAAGGCCCCAATAAGACAATGCAAAACAATTCAAACGAGAAAACTAACGGCCTTATTTATGTAAAAAAATGAACGAAAAACAAATATGTAACACACAAACAAACGATAACCACTGAATTACAGGCTCCTGACTTGGGACAGACACATACATAAATAATGTGGCGGGGTTAAACATGTTAGCGGGATCCCAACCCTCCCCTTACCTGGGACAGTGGTATAACAGTACAACATAAGAACCGCACAAAGAACGAGGGAATATCGGGTGTTCCGAAACGGTAAGCATATCCAGCTCCACGTGGCACCCGTCGTGCTCCTGCTCAGACTGAGAGAAGCATATATGTGCTACAGAATGATCTACAGACCCAACTTCGCTAGTAAAACAGGATGATAAAGATTAAAACCAGATCGATTGATAATAAAAGGTGACAGACTACCAATTCATCCAGTTCAAAATAGAACGTGAAAGTATTCCTTTTGCTGTATTCTCATGGTGATAAGGTCTCAGGTTGTCAATTATCCAAAGACAGACCATATTGTGAGAAATCGGACGTCCCAATGCACAAGGCAGTCAAGTTATCGGAGAACAGATAGATAAATTGAAGACTAGTCTATAGGGGTTTTTTTTACAAGGAAGTTTCTAAAACCTCGAAAGTAATTTCAAAGTTTTTAGGTCGTAAATCACAGACAAAAATAGTGAAAAGATTATGATATTAACGGACGGTATAGTGGATTGATTGATTGATTGATTGATTGATTGGTTGTTGTTTTCTTAACGTTCAGTGGAATATATTTCATGCATGGTAAGGACGAACGGTACAATGGATAAAAGTCTGTTACAGCCCTTCAAAGTCCCTTCAGATGATGGAATAAAACGAACCTTCATAAAAGAGGGACGAAAGATACCAGAGGGACAATCAAACTCACAAATCAAAAATAAACTGACAACGCCATGGCTAAAAATGAAAAGGACAAACAGACAAACAATAGTACACATGACACAACATAGAAAACTAAAGAATAAACAACACGAACCCCACCAAAAACTAGGGGTGATCTCAGGTACTCCGGAAGCGTAAGCAGATCCTGCTCCATATGTGGCACCCGTCGTGTTACTTATGAGAAAACAAATCCGGTAAATAGTCTAATTCGGTAGGTCACATTTATGAAAGGGATGGGGATTGTAGTTACGACGTAAGGTTCATATCCGATATCATTTGTGAAATGGTTATTCCATAACGGTCAACCAACTCGTGATGGCGTCCGTAAAATTTACGAAAAGATGATTTCAATTTCACCATATGGAACTCTTGATTTAATAGCTTCCCTGTGAGCAACAACCCTCTATCAAGAAAATCATGATGATAGGAAATGCAAGCACGGGAATATAGTATCAATTGGGAGATATATACACCGTATGCAGGTGCTGCTGGAATGTTGCTACTTAGAAATGGAAAGTTCACAATTGGAAAGCTGAAATCATCTCTTTTGTCGTAAAGTTTTGTTTTCAATCCACCCTCATTGTCAATTTCTAGATGTAAATCAAGATATGAGACCGACTTAACTGTATCTGTTGTATCCTTTATCTCTAGTTCAATGGGATAGATGCGTTCAACATAGTCACCAAATTTTGAATTATTTAGTGAAAGAACATCATCTATATAGAGTTAAAGGATATTGCTTACTTCTTATCTTTCTTCCTAAGAAGTTCCTGTATTAAGTCAGCCTCATAATAATAAAGAAACAAGTCGGCAAGAAGAGGGGCACAATTCGTTCCCATTGCAATGCCGATAGTCTGTTGAAAAACACGTCCTCCGAACGTAACACATATGTTGTCAATCAAGGAATCAAGCATCTTGATAATGTCAGTTTCAGAGAATTTTTTGTTTGAATCAGAGTGATCCTTTACAAAGTAGGATTTATAAAATACGTGCAGTTTATCATACTCGACAATATGTCAAGTATTGACATAACATTTCCAATATAGCTTCTACTACATGTGCATCTACTGGAAAACAAATTTATATAAATAATAACATTTAAACATATATGATAGCTGAAAGGAAAAGAGCATCATAGTATTTCTGTAAATATTTTTTGTTCGTCTAACGAAAAAGTAAAATCACAAAATACTGAACTTAGAGGAAGATCAATTGGGAAAGTCCATAATCACATGGCAAAATCAAATAACAAAACGCATCAAAAACGAATGGACAAGAACTGTCATATTCCTGACTTGGTACAGGCATTTTCAAATGTACAAAATGGTGGATTAAACCTGGTTCTATAGCGCTAACCCTCTCACTTTAATGACAGTCTCATCAATTTCCGATATTTTTACATTGATGCGTTAAATAAACAGACACAATAAATATAATAGTCAAAATATGGGTACAGAATATAGATTGTATTGTCTGATTACACGCATAGCCAGGGGCGTAGCTAGGTATTCTCTCAACTGTAGGCACCAATCGGCAGGGGGTTCAGGCCGACATAAAACGGTTTTCAGCATTTTAGCTGCAAAATTTTATGTACAAAAATATTAAATTTACTGGTTATTTAAGTATGATAATTATAATATACATGATGAAAAGTTCGAAAAATTATGAATAATTCACTATAACATCTGACTGGTGAATTAGATAAATCGCAGTACAATCGGAAATATGAAGAAAAAAATATTTACAATATTCAAATGCCTAGTGTGGATAAGCGTATCCCTTTAATTAAGCAGTACACCCTGTTTGGTATTTTCATACCTATACCGTTCTGATTGATATAGGAAGATGTGGTGTGAGTGCCAATGAGACAATCTCCATCCAAATAACAATTTATAAAAGTAAACCATTATAGTTCAATGTACGGCCTTTAACACGGAGCTTTGGCTTCCACCGAACAACAAGCTATATTCCGATTGTGACGATCCTTCATTAAAAAAAATAGGCACATAAACACTGATATTACTATATAATAAAACTATCCTTTTGGCTAGACAAAACCCAATAATCTCAAGTTTTGATTCTTAAACCTTCACCCTAGCCACACATACACACATAGTCGATGCCTAATGCAAAAGTTCTGTTATGTTCATACCTTCGTAACAAAATTCAAGAAATTCGTATTTCTTTATATCCTCTACTGTTAAATTCCTACCTGTTTAGGAATTTGAATAAGTGTGGTCATTGCACGCAGATCTGAGAGTACACAAAAATTTACTGGAAGCTAGTTGATTGATTGATTTTTAAACATCCAGACTTGAGTGTCAAATATTTATGCATGTTATGCAAGTTCAGGACCAAAAAAATATTACAATAAATCCACAGGGAGCTAGGTCCTGTAATAGGTGTCGTCCAGGACGAAGGTCTAGAAATTTGAAAATGCCATACATTGGAAAATGAGGGATTATTAGATAGGAGCAGAAATTTCGCCTTTCAGTAGCCAACTACGAACTCCTCAAAGAGTGGCATTCTCTCTACAATCAGGCATCGGATTTAATGTCCCCATTCTGACCAGACGTGACTGCGTATTTGTACATCCTGCACAGCCAAACGGACGAACAACATTGGCAATACCGGTGAAGACAAAGCGGAAAACTAGTTGAACACTAACAACAACTTATTAAAAAACTCATGTTTCTAAGTTGAGGTTCATTCAAGTTTTTGTTGATAGAAGTGAAATGCTCTGAACCAAAGTTCTAGTTTATAGTTTCTATATAAGGTAAAATCATAAAAAAAACATTCAATTCTATCCAATATTTCATCCCCCAAGTACACATGACATTCCATTATCAAAGAGTTTTCACTGGCGTTCATCTACAGATAACGTTGTTTATTATTTTTTAATAAAAAAAAACATTGTGAAAAAAATATGTGTAGGCACGTGCCTTAAGTGCCTAACGGCAGCTACGCCCCTGATAGCACCGCGCATAACACCTTATATGGTATGTTTCCGATGAGAAGACATACACCTGAAAAAAATTATGTAAATAAAACTACTTTGTAGACTTAATATGTAACATACAAAGTGTATCAAATCGATACAAGAATCAGATTAAAATGGATTATAAATTCTTTGCAATGGACTAGGTAAGAATTTTTGTTTATATTTTTTAGGTTCTTTTTATTTGGATGGAATATTTTGGTCTACATATTCGCTAGTCAAGGGTTACGATCCACTTCCCGGCCTCCTCTTCACTGGAAAAGAGGGGAGTGGATCGTAGCCCTTGGCTACTTAGCGAAAATTGGTGGTCGCAAAACTTTTATATGACATAACTTTAGATTGGCTTGATAGGTATTGTATTATCCCTCTCAGGGAAATATCCATAGAAGACCCTGTCTAAGCTAGAAACCTACCATTAAATGAAAAATGTCAAATTTTTGCAACCAATACCATGCCATATAAGATATTTATAAATTATAAAACTAATTATGATTGACTTTTTTGAGGCCTCAATGCTATCTATGATCTATTGCATATGAATAAAAAAAACTACTGTATCAATTGAATACGAAATATTGCATTTGAATGACAAATTATACCATTTGAATAAAAGATATTGCATTTAAATGAAAAAATATACCATTCAAATAAAAAATATTGCATTTGAATGACAAATTATACCATTTGAATAAAAAAAAATTACATTTAAATGAAAATATATACCAATTAAATAAAAAATATTGCATTTTAGGAATATGGTATTTTTGCAACCAATACCATGCCATAACCAGTTGATTATCACCCTTTTGTAACTAATTTATGTTAAAAAGTTGTTGACTGTAAATTGTAGCGCCAGCAAATATAGCTCTCACATTTGAAAATGATTATGATTATTCAAAGAAATTCTGACAAAAAATATAAAACAATAAGTTGATGAAGAAAAGGTTGTCTTTACACACGTCTGGTTTCATTTGATCTGCCTTGTTTTTGTGTTTGTGTAAAAAGCTGATTGGTACCAGGAGTAATACATTATAAAAAAAAAAACAAACTTGTAATTCAAATGAAGCGACGAACGGTTCCTTGTAGATTATTAATCTTGCACTATGCACAATGTTCTATAAATGTCATACATTTTTTTATCTCATAACATTTATGATTAGGGTTATTGATATTTGAAATACGTGGAAATTAAAAATTTCTCATGATCAAGAAAAATTGATAAAAGATAAATTCTAATGATCAAAGAATTGCATTAGTATATACTTGTATGTGGATATCTTTCTTTCTAATTTAGCATTTAATACTGCGTAGTATCTGATGTTTTGCTCTTGAAATACAAAACCAGATGTTTACACCCATTTCCTGTTTGTTGATACTTTGAGTTTTTTCAATATTCTAAATGAAAAATGACTGCACATATGATTGACACGAAGTATGTAAACTCATCGCTCATTTCTATAGAACCTACGCATTTGAGTCGACTAGGATGAAATTTGTAGAAAAATGCAAAACAGGAGTTTTGAGTAAAAATGAGACAGTATGAGCAGCTTTGTCATAGAATAAAGAAATTTATGTAAAAAAAAAGGCATGATAAACTAATAAAAAAGCAGGACCGAATAAAGTTACTAATAAAAAGGCAGGACGGAGATTAAAACTAACAGATATCCAGGACAAATACCACTTTTTCTTTTCTTTTAAGACGTTAATGGCTCATAAAAGGTATTTAACCAAATTTTAAGCAGATTCTAGACTTTCGATTAGCTTATATTAATCCTTCATTTATGTTCATCTGACTTATAGTATCAATTTTAAATTCTGGATTTTATAAATTTCATCTAACTACATCCATAAATTTTTCTCATGTCTTTTTTTTTTTTTTTTTTAATTCTTCAACGTTTCATTTCATTGCACTTTCTTTTAATTCCAAGTAACATCTCAGTCCCAATAGCCTCGAAACCATTATTTGCATCGTGTGCACGTAGCTCAATGTTTATCGAAAATGAAAAAATCTTCATATCAATGTCAAAAATAGATACGGGCCGTCCTTTAAGATCCTTTAAGATCTTTAACATTGTTTAAGTATGTCATCCATAAATCTGACACATCAAACATCAATTTAATAATGATTGAAAATGAAAGTTAGGAATAAGACTACCAAGCTGATGGATTGACTTAAGCTGTCTGAAATCAAGAGATATCATTTGCATCATTTGTGCACTTACATTTAAAGATAATCAGTTTATAAAGTAAAAATGAATGGGATTAAAAACAGCATATACTCATGATATAAAAATTTCCTACACTAAGCATAGTATATCTGAAAGGGATCGTACATGTCTCAGCAACAATGGTATTTTCAGAAATTAACAAGCTTGAAGAATGATGGTCTAATGGGGATTACTATTCTACATCCTTGTTGTTCAAGGGCAAACCATGATAAAAGAAAGTCTTAATTCATTCAATTTCCATTCGTTTGATCAATCGTTATATCTCTTATAATACTTATCAAATGCTTCAGTGTCAACCCAAGGGATGCTTTTAATATGAACAATTAACCATTCGTTGGTTTAAATTTCTTGGTTCTATAGTTAGAAAGATAATGCAGGACGATAAAAACACAAGGTTGATAGTTGTTTTAAAGTCATTGAGAATTCTAAAGGGATTATTTTTTTTAATGTAAATAGCATCTTAACATGATTTTTTGTAGTTAGTTATTGTTAATAGTTGTTTCATGCAATCAATTCGTTAATAAACAAATAACACTAATCTTGATGAACTAAGAGGGGGCACGATCCGAGATAGATAAAATTGTTTCTTGCAGAGCAGTATAAGAAAGGGTAAAATCACAAAAATACTGAACTCCGTGGAAAATTCAATGGTAAAATCAAAAGCTCAAACACATCAAACGAATGGATAACAACTGTCATATTCCTGACTTTGTATAGGCATTTTCTTATGTAGAAAACGGTGGATTAAACCTGGTTTTATAGCCAGCTAAACCTCTCACTTGCATGACAGTCGCATCGCAGCATTAGGTGGTGTTTTTTTAAATGTTGGGGACATAGCATAAAATGATAAATATTTATTATGTTTATATGTTCTGTAACTTTTTTAAAAATATAATTTAAAGGAAATATGGGAGTATATATGTAAATGAGACAGAGACTCATGCAGTTATGCAGACAACACAGAAGATTTCCTCCTCCAAAGTTCATCTCATATATGCTTTATAAATATTTTTAAATGAGCGTCACTGATGAGTCTTATGTAGACGAAACGCGCGTCTGGCGTACTTAATTATAATCCTGGTATCTTTGATAACTATAAAATGTATCAACTCAGTTTTTAAACATTTTGATTCCTCCACTGTCCGTTTATTCAATTACTTATTCTTTTTGGGATTTTTTTCTATTCTTTTAAATTACTGGAATTCATTCATCTCATTTGTATTTATATGTGAACATTTACAATTCAATTGACAGATAGAAACCGGAAAGTGACTCTGTGTAGTCGTTTTTCATCTTTGAAACTGATAATTAAATTCAATTACAGACTTATTTAATTGTGATAACAAATTTCGTATCTTTACATCGAGAGAATTCAGTTGATACTTTATATTGGAAAGCGATATATTATTTACAAGAATGTCATATTATAAAGGCTATTGACACAATTTTATAGTACTGTATATGATAGTATTCGCCAATTTCGGGTCCCCTGATGTTACCATTTTTAGTAAATTTGATATAAAAATACTATTTATAAGGTTTATTGTTTTACTTAGAGCTATAAATAATGAATGTCACGAAATAATGTGCATCTATATTGTACACTGAAAATTTCGAACAAAAATATTACGTCTGGTTAATTAATATCTATTAAATAATAACATTGCCTATAATACGTTATTTAGATTAGCCAACAACAATCTTGCGTCATTCTGAAATCAACCTTCATTACCAAATGTAAGTTGCCATTCATGATGAAACCAGCCTCCACAATAAACACTGGTATTAAAGAGATAATCGTAACTGCAATTACGATTATCCCAATATGGCGACGGCAGATATAGGTAAAATCTTTACGGTCATTTTTCTCAAATGCAGCATGTTTTTGTCAATAGTTACTCAGCTGCAAGGTTTTTCTATACCATTACATCATATTTGAATCGTAACGGTGCACTGGAATTGTCTAAGCGCTTTGAAAATTGCCGTTGAAAAATTCGGGATGATAATCGTAACTCGGAAAAAAGATAATCGTAATTATGGTATTGAAAAATGAGAAGATAATCGTAACTGGATAGTGTTTTATTGTTAGTGACACTAAAAACGTATATATGATAGCACATGATTAAAGTATGATGATGGATTAATCACGTTTCAACATCTTGTGATATTTCTTTTTGTGCATATATTAATGCCTCGTTCACACGTACAATATTAACTTTATTTCTTTCGTTAAACTTTGTGTTACTGCTGGTAGATAAACAGATATGAGATAAATGTTTGGTGTGTATGGAATATTTAATTCGATCCCCGATATTCTATTACTCGGAATGTCCAGTACTTCAACAAAAGGCTGTAGACTTTTCGATACCAGAAAGGCGACGCCGCCTCTAATATTAAAGTTGAATAATTGGTGACAATTGTCGTCAGCGCCTTTCCCGTAACCAATATAATTAGTCGGATCAATTGTATCTACAAACATCAATTGACAAGACCGAAGCCAGTGTTCTGCAATAGCAATTACATCAATTCTATTTGTATTTAAGAAGTCAATAAGATATGGAACGCCAGACATTATTCCCCGACAGTTGCAACAAGCAAGGTTTAGTTCCATAATTAAGCGTGTCCTTTGTCGTGAATAAATGAAGCCCAAGGCTATGTAAAAAAAGGCAGGATAAACTAATAAAAAAGCAGGACCGAATAAAGTTCCTAATAAAAAGGCAGGAGGGAGATTACATCTAAAAAATATTCAGGACAAATACAACTTTTCTTTTCTTTTAAGACGTTATAAAAGGTATTTAACCAAATTTTAAGCAGATTCTAGACTTTCGATTTGAGACCAAATAAAAATATAAATGCAAACATAAGGTAAATGAATGACGCAGCCGTTTCCCGCCATTTATATTTTAAAGATATTTTTAAAGGAGCTCCATAACCCATCAATATTTTTTAAGCTTATATTAATCCTTCATTTATGTTCATCTGACTTATAGTATCAATTTTAAATTCTGGATTTTTAATTTCATCTAACTACATCCAAACATTTTTCTCATGTCAATTTATTTTTTAAATTCTTCAACGTTTCATTTCATTGCATTTTCTTTTAATTCCAAGTAACATCTCAGTCCCAATAGCCTCGAAACCATTATTTGCATCGTGTGCACGTAGCTCAATGTTTATCGGAAATGAAAAAATCTTAATATCAATGTCAAATATAGATACGGGCCGTCCTTTAAGATCCTTTAAGATCTTTAACATTGTTTAAGTATGTCATCCATAAATTTGACACATCAAACATCAATTTAATAATGATTGAAAATGAAAGTTAGGAATAAGACTACCAAGCTGATGGATTGACTTAAGCTGTCTGAAATCAAGAGATATCATTTGCATCATTTGTGCACTTACATTTAAAGATAATCAGTTTATAAAGTAAAAATGAATGGGATTAAAAACAGCATATACTCATGATATAAAAATTTCCTACACTAAGCATAGTATATCTGAAAGGGATCGTACATGTCTCAGCAACAATGATATTTTCAGAAATTAACAAGCTTGAAGAATGATGGTCTAATGGGGATTACTATTCTACATCCTTGTTGTTCAAGGGCAAACCATGATAAAAGAAAGTCTTAATTCATTCAATTTCCATTCGTTTGATCAATCGTTATATCACTTATAATACTTATCAAATGCTTCAGTGTCAACCCAAAGGGATGCTTTTAATATGAACAATTAACCATTCGTTGGTTTAAATTTCTTGGTTCTATAGTTAGAAAGCTAATGCAGGACGATAAAAACACAAGGTTGATAGTTGTTTTAAAGTCATTGAGAATTCTAAAGGGATTATTTTTTTTAATGTAAATAGCATCTTAACATGATTTTTTGTAGTTAGTAATTGTTAATAGTTGTTTCATGCAAATCGTTACTAAACAAATAACGCTAATCTTTATGAACTAAGAGGGGGCACGATCCGAGATAGATAAAATTGTTTCTTGCAGAGCAGTATAAGAAAAAGTAAAATCACAAAAATACTGAACTCCGTGGAAAATTCAATGGCAAAATCAAAAGCTCAAACACATCAAACGAATGGATAACAACTGTCATATTCCTGACTTTGTATAGGCATTTTCTTATGTAGAAAACGGTGGATTAAACCTGGTTTTATAGCCAGCTAAACCTCTCACTTGCATGACAGTCGCATCGCAGCATTAGGTGGTGTTTTTTTAAATGTTGGGGACATAGCATAAAATGATAAATATTTGTTATGTTTATATGTTCTGTAACTTTTTTTAAAATATAATTTAAAGGAAATATGGGAGTATATATGTAAATGAGACAGAGACTCATGCAGTTATGCAGACAACACAGAAGATTTCCTCCTCCAAAGTTCATCTCATATATGCTTTATAAATATTTTTAAATGAGCGTCACTGATGAGTCTTATGTAGACGAAACGCGCGTCTGGCGTACTTAATTATAATCCTGGTATCTTTGATAACTATAAAATGTATCAACTCAGTTTTTAAACATTTTGATTCCTCCACTGTCCGTTTATTCAATTACTTATTCTTTTTGGGATTTTTTCTATTCTTTTAAATTACTGGAATTCATTCATCTCATTTGTACTTATATGTGAACATTTACAATTCAATTGACAGATAGAAACCGGAAAGTGACTCTGTGTAGTCGTTTTTTATCTTTGAAACTGATAATTAAATTCAATTACAGACTTATTTAATTGTGATAACAAATTTCGTATCTTTACATCGAGAGAATTCAGTTGATACTTTATATTGTAAAGCGATATATTATTTACAAGAATGTCATATTATAAAGGCTATTGACACAATTTTATAGTACTGTATATGATAGTATTCGCCAATTTCGGGTCCCCTGATGTTACCATTTTTAGTAAATTTGATATAAAAATACTATTTATAAGGTTTATTGTTTTACTTAGAGCTATAAATAATGAATGTCACGAAATAATGTGCATCTATATTGTACACTGAAAATTTCGAACAAAAATATTACGTCTGGTTAATTAATATCTATTAAATAATAACATTGCCTATAATACGTTATTTAGATTAGCCAACAACAATCTTGCGTCATTCTGAAATCAACCTTCATTACCAAATGTAAGTTGCCATTCATGATGAAACCAGCCTCCACAATAAACACTGGTATTAAAGAGATAATCGTAACTGCAATTACGATTATCCCAATATGGCGACGGCAGATATAGGTAAAATCTTTACGGTCATTTTTCTCAAATGCAGCATGTTTTTGTCAATAGTTACTCAGCTGCAAGGTTTTTCTATACCATTACATCATATTTGAATCGTAACGGTGCACTGGAATTGTCTATGCGCTTTGAAAATTGCCGTTGAAAAATTCGGGATGATAATCGTAACTCGGAAAAAAGATAATCGTAATTATGGTATTGAAAAATGAGAAGATAATCGTAACTGGATAGTGTTTTATTGTTAGTGACACTAAAAACATATATATGATAGCACATGATTAAAGTATGATGATGGATTAATCACGTTTCAACATCTTGTGATATTTCTTTTTGTGCATATATTAATGCCTCGTTCACACGTACAATATTAACTTTATTTCTTTCGTTAAACTTTGTGTTACTGCTGGTAGATAAACAGATATGAGATAAATGTTTGGTGTGTATGGAATATTTAATTCGATCCCCGATATTCTATTACTCGGAATGTCCAGTACTTCAACAAAAGGCTGTAGACTTTTCGATACCAGAAAGGCGACGCCGCCTCTAATATTAAAGTTGAATAATTGGTGACAATTGTCGTCAGCGCCTTTCCCGTAACCAATATAATTAGTCGGATCAATTGTATCTAAAAACATCAATTGACAAGACCGAAGCCAGTGTTCTGCAATAGCAATTACATCAATTCTATTTGTATTTAAGAAGTCAATAAGATATGGAACGCCAGACATTATTCCCCGACAGTTCCAACAAGCAAGGTTTAGTTCCATAATTAAGCGTGTCCTTTGTCGTGAATAAATGAAGCCCAAGGCTATGTAAAAAAAGGCAGGATAAACTAATAAAAAAGCAGGACCGAATAAAGTTCCTAATAAAAAGGCAGGAGGGAGATTACATCTAAAAAATATCCAGGAGAAATACAACTTTTCTGTTCTTTTAAGACGTTAATGGCTCATAAAAGGTATTTAACCAAATTTTAAGCTGATTCTAGACTTTCGATTTGAGACCAAATAAAAATATAAATGCAAACATAAGGTAAATGTATGACGCAGCCTTTTCCCGCCATTTATATTTTAAAGATATTTTTAAAGGAGCTCCATAACCCATCAATATTTTTTAAGCTTATATTAATCCTTCATTTATGTTTATCTGACTTATAGTATCAATTTTAAATTCTGGATTTTTAATTTCATCTAACTACATCCAAACATTTTTCTCATGTCAATTTTTTTTTTAAATTCTTCAACGTTTCATTTCATTGCATTTTCTTTTAATTCCAAGTAACATCTCAGTCCCAATAGCCTCGAAACCATTATTTGCATCGTGTGCACGTAGCTCAATGTTTATCGGAAATGAAAAAATCTTAATATCAATGTCAAATATAGATACGGGCCGTCCTTTAAGATCCTTTAAGATCTTTAACATTGTTTAAGTATGTCATCCATAAATTTGACACATCAAACATCAATTTAATAATGATTGAAAATGAAAGTTAGGAATAAGACTACCAAGCTGATGGATTGACTTAAGCTGTCTGAAATCAAGAGATATCATTTGCATCATTTGTGCACTTACATTTAAAGATAATCAGTTTATAAAGTAAAAATGAATGGGATTAAAAACAGCATATACTCATGATATAAAGGCAATAGTTTTTTTCCACAATTTCCTGCACTAAGCATAGTATATCTGAAAGGGATCGTACATTTCTCAGCAACAATGATATTTTCGGAAATTAACAAGCTTAAAGAATTATGGTCTAATGAGGATTACTATTCTACATCCTAGTTGTTCAAGGGCAAACCATGATAAAAGAAAGTCTTAATTCATTCAATTTCCATTCGTTTGATCAATCGTTATATCTCTTATATTACTTATCAAATACTGCAGTGTCAACCCCAAGGGATGCTTTTAATATGAACAATTAAACCGTTCGTTGGTTTAAATTTTCTTGGTTCTATAGTTAGAAAGCTAATGCAGGACGATAAAAACACAAGGTTGATAGTTGTTTTAAAGTCATTGAGAATTCTAAAGGGATTATTTTTTTTAATGTAAATAGCATCTTAACATGATTTTTTGTAGTTTGTAATTGTTAATAGTTGTTTCATGCAAATCGTTACTAAACAAATAACACTAATCTTTATGAACTAAGAGGGGGCACGATCCGAGATAGATAAAATTGTTTCTTGCAGAGCAGTATAAGAAAAAGTAAAATCACAAAAATACTGAACTCCGTGGAAAATTCAATGGCAAAATCAAAAGCTCAAACACATCAAACGAATGGATAACAACTGTCATATTCCTGACTTTGTATAGGCATTTTCTTATGTAGAAAACGGTGGATTAAACCTGGTTTTATAGCTAGCTAAACCTCTCACTTGCATGACAGTCGCTTCGCAGCATTAGGTGGTGTTTTTTTTTAAATGTTGGGGACATAGCATAAAATGATAAATATATATTATGTTTATATGTTCTGTTACTTTTTTTAAAAATATAATTTAAAGGAAATATGAAGTATATATGTAAATGAGACATAGACTCATGCAGTTATGCAGACAACACAGAAGATTTCCTCCTCCAAAAGTTCATCTCGTATATGCTTTATAAATATTTTTAAATGAGCGTCACTGATGAGTCTTATGTAGACGAAACGCGCGTCTGGCGTACTTAATTATAATCCTGGTACCTTTGATATATAATGTATCAACTCAGTTTTTAAACATTTTGATTCCTCCACTGTCCGTTTATTCAATTACTTATGCTTTATGGGTTTTTGTTTTTAAATTACTGGAATTCATTCATCTCATTTGTATTTATATGTTAACATTTACAATTCAATTGACAAATATAAACCGGAAAGTTGTTTTCATCTTTGAAACCTATAATTAAATTCAATTACAGACTTATTTAATTTTGATAACAAATTTCGTATCTTTACATCGAGAGAATTCAGTTTATATTGTAAAGCGATATATTATTTACAAGAATGTCATATTATAAAGGCTATTGACACTATTAAATAGTACTGTATTTGATAGTATTCGCCAATTTCGGGTCCCTGATGTTACCATTTCTAGTAAAATTGATATAATCATACTATTTATAAGGTTTATTGTTTTACTCAGAGCTATAAATAATGAATGTCACGAAATAGTGTGAATCTATATTGTACACTGAAAATTTCGAACAAAAATATTACGTCTGGTTAATTAATATCTATTAAATAATAACATTACATATAATACGTTCTTAGCCAACAACAATCTTGCGTCATTCTGAAATCAACCTTCATTACCAAATATAAGTTGCCATTCATGATGAAACCAGCCTCCACAATAAAGTGCGCAGGAAAATAAAAGAAAACTTGATGCAATTTTTTTTTCATGATCCTATAAAACTAAATGTAATTATAAGGATTGACCCCTCCTTTTAATAATTTTATAGGGTCGTAAAAGTGTTCACCGTGCGTACATTTTTAATGACTTCTAAGCGCTTCCGCGCTTCATACAGAATGTACTTCGGTCAACGCTTTAACACCCCAATACATTTACAAAAAGAAGCGTTCAATTCATAAACATATGCTGACAAATTGATAGATAAACATTTATTTGAACACAAGGAGATGCGATATGATTGCCAAGACTACTCTCCACCATCTATATTTACATAATACGTCTTAACTTCAATATGTTGAAGATTACAAGAAGGCACATACTAAGGAAAAAAATTAAAAATCTAAACATATTTCAATAATTTCAAAACCCTTTTTTTTTGGATTATTTGGTATATATATAAAAACTTGATTTAATTCAGCAATTCATATGTGGTTTTGCACCAGAATTAAATGCTTCTAAGTCTGGGTTACATGGTACTTACTTGGAATGGTAAGGAATTCCACAACCTTATTGTTGTGGGAAAAATGAATATAAATATGGTAATTTGTGGGAGAGAATGGCTGTATAAATTTATGTTCTTTTGATGGTATTAGGCATTTATTGACTGGGATGGAGACTAATTGATGTTGAATTTTATATAGCATGGTGGCTGATGCAAGATTTCTTGTTGAGAGGGTTAGCGCTATAAAACCAGGTTTAATCCACCATTTTCTACATTTGAAAATGCCTGTACCAAGTCAGGAATATGACAGTTCTTGTCCATTCGTTTTTGATGCGTTTTGTTATTTGACTTTGCCATGTGATTATGGACTTTCCGAATTGATTTTCCTCTAAGTTCAGTATTTTTGTGATTTTACTTGTTGTATTGTATTCGTTTTTATTTTATAGCTAGTCACCACTTCAGTTTAATTATGTATATCTATTATATAGTCATTTTATAAAATTTACTGTTTGCAAAACTATGCATTATTCTTGATAATAATGATGTTTTTGTCCCAGGCGATTAATCCTGGCCTCACAACTTTTTGATTTGATGAACTTTTGGTCATCGGCATCTTCAACTTTGTAGTATGGCTTTCAAACTTTTTACATCTGAGCATAGTTTTGTGTGGGCGTAACGCGCATCTGGCGTATAAAAATATTTTTAACCTGTTACCTTTTGATGGCTATTATTCGTTTGTTTCTCTATCCTATAATTTCTTCCATTTATCTGTTCATTTATTGTAACCCTGTCGTGTAATGTTGTCATTTTAATGTTATAATTAACACTGTCATTAAAGCGGGAGGTTTGGCATGCCACAAAAACCAGGTTCAACCCACCATTTTTTTCTTTAAAAATGTCCTGTACCAAGTCAGGAAAATGGCCATTGTTATATCATAGTTCGTTTCTGTGTGTGTAACATTTTACGTTGTGTTTCCGTTGTGCCGTTTGTTTTCTCCTATTTTTGAGTGTGAATATACATTACTATAAGACGTGTCACGGTACTTTTCTATCCCAAATTCATGTATTTGGTTTTGATGTTATATTGGTTATTCTTATCGGATTTTGTTTAATGCTTAGTCCGTTGATGTGTGTGTTACATTTTAATGTTGTGTCGTTGTTCTCCTCTAATATTTAATGCGTTTCCCTCAGTTTTAGTTTGTTACCCTGATTTAGTTTTTTGTCCATAGATTTATGACTTTTGAACAGGGTATACTACTGTTGCCTGTATTTATATGGTCATTTTAATAAATTTCCTGTTGACAACACTTTTGATTTGTCGGAAAACTAAGGATTTTCTTATTCCAGGAATAGATTACCTTAGCCGTATTTGGCACAACTTTTAGGAATTTGATTCCTCAATGCTCTTCAACTTTGTACTTGTTTGGCTTTCTAACTATTTTGATCTAAGCGTCACTGATGAGTCTGATTTAGACGAAACTTTCGTCTGGCGTATTTAATTATAATTCTGGTACCTTTGAACTATTTAGGTAAAACAGATCCAGTGTGTTTTCCTGTATTCTTGGTATATGTACAACCTGTTCAAGATTATGGTCTACAGGTTACTCTTCGGTGTCACTCACTGTTCAACAATGAGCAATACCAATACCGCATATATATAGCATGTCAAAAAATTCTCTGAAAGGACAAATGTAAATAATTCGTACGAGAAAATTAACAGCATGACTTTTGAACAAAACAATAAACGAAAAAACAAATATGATAAAGAGCAACATACAAATTACAGGTTCCTGGCTTTGGACAGGAACGTACAGAATGTGACAGAGTTAAACAAGTTGGTCACATGACAAACAACAGTTTATAAAACACAACATAGAAAACTTAAGATCAACTTGTTCCCTACAAACTCTGGCGGTTATATCATGAGCTCAGTAAAGGATAGATAATCCTGCTCCATATTTGGCATCCGTCGTGTTACTCATGTAAAAAACAATTCGGGGACCGGTCTTATTCGGTGACTTCACAATTTAGGGCAAGTGAACAATATCTTTTCTGTATAGCTATTTGGTAAACGGTCGGTTGTTTTTATATTTCAGCATCTCAATTTAATTAGTGTACTAATGAAATGTTTATTTTATGAAAAATCAAAACTATGACAGAATATTATAGTTAGCACTGGTGTTGTTATGGTCTAGTCTTTAAATTATATTGATTACATCCCCTATTTGGTGTTGCCTCCCCCTTTTAAAATTGTTACGACAAAGACAACAACAAAAAACGTTACGATCCGATGTAGCAACGACTGTCACGACTGTCACATTGAAATCCAACTAGACAATATTGGCTGATTTTCTCGAATATTACAGGACATACCTTATTACCGGAAGTGCTTTGGGAGATCTCTCCGTGAAATTCCTATCTATTGGAGTCTATTACGAACACATACGATTGCGTGCAGACTATGATAGGATATTCAAGATCATTGACAATAGTAATCCCACCTTTTCTCTTTTCGTGTCTTAGCCCGGTTTGATCTCAAACGGGAATCATGATCGTCTATGTGTGACCGCTGCTGTAAGATAGAACGGATTCACTGCTACAATTTTTCTTGAGTTAGAACCATTACAACGCTTTTTACAATACCTACATAGATTGTTTTCTAAAGATATGCTCTAAATTCTAAATACTAGTATCAAAATCAATCTCAGCCATTTAACCAGACGTTTTTATGTCCCCATTTATGGGCATTATGTTTTTCTAGTCTGTGCGTCCGCCCATTCGTTCGTCCGTCTGTCCGTCCGTCCGTCTGTCCGTCCGTCCGTCTGTTCGTCCGTCTGTCCCGCTTCAGATTAACATTTTTGGTTGAGGTAGTTTTTTGATGAAGTTGAAGTCCAATTAACTTGAAACTTAGTACACATGTTCCCTATGATATGATCTTTCGAATTTAAATGCCAGATTAGAATTTTCTCCCATTTTCACGGTCCATTAAACATAAAAATTGATAGTGCGGATGGGGCATCTGTGAACTGGGGACACATTCTTGTTTTGAAGATGTTTGATGTGGATATTGGCACTATATACGAGAACTAAAGTTTAGTTTTATTTTCAGGAATAACATCATTATATTTCAATACACCAACATAAACAAATTCATTTTCTCGAAGGTTAGGGGCAGATAGTCTGCTAGTAACACTCAATACTATGCATACTAGTTGGATAACTTATTTTTAAGACTTAATTCATTCTATTCCGTTATTCTTTATTATGTAGCATACGAAATATTGGATAAAGGCATCATGTTTCACGGTTGTCAAGTTGGTTACATGTTTCTTCATGTTAACATATTCAGGTAAATGTATTATGGCTGTAGCGAAGGCAGTTTTTTTTATTGAAAGGAAAAATATTACATTTATCTAGAAACAAACGATGAGCTATAATTTCAAATGGATTAGTAAAACAGTTCTTAGAATTGTAGATTTTAGTTTGACTTTATATTTGTTTGTAGTTTGTTTTTCTGTCAATATATCGAATTCTTGCTTTAATGAAACTTTACTGGAAACAACTTTATGTAATACTATTTAGATTAAAGAGCATAGTTTTGTAGTGAAAGAGATGAAATTAAACATTCGATTCATGTATTATATATAGTTTCTCCATGACTACTATAACACGTGTTTTCGTAGTCTCGGTGTATGAAGGCACACCCATTATAATGCAATAAATGTCTGCAAAAATGAAAGCATAAATGTTTTTGGAATTATTTGTATCATTTGTTGGTGTGATCCCAAGGAGAAAGGCGTCCATTTTTCTGCATAATGTAACAATCCACGGAATGAAACAACAGTACCAATATGTAGTTCAGAGATTTCTGAACGTAGTTATCTTGTCCATCTGATGAGTTAAGCCTTTTTCAACTGATTTTTATAGTTCGTTCTTATGTTGAACTGTTACACCACTGTCCCAGGTTAGAGTGAGGGTTGGGATCCCGCTAACATGTTCAACTCAGCCACATGATTTAATGTATGTGCCTGTCCCAAGTCAGGAGCCTGTAATTCAGTGGTTGTCGTTTGTTTATGTGTTACATATTTGTTTTTCTTTCATTTTTTTTTTTTTTTTTTATCTATACATATGTAGGACTCTAAAGTGCGATGGTACTCTAAAGTGCGATGGTCACGCTAAAGTGCGATGGTCAACGCTAAAGTACGATGGTGTCTCACGCTAAAGTGCGATGGTTGTTTGTTTGCTAAAGTACGATGGTGTATCGCGATGGTCCAAAGGGTAAGATTCAGGGATTAAAACATCGAGGTTAAAAAAAAGATTTTGCAAAAGCTATTATGCTAAGGTATAACATATGTGATAGGCTTTATCACTTACCGGTAGGCTGAAGTGATTGTTTCTAAATTAACAAGTCCGACCAAGTAATAATTGCTAAAAAGGTAATTTATGTTTTGATATTAAATATTTCATGTAAAATGAATTTTTAAAAATTCGGAGAGTGGCAATATTCGCCGAGCTTTCTCCTTTTTCGTAGCGAGTACAAATACATGTTTTATTTTCCTACAATGTACAGAACAAACTAATGTTTTAGCAGACAATTTATAATTCACGCATGAAAACATGTATCGCTATTTTACCGACGTTACTTTTTATTAAAATCGACGGCATTTTTTAACAGAAATCTCAAAGTAAATTGCCACATAAACAATGATTCAAATGTATCCGTTTGCTTCAAATAGAAGCAGGATAAGTATGCGTATACTGTTTTGTATTTATATAGTAAAATGGTCGACTGTGGATACATGTCCTTCTTCCAACACTCGAAAAAAATAAACAATGTGCTTCAGCCAACAAAGAACGGTAACAAACCGAGGCACAACAGCCAATGTTTTTGAATGGGCCGAGGGAGGATAACATGGTCGGTATGAAAAAGGCCATATATACTGCAGTTGTGCCTTTTGCACAGTCAAATTGTGAGTAAGTTCGAACAGTACTTGAAAACGTTTTTTTACACTATTATATTTTACGATATCTTTACGAAAAAAATTATCTGTTTATCGTTCAATAACTGGTCTTTTACTCTACTCTAATAAGACAGTTTTACGCTTGACGAAATCAAGCTTGATAACGTCTCCTCACACATTGCGACGTCGCTGATAACTTCTCCTCATATATTGTGACGTCGCTGATCAATAACTTCGCCTCTGACATTGTGACGTCGCTGTCATGAAAATAATGATAAAATAATGCCTGCTGTGATACGATAATTACGGAGTGACTGAGCAGAGTAATAAAGTCGTAGGTAGGGAATGACGATGATATGTAATATCAGCCTGGCCAAGGAACGTCATGCAAGGCTGATATTATCAGATTATTACATGGCATTTTTCATATCGCATGTATTATCAGCCCTAGGTTCAATATCAGCCCAAGAGCCGCATGGCTCGAAGGCTGATATTGACCGAGGGCTGATAATACATGCGATATGAAAAATGACATGTTATGATCTTTTTATCATATGCTTCAACAGTAGAGAAAAATAACACATTCATATATTGATTCTTTTACGTGGTTCCCGAAAAGAAGTTCAAAGAGTGAAAAGTTCACGGACGTCGGACCCCAAATTTAATACATTCGATACGAAATCTTTCTATCATATGCCTCAACAGAGAAAAAAAAAACATATTAGTTTAAACATATTTATTTATAGTGGATTGGGAAACAAGTTTTGAAACTTATATTAATCCCTTTCCACTTTGCGGGTGCGAGTGCTGCCTTGTAGCGGCATTATCCTACTTTTTTTCGAAATCTACAAGGGTGTCTTTAACGTGCAAGAGATATGGCTCTCTCTTAACACGTGTCAGCCATTTATCGTCCCTTTCCGACGGACTATCATCGTTTCCTCAAGACCATACTCGCAGATGGTGTCAAACATATTAATATGGACAAATCTACAAAAAAATATTCAACAATCTACATACTGAACAGTGTTTGGAAAAGTCAACGTTTTTTAAAGTAGTTTTCTAAATTGTTTGAAACTTTTAAAAAATGCATTTATTTAATAATTTGTTTGGGTCTTTTTTTTTTTTACTATTATTTAACACAATTGACTTAACAGTATCCAAATAATTGTTTAGTACATTACTTTGTAATGTTTTTCACTGAAAACGTAGCATTGAGGTGTATTTTCCGGAATTTGCCGAGTATCACCGGAATGCCATGCGATAACGTTACGGAAAGGCATGTAATAACAATCGAAGCATGTGATAAACTTTTCATATCAGCCCGCTAAGCACCAATTCGAAAAATATGGAATATACGTTAATTTAATGATATTATCATACGGTAAAAATCATATGTTATTGAGTCTAAGTATATATGATAATTATAGATTATCGTTAGTCATCTCAACGAGATTGATTTTCTCGCTTGAGCTGGTACAGCGAAAGTGAGAAAAGCAACCGAGTTGAGATGACCAATGATAATCTGTTTATCGCTATTTTACCTATGACGACGTTGTTAATTTCATGTCAATTTCTTTAGCAACGCCACGTGGCCTCCTTAGTTTCTAGCGATATTTTTTCCATCTCAAGCGAGAAGCATGATATGAAAATTATCACAAAAAAGGATCAAAAGAAAAATGCACAAAATAGCGATAAATGATGTTATTTCTTATGCAGCAAAAATACTGCAATCTGATTGGTTGACTATCACGGTGTAAATAACACCCCACCCTTGTTCACCCGGGGATAAATAAATTTTGCCAAAATTTAAAAAAAAAATGAAATTTTGCCCAAAAAATTAAAATAAAAATTTGCCAAAATATAGAAAAAAGTAAAATTTAGAAGAAAAAAAAATGATAATAAGAACATGCTAAAAAAAATAATTAAAAAATTAAAAAGTTAACTCAAAAGAACACAAAAATTTTCTGAATTTTTCAAAAAATTAAGTTAAAAAAAGTATTTGACAATGTGCAACAACATGGACATTGAAAAAATATTACGCTGGAAATTTTTCATTACCATTTTTACAATTTTACATCCTGGTTTCAAAATGAGTAAAGGAATTGTTCATAAGAAATAAATTCGTTATCTTGGTGTAATCAGGGGTGTACGGAATTTTACACCGTTGTTGAAAATTCATACACCCATTCGGCTGCGCCTCAGGGTGTATGAATTTTCAACAACGGTGTAAAATTCTGTACACCCCTGATTACAACAAGATAACTAATATTATCAGACCAAGTACATTCGAACAGTACTTGAAAACGTTTATTTTACACTACCATTTTGATAAATTATTTTTTTTCCCACTGATCTCTGCAAATGACCTGTCACTTTTTGTTAAGTTTTAACAGAGGTGGTGAAGGAAATAATTGCAAATTTAATCTTCGGATTTAAGGTTGGATTGAAACTTCAATTAAACATTTACCCGACGTCACAAATATCAAAAGACATGTAGCGTCCTAAGGCAACATCTAAGATCATAGACTTCAACAATAAGAGGATGTCTTTACAACATGCCAAGCTCTAAATCGTCTAGAGTTTCAAACAGTCTTTTACGTATGTAGTAAACAACAATACTCGTATGGATCTTAAAAAGTACGTGTTTTACGTGAATTCATCAGACTAGCAGACTAATTTTATCTTATGGCATTTCTGATCAATTATATTTGTACATTGTGCTGGAGTTATAGCTCTATGGGTTTTTTCTGAAAGCTCATTATATGTTTAACACCTTCCCCTAGAAATGTTTCCGTCAAGATCTCATCAACCTTATTTATGAACATTTATTATAATTTCAGCATTTCCACGGATTTTATGTAGCGAAGTTATATAAAAGTTAAATCTGGAACATTCGTGTCTTTTCTTGAAATCGATCGGAGATTAAAACTAAATGGATTTAAAATTTCATGATAGTTCTGGTAAGATCTTATGATAATTCATATAATTTTAATTCATTAAGGTTAATTATTGTGGAACGAAATATTACATGGTGTATGAAGTTTAATATTTTTACTGTGAACCAATTTTTGCATACAGAAAATATTCATGGTAAATGTTAAAGCTCTTTACATAAACTGTTAATAATCAAATCATAGACTGGAATTGTACCTAGGTGATTACATCATCAAAACTTAAATACATGTAGCTCTGTACAAAACAATTGATAAACAATAAATGCTTTTATAAAACAATAGAAAATACTTTGATAAAAACGCGTGCCATATCTTGGATTTTGGGAGAAGCATGTTCCATTCTACGAGCAATGAACGTCAATTTGTCCTTGAGTCAAAGTGTGTAGTTTGTTAAAGTGGGTGATAACGGTACAAATAACTGGTATTGCTCCAGACAACTTCTTTCTAAAAACGAAATGCCAGTGGAGCATCAAATTCAAATGCATATTCCATGCTGAACATATGGTAAAAGGATATAGCTGTCGTTAGTCGAGTTATGTTTTTCCTCGTCGGCTTTATTTAGGTTTTTAACACAGTATAGGATACACGATGTAGATGGGATACTTTCCAGATCAGCTATTGTCTGCCATAAATGATGATAGCCTAGGTAATACTTTTCGTGGAGTGACATTAATTTTATCATATAACATACGTCCATATCTATCAACAAGTTAACTTTATGTCAGACAATGAATGTTATTTTAAGAATTGAATTCATAGTTTTGTAAAGTTATTGGTGTTTTAAAGCGTTGACCGAAGTACATTTTTGTATGAAGCGCGGACACCCCTTTAAAATTGCTAAAAGAAGCAGACTGGCTGCAGTCAGTACTTATAATTTCATTTTTTAATAGGGTCATGAACACATGATTTCAATTGAGTTTTTCTCTTATTTACATGTGTTCAATGTGGAAGCTCGATTCATCATGAATGTTATTGTTACAATTAATTATAAAATGAATGTTTTGATTAAGAATGACTCGATATTGATGTTAGCCAATAAAAATAACGTATTATAATAAAACGTAGATGTAGTGTAATTATATATGAATATTATAATTTAAACAAGTCAAAATTGAAAACAAAGTTCAAACAAATGTTTGCGTTGGATGAAAAACGGAACTTTTAAACGTGTGCATGTAACTCAAATTTCGTAGTATAGGGGTCTAAATACAGCACAATTTTTTTCCCCCAAAAGACCAAAAAATTGAAAAAAGTTGATTTTAACAAAACCTTGTTGACTAACAGGTCGAACAACTGATGTTCTTAAACCCAGCTGACTGCCATTGACAGTTGCCAAATAAATTAATATATTAAAATGTATATCTATATATAACGATCAACGAAAATACAACTAAGCAACACAACATGGCAAATAGAAGTTCAATAACTTAAACTCACAATAGAAAAAATGAGACACCTTACGGAAAAATAGGGCGTCTGATGTGAGTAAACAGTCGTTAACTGGAAAATCCGGTCCTTGACTTCATACTTAATAATGGCAATTATCAAAACACCAAGGACAATAACACATATATATATAATGGCAATACTTTAATTTCTTGGTTATCCTTGATTCTTAAAAGAAATTATCATGAAAACAAAAATCATAATTAGTATTTTTAAAGCATTAATTTGAGATACCTAAGCACTAATGTTAAAAGATACAAAAGATCGGCAACATCAAGTTACGATAATAATAAACATAACGTCTTAAAACTAGTCCAAGTTTAACAATAAACATTGACACACTTCTCGATTTATTGTTATGAAAGATGAAAATCAAATATGTTGAGATGTAGTCTTCTTGTATCTGAGTAACATGAGCCTGGAAGATGTGAGACGACTACACATCTAATTTATTCAAATAACTATTTTATTTTTTGTTTTATTTTATTTTAAAAAGATCAATCTGTTATGATAAAGCAGGAATAGTGTTATTATCTCAAATTTACCAGATGCAGTAACCAAGTTCGGATGATATTTTGTAGTTATGAGTTAGAAATTAAATGTTGATTGTAACTATTTTTCTGTCATCAAAAAATTGAAACCTTATCACTGCTTTTGTTTGGACATAGAATTTGTGTTCTATCTTGTTATTTCTAGTTATATAGTCAAAATCTGAACTGTTTGCTGATTAATGGTCCCTCTTTTATATAAATACATATAAATCAGTTGGAAAACAGGGCGGATCCATCCAGTATTAAAGGGGGGATCCAGCCATACATGTATGTCCCCATTCCAAAGCATTGATAATTAAAAACGGAGGGAGTGGTTCCAACTCCCTGAACCCCCTCCCCAGTCGATACACCACTTGAAAGATTGTATTACATATTTCGAACATCTATGAGAAAACAACTCATTGTCACAAATAACCAAAATGCAGCTATTGTATATGTTTCGTCATCTGTACCATTTTATGTATGTGATCATCACATTTATTGCTTCAGCATAAAAAAATGATTCTCCATACCTTGAGCTAGTTTTCCCTAACTTTGGTTCTTTTTTTGGCATGATGTACTAATAAACATGTATACCAGTCTAGAGAGGATAACATTTTCCAAACCAACAGGTGAATATATCTGTTCAATATTATTATCTCTCCTAAACACGATATATCTGTTTAATTATACTGAATAGTAGAGGGTAACGTTACATATTCGTAATTCAATTCCATTAGTCTTTCGCTTCTAGATGTAAACATAACCACTGGACTGCATTTGATATTATTATAAATAGCATACAGAATAAATGACGGTTCAACGCCTTTCTCATCACTAGAAGCAGTATAGTGTTACAACAAAGAACAAACTGTCAAAATAATGATGTCGTTACAAAGGGGGAAAAAGATTAACAGAAAAGCAAGTGAAACGATGTACTGATCTTATAGAGCACTAGCAGTAAATGAAAGCTAGTTCACAGTCTAATTTCAAATAACAAATAAATCATGTTTGCACAACAACATACTAAGATACATACTGTTGGTGGTTTTTTTTATACAATAGATGAATAGGTAAAAATCGATCATAATGTATTGTAAGCATGTTATTAAGATAGTATCGTTCTTCCTTTGCACGATTTTATGGTTGTAAAGGGTCGAATCTCCAATCGGTAACCCTCAATGGAAATTCTCATTTTATTTTTATTTCACATGACAGCTAGATAACATCCTTAAACTGTGATACTTTTTGCTTTTTATTCTTAAAAGTAGTAGAACTACACAACTTATATACATCGGAGGTTTTTGAAAAACAATATATTATTTAGTCATGAAACTCAAAACGATTATTGTTATTTGAACACCATACATATACAACGCTTCAGTGGTTATTCATGGTTGAGGTCGAATATATTCAACATTGGATCCAGACTCGCCTTCAGGGGTCATACAAGGTTGATGTCGAATGTATTTAACATAAGAACCGGACACGCCTTCCAGGAGTTATACAAGGTTAAGGCCAAATGCATTGAATATTAGATCCGGACACGCCTTCCTGGGGTTATACAAGGTTGAGGCCGAATGTATTGAATATTAGAACCGGAAACGCCTTCAAGGGGCTATACAAGATTGAGGCCGAATGTATTAAACAATGGATCAGACACGCCCTACAGTTGTTATGCAAGGTTGGAGTCGAATGTATTAACAATTGACATACAATCGCCTCCAGTCGTTATTCAAGGTTGAGGTAGAATGTATTTACCAATGGACCCAGATGCTTCCTTCAAATTTTATAGAAGGTTGAGGCCGAATGTAAAAAAAACAATGGACCCAGACACGCCCTTCAATGTCAGGCAAGGTTAACTCGAATGTATTTAATAATGGACCAGACATAACACGCCCTTAGAGGTTATAAAAGTTTTAGGCCGAAGTATTTAATAATTATGGATCCTTAACCGCCCATCAGGTGTTATTATATATATAGACGTATTATATAATATATATATAACAACTCGTCTGAAACATCAACCCAACAATGTTAGATCTGTAATTTGCTTTCGCAAATTTTTGGTTCTTCCCTCGCCGGGATTCGAACCCATGCTACTGTGATATCGTGACACCTAATCGCCTGCACTGCAGCCGTCCCGCTAGACCTCACGACCACCTTGGCTCTACAAAATAAAGCTTTCAGTGGCCGTGTGTTACCTTTCCTCGTCAGTTTTAATCTAGCGGCGTACTACAGTACATGATATATAAGGCATGAAGATGTTATTGTTACAGATCAGCTAAATTATCTATAGTAAAGGATACACAATGTTGTTTCCGAATGTATTTAACAATGGAATCAGACACGCTCTTCAGAGGTTTTACAATATATGTGTGTCAACATCCACGAGTTTTGTTTAAATACACTATTATATTTGTTCTAATAATTAAACATTTTATGAACATTTGTCATGCTAATGCCGTTATGAAAATTGATCCCACACTAGTTATCTACGTACGGCTTAACATTGCTTTTTTCACAATTTAGCTTTAAGTCTGCTTTAAAATGTTTATAACATAAGAGCTCATAGCATATGATCAATACAAATGAACAAAAACGTAAAAAGGTCATTACAGTATTTTAATTCTGATGTATATTGTTCAAGTAACTAAAGAAGATTCTGATGATTGATATCATCAAAAAAGAAATAAGATAGCTTAAAGTTATAATTGACAGGTAGCTGAATATAATGTAATGTATTGGCTTTTGATTTGTCGTATACTGAACCTTTAAACAACGGAGTATCTTTGAATGATAAACATAAATATGTATTTTTTTATTTACAGATATTGATCAGATTCGTGAATGATATTTTATAAAGACTTTTTTTTACACATACATAATAATTCTTTTCATATCTGATGAATATTTGTTGTAATATTATAGTATCTTAAGGTTCCACTAAGGTCAAAATATAGGACACTTTATAAACATCTAAACGTAGCCTGTATTTTTCAACCTATAACGAATAAAGTCCTAAACTATGGGAACATATTGATATAAGATGTAGTATGAGTGCCAATGAGACAACTCTCCATCCAAGAAATAATTTATAAAAGTAAACCATTTGTTTATTTAAACATACCTAACATAAACGCACTGTGTAATATTTAAATAATCTTGAAATTGTTTTGTTGTGGCCAAACCGGTTCTTGGGGTGATCACTAAAGTTTTGGTAAAAAGTTTTAGCAATAATATACCTGAACTACGTTTAGTATAAACACTTTTTATTTTACTAGTACATTTGGTTTGAGTAAAATTTATTTCATTTCACAAGAGAAACTTTGTGTGCATGTAAAACTGGTTTAACATCATCACATGTCACTTGTGGTGCATTTACCTAGTAAACAATCACAGAACATATATTTTCTGCACATGCATTATATTGCTGTAGAATGTTCCCGAATTAATTATTTTTGGTCATTTTGTTTATGATTGAACATTCTTTTTATTTTGTAGAAATGGTTATAAAGCATTAATGGAATATTTGTTACTAATAGGATGAAATGCTCCTTAAAGTTTTTGTACTTTTTGTATCATGGATATTTCTGGTAAATTTCGTATTCATGACGCCTTTGTATTCAGTAACAACGAATTGTGGATTTGCCGTCACCAACATATCATCAATTCAGCCTCGTGATGGAAGTCAGATTTTTGAATTAATTCTAGAACATTCCGTACTAGATCCATACATTGATATTCTTCCAAACATAACTTACAAGGGTAAGTATTTATAAACGACTATCGAAGTCTACACAGTGACGGGTAGTTTTTCACATCCTTGTCCATGGGTTGGAGAGGAAAGTAGTCTCATTGGCACCATATTAAAACTCATTAACCTTTATTTACAAACTGAAAAGCTATAAATGCTCAGTAGCTTTTACGTCTTAGAACAGTGACAACAACTTCTAAATAATTGTCATCGACTTGAAACCCTGATTATTAGCTTATATATACAGTCCGCCAAAAGTTAAGCACCACCGAAATATAACTGGCAATATTTTTTTAACTATTGCAAAAAAAATATTAATGTTTTGTGTTATGAATTACCTTTAACATACACTAAAAAAATTCATTACGACCAAAAAGATTGCACTCCGATAAAGCAGTCAACCAACCTTTTATCAAAGGTCATATGTGCGTTTATAAATACACTGTTTCTCCAGGTGGTCGTGTAAGTGTTCGTACATTGGTCCGTCGACTTTATAGAGGCAAACGAAGAGCACGTCGTGGTGTATAGAGACCTGTACCTTCAAGCAGGCACTCTACCGTCAGGTTTAAATGGGATAATGAACATCTATGCTTGAACATAAGAACCTGACAAAACACTCATTGGTCAGATGGGAGTCAGTTTCCTTTACTGCCAGAAGACGCCATAATACGAATTTCGCAGGGGAAAAAAATGGCCTATGACCAAAAACAATATTTGCACAAGGACTGCATGCATTGCTGGTTGTGTTCCAGTACGGGATTGCTTCTTATACCGTTATAAGCTGGGTATGCATATTCTGCAGGGTAACATAAACGGACAGACATACAGAGATTTGGTGCCTTAACATATTGTAGTCCGTCATTTTAGTAATCCCCCACTTGCGTCAACATTGTCAAGACACTTGTACCTGAATGACAACGTTATACCACGCAGGGCAAGAATTTTAACCGAGTCCAAAGAGCAACCAGCCATTTACACTAATTTTTGGCCTTCCTTGACTCCATGCATGAACCCTATCAAACATGTCTGAGATGCCATTGTCGGAAATCTCAATCGCAGAGATTCACCTTTACAAAAGTTTGTCGATTTAAAAGTGGCATTTGTTGTTTAATGCAACAGATTTCCTCAACTAAAGTCTTGAAGGCTTGTACCGAGAAAGATAGGTCGTGTTATGAAACTGTACCGGAAATGAGGTTGTTACACATGCTATTGACTCAAATATTGACATTAAATTTGCCAAACATACCAAAGATTATGTGTAGAAAATTTTAATGGTATTGGGTGATTAATTGTTGTAAAAAAATAAAATCACAGTGAAACTTAAATTCCATTTCTTAATTGTGTAATTTACACTATTTCTATGAACGAAAAACCTATATGCATAGAACCTTCATAAGTGACCAAAATTATATTTGTGGTTTGTTTATGGTATACATTAGCAAAATTGCTATATGATTGTTTTCTATTTTTCGAGGAACAATTGATTTTTTAAATTTGAAAAAAAATCGATGCAATAAAAGTAGGTGGTGCTTAACTTTTGGCGGACTGTATATATATACTGAATGCTGAATACACAAAAGATGTATTGTGCTCATTTAGTATTAAGACGAAGACAATCAACTGATAACTGTAATGTTTGCAGACTGAAAAACACATAATATTTCGTTGATAATATTAAAAATATAATCGCTTGTTATTTTATATCATCTTTCTGGATGTGGTTTAAGTGTTTAGACTTTGATTTCAGTTGTTTAATCGATTGTTCTTCCATATAATGTATTAATGCCTTTATAGAACGACAGTGCTGACGCAAATGGTCCTTCGAGTAAACTTTTAATTGTTTGCAATTCCCGATGAAAAGTTTGATATCTAAATATTTAATGAAAATATGATTTACATTGAAGCAAAGAATGAAATTATGTATCAGTGTTTTTCCAATTAATGAATTTAAGAGGTAACCAGAGCATTGTTACAAAATAAAACCAACCAATGAAAAGAGAGCGAGGTTTGTGTGTCTCCGCTTCAGCTACTTTTTTCTCAAAAATTCTAACAATTTAAATTGATTGTAAGTTATACTAAAATGTGGATGACTTGCATGTAATTTTACTCTTGAGATTTTTTTTGTGAAAAGAGTCACATATTTCTTTTTTTCAAGTTTTTTTCCCTAGAATTAATACTCAATTTTAAACACTCATCATTTTTTAGTGACAAGTGTTGTCCATTCGTTTGATGTGTTTTATCATTTGATTTTGCCCTTTGACAAGGGACTTTCCGTTTTCAGTTCCTCGAAGTTCAGTATTTTTATGATTTTACTTTTTTGACTAATGTCTCTTGAAGGAGAACAGACAAGTGTTAATTTGTTTTTTTACGTGAGAAACATTCATTTTGGCAAAATAAAATCGAACGAACTAAAAATTAACTTACAATCCATTTGTATGTAATACGTCCATTTTTAAGAAAAATATACCAAAAAATATGAATGATTTAATAACAAATGCAGAAATTTCTCAAATATGGCAGACATCAAGACAAAAATGAAATGATAAACTAGTAAAACCATTTTCTGAATATTCTAATAGATATGGGGCAAAACAACGACGAAATGACAGACAGTACAAGTAGAAACAACCAACAAGAAAAGTTAAACTGTCGTTTATAAAATTAACAGTACCAATTTTCTTGAACCAGATGCGCGTTTCGACAATACATGTCTCTTCAGTGATGCTCGTGGCCAAAATATTTGAAATTCAAAGCTTATATAAAAGATGAAGAGCTATAATCCAAAAGGTCCAAAAAGTATCGCCAAATCCATGAAAGGAATCAGAGCTTTGCATGAGGGAGATACATTCCTTAATTTATAATAATTTCTATCATTTTGTAACAGCAAATTTGAATAACACAAAAAAATCCGTATTCTCATGCCAGTACCGAAGTACTGGCTACTGGGCTGGTGATACCCTCGGGGACTAATAGTCCACCAGCAGAGGCATCGACCCAGTGGTAGTAATAAAATAAACGGTACCAATTTTCTTGCACCAGATGCGCATTTCGACAAAACATGTCTCTTCAGTGATGCTCGTGGCCAGTAAAATTAAATGTCGTTAATTGTAAAATTAAATGTTAGATCCTCAATGCTCTTCAACTTTGTACTTGTTTGGCTTTATAAATATTTTGATATGAGCGTCACTGATGAGTCTTATGTAGACGAAACGCGCGTCTGGCGTACTAAATTAGAATCCTGGTACCTTTGATAGCTATATAGCGTTTTGCCGAAGTCTTGACATTTATCTGACAATTAATAGTAGAAAAAAAACACAAATGTTTACCGCAATTTCAAATATATTTAAGGACATTTTTATTGTAGTTAACTTGCACATGGGTTATACAGTTTTGCAGATGTTATATATTTATCTGACAAATAATAGTAAAAAAATTCAAATGCGTACACTAATTTTCAAATATATTTATAGACATTGTATTTTATTCAACATTGCACATGGGTCCTACCGTTATATAAACATGTTTTACGTTGTAATTTAACATTTATTTTAGTGCTACTTAGAACAACTATACCTGGAATTAAAGTTTCTGGATTTCTACTGGAGATTAAAGAGAATGAAACGTCGCCAACCTCATTATCAGATTCAGGAAGTTTAATGACAGACCGTGATATGACAGTAGTAGATGATCAAACGGCGAAGTTTTTATCGAAAAATTCAAGTAGACTAGAAACAGTTTGTAATCTATATAACTCAGTCATGTGGACGCCTCGAAATTTGAAAAGATGTTATAGCTTAAGGTATACCCAAATCAATATATGATATATATTATACCTAACAAGTTTTCGAACATAAAAAGAATCATTAATATACGAATGAAAAAAAAAAAATCAGAAATCTCGTAGCAAAAATGTAATAAAGTGAATCGGAAAGAAGAAAAATCAGCAGTCAAGATAACGAAAACATATAATTTAAGAAATGAATCAACAGAGAATTGGGAAATCACACAGTTTTATTCAATCTTTTTCTATATGACGTGTCAAAATATTATATTAAACAAATTTGTTCTAGCAATTTTATTTGATATTTATTTTGAGATATGCTTCAATTTTATGTACTTCCGAACGAAACAGTTCAAATTTTTTTGAAAGCACAAAAATTTAAATTGTTATGAACATTTTTATCATTTGGATTGTTTTCCTTTCTTTCGTATTGCAACTTTTAAATATTCTTTATGCATTATACAAAATGATGTTTTGTGACATTATTTATGTTGACCGTTTACGTAAACTGCATCGTGTGTATTTCAATATTGTCATCTTTGCTAATGGCAAGTTATTACTAGTTTTATTTCGAAGTATTTGCTAACGTAGATGCCTTACAAATCTTTTTTTTTTAAATGCAAGCATTATCTTTTACTGCACAGTGGCGGATCCAGAACTTTTCCTAAGGGGGGCCCGCTGACTGACCTAAGGGGGGGCCGCTCCAGTCATGCTTCAATGATTCCCTATATAATCAACCAATTTTTTCCCACGAAAGGGGGGCCCGGCCCCCCCCCAGGGCCCCCATGATCCGCCTATGCTGCAACCTCACACATCAGTTATAGTGATATTACACCATTAATGAGATGACACCATTTTCTACTTCTGAAAATACATGTAGAAAATAGAAATAGCAAAAATATCATACCGCATCTTCTTTTTTATATATACCAAGTCAGGAATATAAACGTCGTTTTCCATTCGTTTGTTGTGTTTGAGCTATGATTTTGCCATTTGACTAGGGACTTTCCTTTTTAAAATTTGCTCGGAGTTCAGTATTTGTTTTATTTTTTTTCCATATTCATGTCTTTCATATATTTTCAGTGCCATATTAATGACAAACGAATCTGTTTTCTACACTGATTCGAGACATTTGTGCAGAGCCTCAGGTAAGCTGTTTTTGATTTTTGGGTTTCACTAGCCAAGTAGTCACCATTTTTGTTCTTATAAGAAAAAAAATTGTAACGGTGAATCCATTGAAAATTAATGTTCTGAAAATGTAATCAATCTAAAACACAAAGGTTTAATCGACGTCCTTGGCAGCATTTTAGTTATTTTTTTGTAATTTGATGTTTATTATTGCTCTTTATCTCATCATGATTGATTCTGTTTTGTTTGAGACAACACTTGCGTGTCTTATGTATAAGATTCACGCATCAAGAACTAGCGAGCTTATTTTCAAGTCTTGTATCTTTGAAAAGTTTTTTTCTTTAAAACAGTTGGGTCGGTGACGTTTCTGGTAAACATTTCGGCTATAGTCCAATTATAAGCACTCTTGTATCGACAAGAAATATCATTGTTGCGTTCTTTATTTGTACTGAATTGTTTAAAAAAAAACTTAAATCCATCACAAAGACTTTTTTTTTAGAACAAATGCTTTGCAACCTCGCAAATTCGTAGTTGAATTGTTTAATTATAGGATCATGAAAAGGCATTATGTAAACGGAACGCTCATCTGGCGTACGAAATTATATGCATGGTATCTTTGGTGAGTTTTGAATCTTTTAATCCTGGTACCTTTGATAACTATTTACACCACTGGGTCGATGCCACTGCTGGTGGACGTTTCGTCCCCGAGGGTATCACCAGCTCAGTAGTCAACACTTCGGTGTTGACATGAATATCAATAATGTGGTCATATTTATAAATTTCCTGTTTACAAAACTTTGAATTTTTCGAAAACTAAGGATTTTCTTATCCCAGGCATAGATTACCTTAGCCGTATTTGGCACAACTTTTTGGAATTTTGGATCCTCAATGCTCTTCAACTTTGTACTTATTTGGTTTTATAAATATTTTGATATGAGCGTCACTAATGAGTATTACGTAGATAAAACGCGCGTCTGGCATACTAAATTATAATCCTGGTACCTTAGATAACTATTGACACCCCTGGGTCGATGCCACTGCTGGTGGACGTTTCGTCCCCGAGGGTATCACCAGCTCAGTAGTCAACACTTCGGTGTTGACATGAATATCAATAATGTGGTCATATTTATAAATTTCCTGTTTACAAAACTTTGAATTTTTTGAAAACTAAGGATTTTCTTATCCCAGGCATAGATTACCTTAGCCGTATTTGGCACAACTTTTTGGAATTTTGGATCCTCAATGCTCTTCAACTTTGTACTTATTTGGTTTTATAAATATTTTGATATGAGCGTCACTGATGAGTCTTATGTAGATGAAACGCGCGTCTGGCATACTAAATTATAATCCTGGTACCTTAGATAACTATTGACACCACTGGGTCGATGTCACTGCTGGTGGACGTTTCGTCCCCGAGGGTATCACCAGCTCAGTAGTCAACACTTCGGTGTTGACATGAATATCAATAATGTGGTCATATTTATAAATTTCCTGTTTACAAAACTTTAAATTTTTCGAAAACTAAGGATTTTCTTATCCCAGTCATAGATTACCTTAGCCGTATTTGGCACAACTTTTTGGAATTTTGGATCCTCAATGCTCTTCAACTTTGTACTTATTTGGTTTTATTAATATAATATATGAGTGTCACTGATGAGTCTTATGTAGACGAAACGCGCGTCTGGCGTACTAAATTATAATCCTGGTACCTTTGATAACTATTGATAGTGTAGAAATGGATATAGACAAAAAAATTACCCCGCACATCACCGGCTGCGAACAGAGGGGCGAAACGGATTTCAATTCGGATCAAAGATGACACTAAGGAAATTAAACCCAAAACTAAGACAGTGATATAAATCTTTAACATGTTGAAATTATGGTTTTAATCAATATAAGCTTAATCGTCTTTTCAAACTCTGTTATAAATGTTGTATTTGTGCATAAATTGTTAACATTAGAAAAACATTGCATGCCAAAAGATTCGACTTAAAGACATCTTTAATATAGAGAACGATGTCAAAAAAGCAAATGAATACCTGTCTATGACATGTTTTGTTGTGTTTGTGGTGGTGTTCTTTTTAGGAAATTTCAAGGTTCAGTTAAAATTGTATAAAATGCACTTAAAGAATTGTGTTACCTACAATGATGAAAACCTGCAAATGAGTTTGAGTTAAACAAGAAAAACAAAATTAAGAGAATACATCCGACGATATGAGGAAAACGAGAAAATAATACATTTGTCTAGTATTGCATGACACTTAGAGAACTAAACATTCATTTTATATGCCCGCAGTGAAAGCCATGTTTTTAAAAGAAAACGGAATAAAAATTTCAATATTGATTCGAATAATAATGATATATAACGAACATTAAGCAGAATCATGTTGCATATTTATCAGGTATATGAAATAGTATGATGTAGTAGAAATATCTCATTAACTTAAACTTGGTAGACTAGGGAAACATAATTAAAGGGATTCGAAGATGAATAAGCTACGTTTTCAAAGATGTGTGGTTATGTATTATTTTTAATTAAAAGTTGTTTGTTCATTGAAGTGACTTTGAAATTGTTATTTTCTTTTTGATAACGATATCGTAAATAAACAGTTCCATATACCAATGACATGTCCTTGTTTAATGGAATAAATTTATGTTTTTATTACATGTCGCTGAGTTAAAAGAAAATCATTTCACGCTACATTTAAAAAAGCAAAATAGTAGGACTGAAAATTGAAAAGTAATCCCTGCTTATGAAAACAGGACCAGATGGTTGGTAAAAAGAAAGAAAAAAAGGAAGACAAACGCTAGTTAATATGATTATGGACTTTCCTAATTGACTTCCTCTAAGTTCAGTATTTTTGTGATTTTACTTTTTACAAAGGATGCTATTACAACTGCTTCGGAATATAATCAGTTTCCTTCCTCACTTTTGACAGCTGTATCTATCAAAAATAATACAGTATACAGTCTTAAGTAAACGGATGCATAACCTTTAGTGTTCTTACCTCAATTCTGGTTTACTCTTTGTGCCTTAAAATTATCATAATATATTCTAACGACTGAAATTTTCGTTGGCCATTTCATTGTAGTTTAAAACGAGAGAAGTTAAGATACATTAGAATATTTATTGTTCGTGTCATATAACCTCATAGTAGATACCAGGCTTATAATTTCGTACGCCAGATGCGCGATTCGTCTACTTAAGATTCACTAGTGTCGTTCGATTCCAAACAGTAAAAAACAAATACATTTTCTACAAATATACATGTAAACAAAATTGAATTTGTACTTATACATCCCGTCATTATGTTATTGTGCTATTGTACATTTTTCTATTCTTGTCTTGTTTTTACAGTGATTATTATTATTAATGTGTGGTTTTTTTGTTTGTTTCAACACTGTTTTCAATATAATTTAGTTTGATGCGACTGTCATACAAGTGAGCGGTTTAGCTAGCTATGAAAACCAGGTTTTATCAACCATTTTCTACATAAGAAAATACCTATTCCAAGTCAGGAACACACAGTTGTTATCCATTCGTTTGATGTGTTTGAACCTTTTGATTTTCCATTTCATTAGGGACTTTACGTTTTGAATTTTCCTCGGAGTGCAGTATTTTTGAGATTTTACTTTTTGGTATACTGATTGTACGTTATACGATCAGCCATGATAAGACTGAAACATGAGTTAAACAATATTAAGTAAGGAATAAGCTTATAAAACTCATTGGTTTAAACGAGAAAACTCTTAGAACTGGTTGTTGTAAAGGATATATATATATCTATATATATATTTTATATTCAACATGACTCACCAAGAGATTCTATCTCAGGCGAAAGTTGGGGTCTAATGTCCTAATGCAAGTAAATTACAGACGTTTTTTTTTAAATTATTTTCATGTAAACAAATATTTATAGCCATTAATTGTTTTGAACTTAATTGTTCTATGTCTATGAATGATGGATATCGTTAGATTTCTAGTCACGCTTTCAATTGGTTCTCAAAATACCACCTCCAGCTGGCAAACATTGGTATATTTCATCAGGAGATCAATAGACAACCATAACTCTTCTATTTTCATGCCCCATTTATTGGCATTATGTTTTATGGTCTTTGCGTACGTTCGTTCGTTCGTCCATCCGTCTGTCCCGCTTCAGGTTAAAGTTTTTGGTCAAGGTAGTCTTTGATGAAATTGAAGTGCAATCAACTTGAAACTTAGTACACATGTTCCCTATGATATGATCTTTCTAATGTTAATGCCAAATTAGAGATTTCTCCCCATTTCCATAGTCCATTGAACATAGAAAATGATAGTGCGGATAGCGCATCCGTGTACTGGGTACACATTCTTGATTTTTCTATTAGTTCTTCCTCTTTTGTTGTGAAATTTAAAGGAGCTTATTTAAAAAGTTGAAATTAGCTAATAGCATCTAATTTTATACATCCAGGATCTAAATCTAATATTTGATCTCATGACTATTTTTTTTAACTTGGTAAGTTTTGCAAAATTTAATTATGTTTCTATTTCCTATTGTTAATTGACATCTGTTTGAAATAGTGTTTTTTATCAAGTAAAAGGACATACGGGACTTTTGTCAATAAGAAGACGTATGATCTAGATAAATGATTGAATATAAAAAAAGCACAGTGATAACCTTTAGCAAGTTGAGCTAGTTAATCTGTATGATGTTCATTCGTATTTGTTATACAACTTCTTTGTATAAACATCCTTCACTTGTCAATTGTGGGAGGTCGTTCTACCCCTCGTTTGGGTCATTCAAAGACAAGATCTGAATTATAATTAAGTGTCTTGGTTATCAGACAGGTATAACTACAAACTGAGGCATTGTGAAATAAACAATCAAACCAACTCCATGTGTTTTGTAAAATCTGATGAATCGTTATTTGTGTTTCTTTTATTTACCTATATCTATCGTTTCCGATTAGGGTTTGGCTCAGTAAATTAAAGCAACAATTGATGAAGTTATTACTCATTCATCTAGTAAGGCGTTGTAATACAATTTGTGACATTATAATACTTAACAATTATGAACCCTTTGAGATGACAACTAGAAATTCCATTATGTTTTCATCTGATGGGAAATGCAATACTAATGTGATTATTATTTAATTTTTAATCGAGTGACTTATAAATAAAGGCAACAGTAGTATACCGCTGTTCAAACTCATAAATCCATGGACAAAAAACAAAATCGTACAAAAGGTAACAAACTAAAACTGAAACTAAATATAAGAGGAGAACAACGACACAACACTACAATGAAAATACACACAGAAACGGACCAAGCAACAGACAAAATCCCACGAGAATAACAAATATAACATCAAAACCAAATACATGAATTTGGGATAGACAAGTACCGTGACACGTCTTATCGCAATGTATTATAATGTATGTTTTCCTTTACAAAAGAATATGTCATTATTACAAATGTTTTTACAAATATTTTTTTAACTTCAGGGAGACGAAGTTATGGCTTGGCTGATATACGAGGAGACATTGAGAGTCCGGGATTTCCCAATCTATATCCTGATAATTACAACGCTACCTACATTTTATTTTCTATTCATAAATTGATTCACTTGCAGGTGCGTGAACCATGGTTGTTAAACACCGTAAATTATAACTTTATTTCTGTTTCTTTAAAACCAAAGGTGATTGCATAGCATTTTATGAAATCAATTTCTTCATGTTAGTTCATTAGTAAGTTTCTGATCTCTTGATAATCAATGCAATCTGATAGTGCTAGATCAAAGAAAGTACTCTTTTATATAATGATTTTCCCCAGAATGTAATCAAAGGTAAAACAACTAAAATTTAATCCGAAGAAAATGTTCTGGTATACACATCCTATTATATATAAAGAGTTAATTTAAAAATGATTGTATGTAAACTGTTTCGTAAACAAATAGTTAACATTATCGGAAATGTAATGGTTGTCATAGATGACCATATCCTCTTTATTTATCGTGTATAAAATGCATTTGCAATATATTGCCATTATCGACGGATTTCAAACTGTCAAGTGCAACGGATATCAAGGGACACAACTTGTACCCTTCCGAAGCAGCTTATTTTTATAATTGTTTCCAGCTTATTTCACCATATTCTTCTGTGATGTTCGTTTTCTACTATCTTTTGATTTCACATAAGGATTTTTTTTCGAATAAAGATTATGTTTGGATTACACAAATGTTTTGTTATACTGGTAACCTTTCTTTAAGAAACATTTTTTTTTATATTTTAAATTATGTATGGATCATGAAAATCAAAAACTATTAAGGTCTGAATTATTAACTAAATGTAATGCTTATCAGCAACAAAAGTACCTTATTCTTATTCTTGTCAAACATTCTTGTTCAAGTTTTCTATCTCAATCTTCTCGATGGATGAAAAGTTTTGCACATTCAAGTAGAAAAGGACCTACGTCATTGGCGTAACATAAGAAAATAGTGATAAATAAAGGCCACAGTAGTATACCGGTGTTTAAAAGTCATAAACTGATTGAGAAAAAAGAAAACTGGGTAATAATTAAAACCGAGTGAAACACATCAACTATAAGAGGAAAACAAATTAACAATTGGAACACTGAAGTGCAACAAAAACAAACGCCAGTATACATAGAAAGGAATTGATAAACTAGTTACAATAGTTAAACAAAATGAGGATGATTCTCGGCTACATCTCCTGTCGATTAACCCTATTGTATAAGCACCATTGATAATATATTAATGTGCATTTTTTTTTTAATTTCCAGTTTCAGTCTTTCTATTTAGAATCATCGTATAGAGGCATGTGTTTTGATTCTGTATCTGTGATATCGGATAAAACCGACATTTTATGTGGTGCTTTGCAGACTGAAGATTTACGAACATTGTATTTCGTATCCACTACGGGTAAACTTACTGTGACATTTTCTACTGACAATAAAATTGGACACAGTGGATTCAGATTTATTTACTTCACTGAAGATAAACATGGTATGGAATATTAATTACTCAATGCTAAGCTTAAGCATAAAAATAAGATATTTTACATGTCTGTCATGAAGAAAAAAGAGTTTTCATATCCAAAGTCTTTATAAGGGATAATAAAACATTATAATATTACCTTTGTTCATTAAAGGTTTTTTTTAATAGGAGAATGATAAAACGAAAGGAGAAATATACCAAAGTAATATATAATTTCATAAGTCGAAAACGATCGGCAATGCCATGACAAAACAACCCTGATTAGATGAAAAGCAAATGGTACAAGATATGAACATAAACGCTTTACGAACACTAAAGATTACATAAATCTGATTGATATATTTAGTAAAAAGTAAATCACAAAAATACTGAACTCCGAGGAAAATTAAGAAAAGAAAGTCCTAATCAAATGGCAAAATCAAAAGCTCAAAAACATCAAACAAATGGATAACAACTGTCATATTTTGAACTTGGTACAGGCATTTTCTTATGTATATGTTAATACTAGATTCATATGCCTGATATGACTTTTTTTCTCTGTCTATTCCAACAGAATGCAACAGAACGTTGACACTTACCAACGATAACATTACTAGTATTGCCTACCCACAGCTTTATTTTCCATGGATGTATTGTGTAATTAGTATACGTTTACCATCGGAGTTTCGCATTCAATTGACTATAAAAGATATGGATATTCCAAGGAAAACAAACGGAGAGTGCTTAAATGACAATTTAGAAATTATTTCCGGAAATATAATTGATACATTATGTGGAAATGTATCCGAATATTCTCCAAAACAGTTGTTTTTTCAGTCTTCACTATCAGAAGTGGATATCGTTTTCACTTCAGACTATTTACACGAAGGTAGAGGATTTTGGATTGAATATTCTAGTCATGTTCCTTGCTCAAATAAAACTTTTGTAAACACTTCAGGTAATGTTTCTAGTGATAACTATCCGAACAAGTACTCTAGCAACCAGGATTGTTTTTACATTATTGAATTATCCGAAACTAATGGTCTTATAGAACTTGTTTTTGAATCATTTTACACAGAAACCGTCAATGATGCCTTTCTCAGAGGAGATCTATGCAATTTAGACTACTTAGAAATATACATAGATGATAAAGTAGAACGAATATGTGGCCAGTGGAAAGGACAAGAACATACTCTATCCTTTGGAACAGAAACAAAGATTATTATCCTACGGTTCGTCACGAATGATCGTGTTACTCGATCTGGATTTTTTGCCACATGGGAAAACATCTTAAAAAATGTTACCGTACCTCAATGTAGTTCAACATGGATTGAGCGTGAAGAATTTTCGTTCGAAATTGTTCGAAATCCTTTGACGTGGGAAGAAGGTCGAAATGACTGTCAAAATAAAGGAGGTTATCTAGCAGCTATCACTGATATGGACACTCAATTATTGTTAGAAACATATTTAATTCAAAGGTATTTTCATTTTTATGGTACCTTCATTAATTCCGATTGTGCAGTTATGAACGAAAAAGGGGGACACGTATTTTTTTTATACATACGATCCACATGTAAAGCGATACATCGATTGCAGAGATATGATTTTGACCGGGTTCTTGTTTGAGGTTATGTTGCTCTCTTTTTAGTTGTTATCTGTAATGTTTATGTGAAGTTTTTATGACACTGCTGGTGGAGATTTATTTCCCCGAGGGTATCACCAGCCTAGTAGTCAGGCGTCCTTCAGCTGGCCCCTAAACAAATATATACTAGTCCAGTGAACGCCATACTAATTTCCAAATTGTACACAAGAAACTAAAATTAAAATAATACAAGACTAACAAAGGCCAGAGGCTCCTGACTTGGGACAGGCGCAAAAATGCGGCGGGGTTAAACATGTTTGTGAGATCTCAACCCTCCCCCTATACCTCTAACCAATGTAGTAAAGTAAACGCATAACAATACGCACATTAAAATTCAGTTCAAGAGAAATCCGAGTCTGATGTCAGAAGATGTAACCAAAGAAAATAAACAAAATGACAATAATACATAAATAACAACAGACTACTAGCAGTTAACTGACATGCCAGCTCCAGACTTCAACTAAACTGACTGAAAGATTATGATTTCATCATATGAACATCAGGCACAATCCTTCCCGTTAGGGGTTTAGTATCATACCATCATAACATATATGAGAAGAACATAACCCGTGTCATGCCAACAACTGTTTTTAGAATAAATGTGTTTAGTTCCGATGCAAAGACCTTATCAATGACTCAATATTAACGCCAAAATATGCAATCTTTAATGACTTGACAACAGTATCGTAATTATATCCCTTCTTTATAAGTCTATTCAAAGGTTTTGTAAGTTTCTGAGGTGAATACTGACACCTTTGTGCTTTATAAAGAATATTACCATAAAAAATTGGATGTGAAATACCTGAACGTATTAAAAGTCTGCATGTTGAGCTATATTTACGAATAATGTCTTTATACCGATGATAAAATTTAGTAAATGTTTTGACTAGTTTGTGATATCGAAAACCCTGGTGTAATAATTTTTCAGTAATACATAAATTTCTCTCGTTAAAATCTAAAACATTGTTACATACACGAGCGAATCGTACAAGTTGAGATATATAAACACCGTAAGATGGTGACAAGGGAACGTCACCATCTAAAAACGGATAATTAACGATAGGAAATGAAAAATCATCCCTTTTATCATAAATTTTAGTATTCAGCTTTCCATTAGTGATATAGATATCAAGATCGAGAAAAGGGCAGTGGTCATTGTTAGTATTAGCTTTATTTAAAGTAAGTTCAACAGGATAAATTTCATTAATATACATACTGAAGTCGTCATTATTGAGAGCCAAAATATCATCCAAATATCTAAAAGTATTATTAAATTTGTTTATCAGATGTTGTTTCGATGGGTCTTTGCTTATTTTTGTCATAAATTGTAACTCATAACAATACAAAAACAGGTCCGCAATAAGTGGTGCACAGTTAGTCCCCATTGGAATTCCGATAATCTGACGATATACGGAATCCCCAAAGCGAACAAAAATGTTATCTAGTAAAAATTCAAGGGCATATATAGTATCAAAGCATGTCCAATTAACATAGTTTTTTTGTTTATTGCTACTAAAAAATGACCTAAAAGAGTTTGAACATATATATTCACATTCTGATTTTTTGAATGCCCATTTAATTAGGTGTGTGAATTTTTTCTTAATGAGAATGTGAGGCAATGTGGTATACAGGGTAGAAAAATCAAAACTTTGAACAGATTCAAAATCACCAATATAAGCATGCAATTTATCAAGTACTTCCAACGAGTTCTTGACACTCCAAAAGTAATTTATTCCACTATTTTCGAAGGCCTTATTTGAACAATTTATTATCAGGTTTTTAATTGTACCAAGTGTGCTGGTAAGAAGAATAGACAATTTAGTAGTTGAACAATGGCTTGAAGACGAAATAAATCTATATTTGTAAGGGGTTTTGTGTAGCTTCGGAAGCCAATACATAGTTGGGACTTTCATTGTATTTGGCTCTGCTTGTAAAGCGGTGCCTAAAAGTTTATGTTTGTTACAGATTTCGTTTTCTGAAAATGGAGTCAGTTGGAATGTTGGTGAATTGGTGATTTCCTTTTTCAGAACCTCAATGTAAAATTTACGTCAAACAATAATAATATTATTAGCAGCTTTATCTGCCGGGACAAAAACAAATTCCTTGGCTAGTTCTTTTAGTTTATGTTTGATAAGATTATGGTTATATTTATGAATTAACTGTTTACAAAATTTAGAATTTTTGAAATACTAAGGCTTTTCTACCTCAGGCTTAGATTACCTTAGCTGGATTTGGCCAAACTTTTAGGAATTTTGGTCCTCAATGCTTTTCAACTTCGTACCTTATTTGGTCTTGATAAGGGTCATGATAAAAATGAAACCATGACTCTGTAAATTATCTGCTGATAATATAGCAATGTCCATTTACATAGTGTACTAGGAAAACATGCTTAACTAAAATATAGATTATCATATACTATTAAAGGAAAATATGATATGGCTTAAGGCCTAATGTAAAAATAGAATAACATGTAACGCTGTAACCAACAATAAAAGATAATTAAAAAAGCAGCGGACACCCAGACAACGTCACCACTGGCTTGTTGAGAAAAAAAATGAAACTGACGGACATGAAGTGTTAAATATTTTGAAAAGATAAGTTTCAATATGGGAACAAGTTGCATGAAATGTATCGGTCAGTAACAGAAGCTTGAGAGAGTATTCTTGAAACACAAGTATAACAAATAAGTTTAATTTTTAGTCTGTCGTGATTTTGAAATCGAATCGTCATTATAGAATTCGAATGTAAACAATCTTGAGTTATATTTAAAAACTTTTTTTTGGTTAACCGAATACTTAACAATGTAAATTCAATAAAATAAGTGATGAACTAATTATTGCTTTAGATCGAAAGATGAAATGACTAAGAGTCCTTCAGATAATGAATTTCTTTTAATTAACCTCCATGAATAAAAACAAGGTAACCTGATATATAACTCCATAGAAAATGATAGATATAGTTATATACAAAATAACAACCTTCAATAATATGCTGACTTCGTATTATTTATTTTAATAATCTTGGCTTTTGCATGATATCCTTTGTTGGAGTAGTTAATTAGCTGTATCAAGATGTTCACTGTAATATATATAAGCATGAAAAGGTGTATAATTTGTGAGATGACCATTAATGATATAAAAATGACATTTAGAACCCATGACTTTTTCAAATTGCATATTTACAGAGAAGGAACACTGCCATTGATACTCATTTTGTCTAATGCTTAGTTCGTTTCTTTGTGTGTTACATTTTTATGTCGTGTCGTCGTTCTCCTCTTATATTTATGCGTTTCCCTCGGTTTTGGTTTGTGACCCGGATTTGGTTTTTTCTATCGATTTATGAGTTTTGAACATCGGTATACTACTGTTGCCTTTATCCTCTTTCGAGTTATAAGCATGATTTAAACGACAGATGTATCATCAATCCGCATTTAAAATAAAATAACTCAGCATTAAAACAATATTGTTTCGCCTTGTTTTTAATTAGACTAAGAACTTTTAATCAGCATACGATCGAAGAAAAAAATTATTATCAGATTATTACATGGTATGTTTTATATCAGATGTATTATCAGTCCAAGGTTCAATATCAGCCCAAGAGCATAATACATTTTGTTGTATCATAATAATTATTTTCTATCCTATTTTGTAATGTTTTTTTTTAACTGAAAACTTACCATTGAGTTGAATTTTTCGGAATTTGCAGAGTGTCGCCGTAATGCCCTGTGATAACGTTTCGAAAAGGCTTGTGATAACGTTACGGAAATACATGTGAGAACGTTACGGAAATGCATGTGATAACGTTACGGAAAGGCATGTGATAACGTTACGGAAAGGCATGTGATGAAAGTTGAAGATCGGGATAATTTTTTCATATCAGCCCGCTAATCATCATTTCGGAAAATATGGAATTCACGTAAATGTAATACTATTACCATTCTGTACAAATAATAGTATATGATAAAATGTGTTATTATACTGTTTTGTGCATGCCATATATCAATATTCGAAACAAACAATAAAATTAACAATTTACATCAAAATCAAATCCCACTCTCAATACCTACATTGCAACTGCTACAATATATCTGTTGTAACAGGATTAAAAAAATCATGCCATTCATATAATGGATAGCGTTATTCTTTTATTACAAAATAAAAGACAGAAAGCAATATTTCATCTCGTGTGGAACTATCGCTACAATTACTGACAACATATAGACACTGATGATGTATGAGTGTATCTACGAAACGCGAATATTTACAATAACTATTTATTGTACTTTGTAGTAACAGGAAAGGTATACTAAGTTCAAGTTCATAAAAAGAGTATCATAGACATAGATATAAGGAGATGTGATATGAGTGCCAATGAGACAACTCTCCATCTAAATAACAATTTATAAAAGTTAACCATTATAGGTTAATATACGGCCTTATATACAAATTGTATTCATTTGATTTGAAGAGAAGAGAAACAAAGGTATTTTTGTTATCAACCAATTGTTGCCGAGTAACGTATATAAAATAAGGGAACACTGTAAATAATAAGATTCAAAAATTATAAAAATATAATTTATTCTTTCAGTCAAAATTGTACTTTAGAATTGGATGCATTTTGGATTGGTGCCAATGATATCATTACTGAAAATCATTTTCAGTGGGTAAATGGACACCCTGTTGAGTTTGAATGTAAGTTTTATTATAGTGCATGATATGGTATGGATTTCAATAAATAAAGGCGAATCAAGATGACAAGCAAAAACAAAGGGAAAAGCATACACTTCGAAGCGAAACATATTGAGACGACAGAGGCCTCTTTCGCTTACATAAGACTCATCAATGGCGATCGAATTAAAGAGCGCCTAAATCTTGATAGGAATTTGAAAAGAATTGAACCATAAATTTAAAAAAAAAATTGAGCCAAATACATATAAGGATATCAATGCTTAAGTATTTGGAAGATTGTAAAAAATGATAATTGAGTATTAAGTTTATTCTACACATGATTGTGAAATAGCGAACGTATGCTAGATGTTTGTCTCACTAAAATAAAAATACAGTAGTGTAATTGTGGATTAGATAGATAAATGTCGTAACCTTAGCTATTTTTTTTTATTATTAGCTCTGCTCGTGATATGTTTTCCGTTTCAGTTAGTTTTATATATGATCTATCATTGTTAAAACTTTACCTAATTGCCATTATGTTTCATAGCCAAATCATACCTATATGAATTGTCTATTCAGATTGGTTTCCCGGTTGGCAGGGAAACGAACACTCAAATAAACAGCCAAGTGATGATGGCTTTTCAGACGAGGACTGCGTTGAAGTTCGTCGTACATTTCATAACCTTTATAAAGGTACATCTGAAGCTGAACATTTCTTTTGGAATGACAGAAAATGTTCCACCAGGAATCAGTATATTTGTCAAATAAACAAATTCGACGGTATGTTTTTGTATGAATTTTTATCAAATATGGACTGCTTTTATTGATCAACTATCATCCGAAACCTCTTTTCCTAAAGTTAAGAAATAGAAAGAAAAGCTAAAAAAGTGAAAAATATTCGAGTAACATAAAAATGCAGGCAGAACTAAAAATTCTAATGTCACATATTTTTAAGTGAATTGAAACCAAAGTAAAAACAATATATAGAAAATGTTTGAAATAGATAATGCTTGTGTCGGACATATTATACCTCAGATAGTAACCCATGGCCTAGCTAATGCATAATGTCATAATTAGTTGTCTTTCTGTTTTGACATTTTATTTGTCATTGCTTTTAGACTTCCAATTGTGTTCTTCAGTACCGACTTATCCTTGTTTGACCCAAAGCTTTAATAATTTTTCACGAGAAAAATTTGATTCAATAGATTGCTTGCTATGTAACTATCTTTTAGTTCGCGAACTTATGTTGAACTTCATAAAAAAATCAGATATGTATGAAGCATTAACACCCTTGATATACAGAGAACGGTAATTCGATAAAGCAACTATGAAAGCTTTGGTAAATCAATTTACAAGCGAGTTCCTAATCGTTTGAGTAATGCTTGATTTTTATTTGAAGAATTTATATACTGGTTACTTGCTTTGATAGAACATTGTATCATATTTTATTGAAACGGGCATTATTTTCAGATGACCTTCAACCTCTATGCACATACTTGTATGTTTATCATTTAGCCTAAACAATATTGACGTTAGCCTTAAATGAATAAAACTTCTGATGGTACATTAATTTTGCATTGTGTGAGATTTAGCTAGATATAAAACCGGGTAGAACCTACCATTTTCTACGTGTCCGACCGTGCAAGGGCTGTATAGCCAGTCAAGGTCGTTAAAAACTTCCATTTGTTGTATTTTCTACGAAAAATGACAACCAAGTCAGGAATTTGTCAGTTGTTTATCACATTTTCTGTTAATAACATCAGTTTTAACGGACCTCTCTTTTTTGAAAATGCATTGGAGTTATGTATTTTTCTTATATTTTCAAAAAAAAAGAAGAAAAAAGTTGATACTTTTTCATTTACAGATAACTATTAATGGACCTCTCCTTTTTTGAAAATGCATTGGAGTTGTATTTTTCTTATATTTTCAAAATAAAAGAAGAAAAAAGTTGATACTTTTTTATTTACAGTATGTTTAATTGTAGATGAATCAACTGTTCCACCACCTACAGCACAGAGTTACATTTATTATCTGAATTCAAGTCAACCAGATGTCAATATTACAAGCCCTGGCTTTCCTGAACAATATCCTAAGCTAACTTATATCAATTATACTATAACAGTATCTTCTGGTTACAATATTGCTATTAAGTTTCATCACTTCAATATAGAATCGTCAGAGTCGTAAGTAGCCATACGTATTTAAGAAAAGTCACACTTGTACGATTCTAATCTTAATGACCAATAGTAAAATTACAGACACTTCAACTTGGTTTTCCAGGTAAATGGAAACATATGATCTTAACACTCATTTCTCTGGGTTTTTTGTTCGTTGTTAATTTCTTCAAACTACAATCAAGGATCTAAGATTTACATAAATTGTATAATTGGTTTGCAATTGTTCACATCATGGACTACATGATATTCAAAGACAAACTTTCCAAATCAACGAAATCTTATTTAGATCTATTTACATTGTCTACCAGTGGACGAACTTTTGTTTTATATTTAATTAAAAATTTCATTAAAAGTGCACACCATATTCTCTATTCTGAAATATGCGGAAGTAGTTATATGCAAACGATCAAAATATTTAATTATGCAAACCGCGGGAAGCATGGATTTTTTCTTATGATTAACTTCAAAAGTTAGAACTATTATATACAAAAACATATTTTAACTTTGTCGATTTGCGTATTATGCAGATTTCTGTTTGACATTTCTGTCATTCTTATTACCTTTGCAGCTTTCAACTCAGTTGAGCTCTATTCGATTTCATATAATCCTTTTCCAGTTCATATATTTGATACATTATAAAATATTATTTATGGAAAATAAACACAATTCAGGTGTAGTTAATGCAAATAAACTAATATAATACATGGTTACAGATTAAAAATAAATCCTTTTTGCAGATGCATCTACGATAATTTGACATTAGCCTCTGTTGTCAGGACTGAAGAACATAAAACAACATGTGGTGACTGGAATACGAAATTAAAGAAAATGACTTGGGTATCTGACACAAACATAGCGGTCCTACGCTTCAGATCCGATAAATCTATATATAGATCCGGATTCTCTCTGACAGCTTCAATTTACAGATGTAAGTATTATTAGTTCGTTCAGTATTAAAAAGGTACAAAACATAAAGTCAGGGTTATCGATGATACAAATAACCAATTATTTACGTAAGTCAATATTTATATGCGTTTCACGTTTCATTAATAACATCAAAACATGCCATCAAGTTTGTACTTTACCAACATCAATAAAAATGTAAAAACGTTAAATGTCGAGAATTTGTATATTATATTTCTGTACTTTTTTATTTTAAAACTGGCAACCAATCGTAATAAACATCAAGAATTTTTTAAGCAAAGTTTCCTTATACAATCATAAAAGATGGAACAACGATATTTTATGGTATTTTCATGCTGTTTTAAAGATTATACGATGCACAGTGAAACTTATATTTATCATTCTTACGTAAATAGGAAACTTATTGACCTGATTTTTTTAATCATTACGTGATTTGCCATTTCAATATTCCATGAGATACACCTACTAGTAACCGGTCTATAAATCAAAACAACATATTTTATAATGCACAGTTGCATTTAATTCAGGATCGCTGTTATCTTCCTGGTATGATGCTTTAAATGAGAAATAGATTTCAATAAAAAAAACTTTTACAAATAGTAAGCTAATACATGTCGTCTACAGACACTCATCATTACCTTGCATATTCTTCTTCATGAGAAAATGATATGTGGATTTGTTCCAAACGTTTAAGCGGGTTCGTAATGCCCAGTCTTTTTATGTCCAGGTGAAGAGTTTTTTTAACGTGTTGGTCTGTTTGTCGTCAATACTTTTTTTCTGCCATGGCGATGTTATGTTTTCAGATGATATAATCTTAGACAAACATCTACTAAGTTATCAATAGTATGCGACGAAATATTTAACTATTGTATATACAAGTATCATAAGTTTCTACTGTTTTCATTGACTTCTTTAGAACTATAGCGATTCGATTGAAGATGCGTTAGCATTAAAAGTTATAAAAGGATTTTACAGTGATTATATTTTCCAAAGATGTGTTTACACTTTTTCAGTGTGGTTTGATAAAATAATAGATAAGAAATCTTAATGTTCTAATCACTATTGACTGTATTAAAAAAAAGTATTATATAAAAACATACGACTTTGTCTCAATAATGATCATACTTTTATGTAAGTATATGATACATTGGTTCTCGTCAACATATGAGTGAACATATATGAACAATTAACGTAGTAGTTAAATATACAGTCATTATTTGGATGCAGAGTTGTCTCATTGGCCCTCATACCTCATCTTCCTATATCTATTAATTCATTTATATCTTCCCTGGTGAAATAAAAAGTATTATATTCATATTTTAACATTAACTATTTCAAACATAACAGGCTTTTGCTAACACAGATCAAGTACTTTATTAAAAAAATAACCAAGGGGAAAATTGGACCCTGTTATTCACTTCTTTATTAACAATTAATGAGCTTATGTTTAGTATATATTACAGACTATGCACTTTAATTCACCGGGATTTTATCAAATTCAACTGAATATCATGCATTTATTGAGCCTTAAAAAAATTATATTAAATCCACCCTTTACCTTTAAATCATAAAGGTATTGTTTTGCATTAAGTATAATTTCATAATGTATATTAAGTTTATATCTACAACCGGGTTTACATCCTCATGAGTATATCAGGTATTATTAATTTATTATTGTAGATTTCATGTTTTATAAACAAATGCAAACGTATCTTATATTGTTTAACGTAATAATAATCCCAACGTGCTGATTAAATAAATAACATATTAAACTACATCTTGTTTGCCTGTTTTATAATACTGACAAAATTATAAACAGTTGCGACATTTCTCATGTGTAAACTGATTTCATTATAAATTCCCCACATAGGAAAATGAAATTTAGTGGATTTGTTTCTACAAAACTTTTGATGGTTAGTCGTTATACCGCATACATATTTCTAACTTTTCCCGCCAAAAATGTCGCAGAAAAACTGCAGAACAGAAACATTCCAGGTAGTGTGATCTGGGTGGGGCAATCCGAATCAGTTCAACCCTGTTAGGAGAAGTTGGGATATAATTATAGATATTATTCTAAAATTTACATTTTGTTATACATATAAGGATAACAGGGTTGACCGAAAGTATCAAAAAGGATTATATCTTAGATTACCTGAATTATGATTTGCCAATATTCTGGATATGAAAACTCATCATAACCAACCAGTATTTCCCTGGCGTTGTAACTCTTTTCGTTGTTGATTATCATAGAGAAATATTTGTTGGACAAACATTTCTTCAATGTGCCACGAATCTGTCATATTTGTTTAATTTTTCACAGTTTTGTATTGTATAACATATTGTTTTCTTATATTTCATACAGATAACAATTGTGATAGTTTAAATGGTACATCATTTTATCTGAGACCATCAACTTGTATACAACCGTTCCTGAGAGATGTTACTTATCAGAAAGCCATTGACTGGTGTGGAGGATTACAAGCAAATCTTTGGTCAAATTCGTCTGTAACGGCTGCGTATCTTATTGGCAACTATGCGGATTTATCTAATAGTAAGTGAGACAACATGTTAATAAAATGTTCTTATTCAGGTTTACCAAAGTTGAAATTTAGGCCTCGATATATATATATTCTTGTTTTTAAACCCCCTCAATTACCTTTGCTTATCACTGTTAACAAGCTTATCACTTTTAACAAGTTTATCATGGTTAACATGCTTATCACTGTTAAAAGGCGTATTACTGTTAACAAAAGAAGACACTAAAACTATAAGACAATAAGAAAAAAAAATCACTTTGCAAGAAAAAATATGAAGACAAAAAACAGTCCCAAATATTCCATACAAAACAAAAGACGAACTCGGATTAATAGAGGTTAAATGTCGTGTTCCTTATTGCAAGTAAATTATATATATGTCATAAACTCATGAACGGGAAACGGGACGTGGTCGTCTATGAGGGTAATAGAAAATAAACATTTTGATGGAAAATAGGGGCGATTGATACCAGAGGGACGTTTAAACTCATAGATCGAAAGGAAACTGACAACGCCATGGCTAAAAAAAACCACCAAACAGACAAACAAGACGCAACACAGAAAACTAAAGACTAAGCAACACAAGATGCAACATAAAAATCTAAAGACTAAGCAACACAATCACCACAAAAACTAGCGGTGATCCTATGTGCTTCGGAAAGGTAGGCAGATCCTGCTCTAAATGTGTCGTCGTCATTATAAGGCTAAATAGTATATATACTTTTTAACATGGCAATCACTTTTGTATATGAATTGTATTATAAATCAATAGTTTATTAATTTATTTATTTTTCATTTCAGACCAAGCTATGTATGCAAATGAATCTATTTTCATATGGTTAAATACTAATACAAAAAACAAAGGTATATCAATAATATTTGTTCTTGTATATGTTGGATATATTTTGTTGCAAGAACTTTTGACGATGATAAGGCATTACAAATATTATTCAGTTTCTTATTGTTTTGTAAAGACAAATGTTCTTTTTCTCATTTTGAAAACTAACAACATTTTCAATTCTCATATGATAAATTTAAACAATTCATTTTTTTTCACACCGCTGCGTTGACACGATACGTTACAAGATTTTTGAATTTTCAATATTGGATACAATTTTTCAAATTTACATAGTTTTGTAATCAATTTATTTGAAGGCCATCATTAGCCAAATTGTATAGATGTACGTAATTTACCTTAAATCCATCAAATAACTTTCTTTCAATACAATATAGTTTTTATTTTTATAGGAGAACATTCTTAATTGTCGAAATCCGTTAAGAATATCAGATTTCAACTCTCTTAGAATTTTTAAATTATTTTGATCCTTTATGAATTATGCATTTAGAAATTAATCATAATATATTAAATCATCAAGTATACACATGAAGCTGTAATAATGTGAAATTTACTTCCGTTGGAAAGATTTGTAATTGGTGTTTTCCATTTGACGTTTTCCCTTTTGGTGATTTATTATCACATGTTGTCACTTAATGTCCACCTTTTAAGATAATTCAATTAACGAATGAAGACTATTTGTGGATGAAGGTTGAAATCATTTGATTCAAAAGACACAAGTATTTGATTAATTACAGAGATTTTGATTATTCCTTGAGGTAATATTCTATAAATGAAAATTTACAACTTTTAAATGAAGAATTATTATAACACCAAATTATGTTCTTCCCAAATAACTGCTATAGAGTTTCATACGTGACGTATGAATTAAACATTAACTCGTCTTGTTTTTGCATTAAATATTAAAATCTATATATGATGAAAAACATATTGAAGTAAACATTTTTTTCTGTTTTTCATTGATAGGTGACACATGTGAAGTGATGCAAATAATCCAAGCAAGAGGAACAGTTCAACCAATTTTATCTGTTCAAAGTGTTCAATGTGATATAAATGCATCATTTGTCTGTACTTGGTCCCTTCCTGAAAAAAGTAAGTACTGTAAGATATTTTATTTTCGTGGGTATCAATTTTCGGGGATTGAGGAAAACTTGCATTTTAGTGAATATTTGATTACATGGTTTTGTCAAAATCTACAATACAATCTTATAGAAAATTTGTAATTTGTAGAACATTAAAATTCGTGGTTCTCGGGTTACCACGAAATCAACGAAAATTGGTATCTAACGTACAATAATGTATCCCCACTATGTAAGAACTAATTACAATCAGATCATTTAGCATATTAATCTATTGCAATAAAAAATCATAATATCTAATAAAATTTGTAGATTTAGCTAACAAAGTCCTTATATTTGTATAAAGTAACATTCGTTTATAGTGGAAAATTGTTTTAACGTTGAATAAGCTACAATAAAAAATTGCTTGCTGGTCCCTCTCTGTGATTACCATTATATTACGCTGATTCTTTTCCCAATCAATTTGTCACCAAGGGAAGATAAATGAATCGATTTTCGTTCATAGTCTTTTTCAAAAATGATGAACGGTTCTTTATATTGGTATGTAATCATTTTAAACGTTTCAAATTTATGAAATTATATTCGTACATCAATGTTTCTGATACACCAATAACAAAAACTGAAATATATTGAATTGATACATTTTGTAATTATTCAAAATTATATCAGAAACCTAAACTTAATTATAAAATAATGAACCTGTTAAGGGAGAGAATACTCGCATAACTTTTTCGAATTGGCACATAATACAACGAAATGTCACTCTTGCATACAAATGGCACATCAATATAATTAATTATCTGCGAAATCGTCCCCCACCTTCAATGATGATTCTAAATTATAAATATAACCAAAAGTTGTTAATCTATAGATAGTTAAGACTAATGAAAGCTAAACCAATGTAAAAATATTTCTTTGCAATTTTTTAAAACTTCCTCAGAAAAATACTCGAGCCACTTGACTTTCATAGTTCAAAATTAACGTTTGTACACAATATTTGAATAAAGTAGTTGAAGATTATTCGCTTCTCAAAGTGTAAGACGCAATAAAAATCGTATGCTTGCACCATCCTACCGAAATACGGATTTAATTAAGTCCTGAACATTTCGACATTTCTTCGTATATTTTGAACAAAACCGGTTTTAACCAAATCACAAGTACGTGTTAAGATCCGACTAAATACCTATTTTCCTATATGGTCAGGTAAAGTTGCTAGATCATTAAAGGGAAACTAGCTACCAGATATATAAAAATGATTTTTTTTTCATTCAATCAGTAATGAAAGTAAAATAGTGAAATGATAATTTACTTGTAGCACCCAGTTTGGTACAATTTTGTTATAATAAAGTAAGAAACATTGATGATGATCTATTCATTTGCAAGTGAATAATTTGACCTCATTTAATCCGTATTCATGTGAACTTTAATTGAACCCCTTATCTAGAGTTGGATAACGCATGAATTATGTGCGTGTTTGATTATTCAAAGGAAAAGAATGTCAACATTGAAAGATAAACAAAGGTAAATCATTTGATTGATTGATTCGATCCTTAAAAAAATCATTCTTATCCAGGTAAAAATGATGATTAACATATATTTTTAATCTATAAATGAAATCAAATAGACCTAGAAGAATCCAATTGCACGAATAACACTATCTGTTTATACCTTTATGTTTGTTTATTTTAGACTTTTTATAATTTAAATAAATGTTTTACATTGTTATAAAACAAATGTTAGAATTTGAGCCAAATCGGTGAACATGAATTTGACAGCTAGTGCCCCTTTTAACAGTTATTTTAACCACTCATATTTTCCAAAAAAAAGCCGAGTTTGCAAAAATCTGGTCTTTTCAATTCGATATATATCTTACGGCATGCAACTGTTCCATCAATGGTGGATTTGCTAGCACAAACAGTTTATGTGAGTTATCGATTGAGTTTTAGTCAAAGTATTCATTTAATTCATTTAGTCTCTTTTAGTCTCTCGCGAATTTTGAACATCGATAAACTTCTGTCGCATTCATTTCCGTGTAAAGATACTATAAATATAAAACCAGTAGATGATCTAAAATAACCAATGGACAACTATCTAAAAGATTCAGATCAAAACAGTCCTGAGGTCATACACATTTTGTCGATATATGTTTGAGACATTGATGTGTATTAATAATTCAGTAATCTTCCGCTGTCATTAAAAACAACTTTTAGAAGATCATGGTTTTCAACTAAAAAACTATACATTCCACTTGATTTGGATTACCTGTATCACTGCACTTTTGCCGAATAATATTGTGATATTATTTATCTGAATAAATATAAAATAAATATCTTTTTCATTTCAGAAATTCAGACCTCTACTGTCAATTGCACGTCAAATACTGGTGAAATATCAATGATTAAAGATGATAGTGTACATTATGACAACAATCGTATTAAAATATACAGATTTCGAGCGCCAAAATATCACCGTATTGTATTAGAAATAACATTCTTAGATTTAGAATATCAATCAAATTGTTTATGTGATGCTCTGATATTTAAAGGTTTCAAAAACGTGACTTCTTTGTGTGGGAACATGACATCTAATATGCCGAAATATTTCATTACTTTATCAAACAATGCATCGATTACATTCCGAAGTGACGAAAGTGTTTTAGGAGATGGATTCCATTTCAAATGGACGTTTGTTAATACAATTAATTGCTTTGACGTACAGTCGTACGGAAACTATGGAATAATTAAATCATTCAATTTTCGCAAACCTTTTATGGATGAACGCTTTTGTTGTTCTGACATAAATACACCTACTGGGTCTAGAGTGATTCTTCATGTTGCTTATTCAAAATTTGCTGCTGACGAATCTTGTGTCAGCATAATTTATACACCTGAGGGAAAATCAAAGCAGTTCTGCGGTTATAACCAATTTCGCTCTGTATCTGAGACAATAATTTCTTCCAATAATTCAATAAATTTGTGCCTTATTTCGAAGCAGCTTTATCAAGATGATGGTTTCCTAGGAAACTACTATATAGGTATGTATCAAATGAAAAAGGATATAAAACTTAAAGTTTTATTACTAGATTTATGCATGCAAATTAAGATTTTTTTCAATAACTTTTGCACTGGATGTTTCAAATGCACGAATCATAAACCAATGTTCGCCTTATATACCTTTCTTATTTTGTTCAATTAAGTTTGAATTATCTCACAAAACTATTATAGTGTACTTAATATTGTATTCCGTTTTCGAACCGACATTACTTTATTTCTGTAATTTTTATTTATTTTTTACATTATTATTTTTTTCTGCAGATTATTCTCCTATCCCAAAAGTTGTTACAGCAAAAAAGCTTCAACCAAATTCCAGAGGAGAGATTGATAGCCCGCATTATCCGGATTTTCCACCCATAAATATCGTTCAGATTACAAGTTTAGTTGCCCCTATTGGTACCGAATAGATCTAAATATGTCTTCATATGTTCCGAAAGTGAATGGAAACTGTAGCTTATCTACTTTAGAAGTTATTGATGAAACACTTGGAAAATTCAACACCATTAAAATGATGAACTCATCGTGTACGTCAGGTGGAGAGGAGCAAGTTGTTATACAATCAAATCTAAACAAACTGAAAATAATTTTCAAAGTTGGTGCAGAGACTGCCGACAGAAGTTTGAGCAAATATAGTGCAACATTTTCTGTAAAATCAGGTTAGTTCCTTTAATGTCTTAAGTGTACATCAATCAGTGATCTGTAAATTCGCATTAACCACTGTTTAGATAATGAGGGTTTTGTGTGTTGCAAATATCAAAAAATTTTGTAGTCAAAATGAGTCAAATCGCAGTCTTTCAATCGGAAAAAAATAAAATATAGAATGCATTGCTTGCTTTTGTAATTGCAATAATGTTTAGTTTTTAAGGCTAAGTACCAGATGATTTTTTAAACACGGAAATTCGGCACCACTCCTTTTGCATAGGTATAATAAATATCACAACCCATACGGTACAAATAATATTAGATGTCTAGTAGTAAACTAAATATATAATAAACTTTACCACTTTTTTGGTTAAAAATCATCATTAACCAGAAAATTGTAAATACAGTTAATATGGACTATTTAAGATCAGTCGCCAATATTTAATTTCAGCTAAAAAGAAATAGATAAAAAGACAACCACTGATGCAGCGCTTTCAATACTGATCGACTGAATAACGAAAAGTGTAAAACAAATCTGTACATGAAAATGGTTTCATGAAACGCCGGTATAATTGATAAAAATACATCAACGATTTATTCCTACAGTATAGCTAGAAACTCATTCTGTTCAAATCATATACTATAGAGCTACATAAGATCTAAATGCAAAATTTGTTGCAAATAGGAGTATGTTCCTGGAAAGGATAATCCCTAGCCTCCTTCTTTTTGAGTGCATTTTTCTGCCTGTTCCATATTTGCGTGTTATTTATCAGATTTTTATTACTCAAACCTTTTAAAACAGGATTACAGATATCAAATTTTGGTCTCATAACTGAATATTACTAAGTTCGATCATAAATGTTAGGTTTTATAGTGGAAATAGGATTCCACTTGCAGGAATTTATAATAATGTAAAGCTTTAACGTTATAATATTATGTAGAAAGAATTGAAAAAATTATATGATCGTCCTTATCATAAAAGATTAACTTACACGAATAAAAGTAGATGTTGGCTATATATCAAAGTGATATCAACCAAACGTCAAAAACAGAGAAATAACATTAAGAGGACAACAATCAGTCTTCAACAATTATTCTAATATGACGTGCTTCTTTCGTTTAATGAATAAACCCATTCTCTAAATCCAATAAAATTTGTTTGCACATGCGTATATTGACTACTGCTGAAAAATAAATTTTATAAATAAGCATGCATTCAATATATTTCATTAACGTAAAACACTTCAAATAGTTATCAAAGGTACCAGGATTATAATTTAGTACGTCAGACGCGCGTTTCGTCTACATAAGACTCATCAGTGACGCTCGTATCAAAATATTTATAAAGCCAAACAAGTACAAAGTTGAAGAGCATTGAGGATCCAAAATTCCCAAAAGTTGTGCCAAATACGGCTAAGGTAATCAATGCCTGGAATAAGAAAATCCTTAGTTTTTCCAAAAATTCAACGATTTTGTAAACAGGATTTTTTTTTTTTAAAAATTACCACATTATTGATATTCATGTCAGCACCGAAGTGTTGACTACTGGACTGGTGATACCCTCGGGGACGAAACGTCCACCAGCAGTGGCCTCGACCCAGTGGTGTAAATAGTTATCAAAGGTACCAGGATTATTATTTAGTACGCCAGACGCGCGTTTCGTCTACATAAGACTCATCAGTGACGCTCGTTTAAAATATTTATAAAGCCAAACAAGTACAAAGTTGAAGAGCATTGAAGATCGAAAATTCCAAAAAGTTGTGCCAAATACGGCTAAGGTAATCTATGCCTGGGATAAGAAAATCCTTAGTTTTTCGAAAAATTCAACGATTTTTTAAACACGGAAATTCGGCACCATTCCTTTTGCATAGATATTGGTATAATAAATATCAGAACCCATACGGTACAAATAATATTGGATGTCTAGTGGTAAACTAAATATATGATAAACTTTACCACTTTTTTGGTTAAAAATCATCATTAACCAGAAAATTGTAAATACAGTTAATATGGACTATTTAAGATCAGTCGCCAATATTTAATTTCAGCTGAAAATAAATAGATAAAAAGACAACCACTGATGCAGTGCTTTCAATACTGATCGACTGAATAACGAAAAATGTAAAACAAATCTGTACATGAAAATGGTTTCATGTAACGCCGGTATAATTGATAAAAACAAAAATGCAATAAAAACAGAAATAAACAAAATTTCGTTTAAAATAATTGCACCAGTAATACATCAACGATTTATTCCTACAGTATAGCTGGAAACTCATTCTGTTCAAATCATATACTATAGAGCTACATAAGATCTAAATACAAAATTTGTGGCAAATAGGAGTATGTTTCTGGAAAAGCTAATCCCTAGTCTCCTTCTTTTTGAGTGCATTTTTCTGCCTGTTCCTTCCATATTTGCGTGTTATTTATCAGATTTTTATTACTCAAACCTTTTAAAACAGGAATACATATATCAAATTTTGGTCTCATAACTGAATATAACTAAGTTCGATCATAAATGTTAGGTTTTATAGTGGAAATAAGATTCCACTTGCAGGAATTTATAATAATGTAAAGCTTTAACGTGATAACATTATGTAGAAAGAATTGAAAAAAATATATGATCGTCCTTAGCATAAAAGACTAACTCACACGAATAAAAGTAGATGTTGGCTATATATCAAAGAGATATCAACCAAACGTCAAAAACAGAGAAATAACATTAAGAGGACAACAATCAGTCTTCAACAATTATTCTAATATGACGTGCTTCTTTCGCTTTATTAATAAACCCATGCTCTAAATCCAATAACATTTGTTTGCACATGCGTATATTGACTACTGCTGATTTTTTTTTATAAATTGGCATGTATTCAATTTATTTCATTAACGTAAAACACTTCAAAACTCTTAATTGATGCACATGTTGTTACTTATTCATTTATCATGACTGTAAAGTGTTGCAATTCGAAATTGACATATTTGACCTAGATACGACAACCGTTCATGCTGGCTTTTCAAAAATCCTCCCCCTGAAAAATAACGTTGCCAGTCGTTTGTTAGTTTACAAATAAAAAAGGGAGGTGTATGGAAGAGCCTACACAAACACTCTACATTTATACACATCGGACATAGAAATTACCAAAATTGTCAATCTGAATAGAAATAATTGATGCAAGCTATACTTTATTGTAGTTTTAAACATGGGTAGGCATTATATTCGTGTTATTTTAGCCCTGACTGTCGCTCGGGCAAAAATAATCACGAATATAATGCCTACCCATGTTAAAACTACAATAAAGTATAGCTTGCATCATTATGTCTTAAACAGGGCTAGTATATATACAATATACCGAGCCAAAAAATAAGGTGAGACAGTGTCAAAGTATAGCAGAAATTTAACAATCAGCGTTACTTCAGTGATAATGGTGGAATTAATGAAGATCTAGTATTTTAGTTGTATTCAGATATTTGATAGTGTTACTGAAAGTTGTTAGTTACTTATGGACATCATGGACGTTTGTTTTATTGTTCTCCTTTATTTTAGTTTGGTTAGGGTAGTTCTTACCTTTCCAAATGTTCTGTATGTCTTCATATTGAATTTTGGTTTTATTAAATTGTGTAGTTGATGTCTCAGTTTTTAAAAACTCACACAACATTTTAATCATAACATTATAAATGAATGTAGGAAATTCTGTATTAAGGAATGCTAAAAATAAATGACAAGGAGTCATACAAAACAATCAAACATGATTTTTTTTTTCTTTTTCATAATATGACATATTCTGCTGTATTGTAAAATATGTCCATGGTTCAACACGTATTTCCTTTACAAAATATTTCGACATGATAGGAGAAAAACTATTAATTAATTGTTTAAAATCACAAAAGAGAAAATCGCTTCCGCCAATCGACATGTTGTTATAAGATCAAAATACCGCTTGGTCCTTGAATGACTGTCAAATGGAATGATAGCTTAGTCATTGAATTGATTTTATTTTGTGACAATATCTGTTTTTCTTTTCTGATTTCATTTCTGGAAGAGGAATATTAATTAAACATTTCTTATCATTACAGGAGAGAATATATTAAAACTTTTGTTTGTTCATTTGTACTATTCGTTAATATACAATAATAGAGGGTTTAAAACATTTTGTGAAAGTTGTGACTGTCACTCGGGCAAAAATAATCACGAATATAATGCCTACCCATGTTAAAACTACAATAAAGTATAGCTTGCATCATTATGTCTTAAACAGGGCTAGTATATATACAATATACCGAGCCAAAAAATAAGGTGAGACAGTGTCAAAGTATAGCAGAAATTTAACAATCAGCGTTACTTCAGTGATAATGGTGGAATTAATGAAGATCTAGTATTTTAGTTGTATTCAGATATTTGATAGTGTTACTGAAAGTTGTTAGTTACTTATGGACATCATGGACGTTTGTTTTATTGTTCTCCTTATTTTAGTTTGGTTAGGGTAGTTCTTACCTTTTCCAAATGTTCTGTATGTCTTCATATTGAATTTTGGTTTTATTAAATTGTGTAGTTGATGTCTCAGTTTTTTAAAAACTCACACAACATTTTAATCATAACATTATAAATGAATGTAGGAAATTCTGTATTAAGGAATGCTAAAAATAAATGACAAGGAGTCATACAAAACAATCAAACATGATTTTTTTTTTCTTTTTCATTAATATGACATATTCTGCATGTATTGTAAAATATGTCCATGGTATCAACACGTATTTCCCTTTACAAAATATTTCAGACAATGATAGGAGAAAAACTATTAATTAATTGTTTAAATCACAAAAGAGAAAATCGCTTCCGCCATCGACATGTTGTTATAAGATCAAAATACCCGCGTTGGTCCTTGAATGACTGTCAAATGGAATGATAGCTTAGTCAGTTGAATTGATATTATTTTGGACAATATCTGTTTTTCTTTTCTGATTTCATTTCTGGAAGAGGAATATTAATTAAACATTTCTTATCATTACAGGAGAGAATATATTAAAACTTTTGTTTGTTCATTTGTACTATTCGTTAATATACAATATAGAGGGTTTAAAACATTTTGTGAAAGTTCTTGTCAGTGAATTAAAATATGGAATATAATATTACTTTTTAGCTGCCCCATTTAGGTTTAGCAAACATGAAATGTAAAAAAAGTTCGGTTGTATTTTCAGTAAAAAAATGTTCAATATTTACTTTTTTACTTTTATTTATAAGGAAAATGTTATCATACCTATTAAATAAAGGCAACAGTAGTATACCGCTGTTGGAAAGTCATAAATCGATTGAGATAAAACAAATTGGGTTAAACACTAAAAACCGAGAGAAACACAATTATTAGAGGAAAACAATGAAACAACAGAAACCCTGAAGTGCAACATAAAACAAACGACAATGCAACACACACAGAAACGAATTATAAGATAACAACTATCATGCAACTAAATGAAATGTGAATATACTATGAAATTGGCTACACTTAATATGCGCAGATTTGGCTTTTAAAAAATGCACCAAAGATTTGATAAAGTGCGCCAGATTCGCGATTCTTGATCAAAGACAAATCGTCAGAATGAAAGATTTCATTTTATTTTTATTTTTTAGATATTGACTACCTTTTGAAAACAGAAGCATATCCAAACACTCCCTTTGCTGACTGCTCAAATAAAAGTTGTTTAAATGGAGGATATTGTCTAAATGTATCAACCGAAGAATATATCTGCCATTGCCCTGTACATTTCACAGGTAGGTTTATATACATATAGAACGAAATTCATAACAGTGTGGTCGACGGTAAAACGTTTGTTACTAATTGAACTGAAAAATTTACCTATAACATGTTTGTCATTGGCGATGATTTTATGCTCACTCAGTCTATCAGAGGCCTTCCAGTGGGGATTTAAATAATCACTTGTTACACATTTCGATACATAAAATTAAACTTTCTTTTCACAAAGCTTTAAAGGAATTTGTTTATAATGATTTTTATACCATCACATACAACAGTTTCATTTTTAAGAGGATAATGTTTATAGCTAATATCATTAAATAATAAAAAATAAGTGTTTTTATATATTATTATTCTTGTGATTTATTCTTTTGTTGAAGAATGAATGTTGCTCCATTTTATTTGTTGTCGTTTTTTTCTGTGTCTCATTGACGTATAGGTCAACCGGACTACCCCTTTCTTCATATTAAAAACATACAATATGGCATCAATACCAATTCATGACGCAAAATACTAAATTAAACTTATAACATAAGAAAGATAATGAATATCGCTTTATGGTCTACTTAATTTCGAAGTCACAAGGTGGTTTCTGTTAAAATGTTGTAAACTAATAAAATAAAGGGGAAAAAAGGGAAATGTTTATATTGGAAAAAGTAACGTTGTGTAAATCATGACAATTATTTTACAATTATTTTATTATGAGCAAAAGACAACCATTGAACTGCAGGAATAGGCACAATAAGAATGTGGTGGGGTTAAACATTTGAAAGCGCCCAACCCTCTCCCAACCTTGGAAAGTGGTGTTTGCATATTTTTCAGAATCAATTTTATACAAAACAAAATAAAACCAACAATATACGACTGTGTCAATTAAGTGTTTACTTCAAAAACTATTCACAAGGAATCAATCCCCGAGAAAAAGTCTACATTAAAGAAAATGTATGTTTAATTTTATATAACTACTTCTTATCTGATCTAATATATTCTAACTGAAAGATTGATTTAATAGTAAATGACTATGACCCAATTTCAACATTTGTATTTTAAGGGAACGACCATTAACTTAAAAAAAGAAGGGTATGGATTTTTCCTTAACAAATACTCTGATCCCCAATTTGATGGGGAAAAAATATTGTGGTCAAGCAAAATGATGACAAAAAATATTTCTAAATTCATATTTTCCCATACCCAATATGAGTGGTTAATTTTGAAAGAAAAAAAAATTGATTGGTAGTGTCGAAAAACTAAATAAATTTTCTGACTCGGAAAAAAACCACACCCCTCCTTTGAAGTTAAAATGGTTGTTCCCAAACTATAATATGTTTTTTTTTCTAAATAGCCTTGTCAGTTAAATTTGCCCTACTGTACAAGGAAACCAATAACATAAAATGAATATATACATGTGTATGCAAACTTTTCCAATTGTTTGTATAGAATAAAATATTAAAATGTGATACATTTTAAAACCTTTTCTCTTTGATCTTTTTGATAGAAACCTCGCGATTTAAAGTATATTAGCTTAAACATGTTAAATGTTCATATATTCAGTTGCCTTGAAAAAAGATCGTGTGTCCATTAATGTTATTTCATTGAAAGCTTTGTAAACTGCGACTTTTAAATCTTGCCGTAATACAGGGCTAAATCTATCCGATTTGAGCAGTTTTTTAATTTACGGAAACATTGTTCCGCTGGATTTAAATCTGAAGAGTATGCGGGCAAGAATAAGTATTCCATTCCTACTGTTGGAAGCAAGTTACGTAGAACTCTTTCAGACATGTTATGGTGTGTCGGCGCATTGTCAACAACTAAACATTCTCCTGGCTGAAAAACACTTTCACCGTCATTTGTATAACTCTGTGACGCTTCCCCTATAAACTGTAAATATTCACCACTGTCTGACACCCCTTTAATAATTTTCACGTATTTAACACCTGTTATACCAATAATTAAGCTAGCTGTGAAATTTGCATGAGGGTCATATCTTGTAATTTCTACGCATGGAGTTCCTTTCCTTGAATGTCCATACACTGGCTGTCCGTCCACAAGCTTAACTCCCATTTCGTCCATAAACTTTAGGGTGAAGGGATCTTTAGTACTGACATAATTTAAAAACTGTTGAGTGTATTGAAGGTTTCGTACCGTAAATCTATTCTTCTTGTAATGTGCAATACGCTTATACGTCATTTTTAGGTCATTTGTTATTATTCTTGATACTGTACTTGTAGAGATGCTGCTAATGGCAGAATACTGCAGGAGCTGGTCTCTTAAAGTGTTCTGTTCAACGGAAGGTCTTTCTGTTTTCAAAACATTGACGAACTCTATCTCATCAATCCCATATTTCCGTGGGCGACCACCGGCACACGGTCTTCTACTTACAGATAAATCTTCATTATACTTTTTCGAGATATTATGCACAGTTTGTTTAGTAATTTTATATTTCTCGGCTACTTTCATCGCAATTCCTTTAGGTATCGAATTTCCAACATGGACGCCACTTTCTTTAAGTTCGTGAACTATCAAACCACGCAAGTCATCTCCTAGCGCTTTCCCTGCACTATACTGACGTCCCTGACTGTTATTTCGTTTCATGACCTTTAATAAAAATTTTACATTAATGGCAAAAAAATAGGAAGATGACTTCAAATAAAGTGGATGTAAGCGATTATAGATAACCGTACGGCCTTCCACAATGAGAACAAGAGTGCACACGCTGAAATCATTCGCCTTCTTTACTAACCATTGATTTTATGTTGATAGTTCTACATATAAAGTTTTATCACAAATATCACATAAACTTAACATGGTCCAAGAAAAATGAGACCAAGGTCTACCATAAATCGAACGAGAAATACATGCACACCTTACAATCACCTAATATGCAGTTGACCTTTGCTTATAGATTTTAAAAAACAGACTGAACCAAGAAAACTGAACATTGACTAATGAACCATGAAAATGAGGTCAAGTTCTAATAAACCATGCCAGACATACATGTACACCTTACAATCAATCTCTGCATTAAGTAAAGTTGACCTATTGCTTCTATTATCTAAGAAACAAACTTGACCATTCAAAAAACCAATGAAATGAGGTCAAGGTCAGATGATACCTTACAGACAGACATATACACTTTACAATCCTTCCATACAACACATATAGTTGACCTACTGGTTATAGAATGAAATTCAAAACAGTGTGGCTGTGGCCATTGATTGACACATTAAATTCATCCATTGACTGGGACAATTTACGTGAACGTTTGTCTGTAACGACCACTGTTCACGACGTACCTACGATAGACATTTAAACTGTGGGGTCACCAAAGGTTTCTTAACGCCTTTAATTATAAAATAATTCAAAAAATTAATCAGGAATAACCTTTATGTTTTGATTTATATAATTGATATAAATCAAAATATCGTGTTATTTCTGATTAGTTTTTCGAATTACTTTATTAAGGTGTTGAGAACCTTTGGTGACCCCATAGTTTAGGTGTCTTTAAAAAGTACATAGTGAGCAGTAGTTGTTACATACAAACGTTCACAAAATTGTCCCAGTCAATGGATGAATTTAATGTGTCAATCAATGGCCACAGCCACACTGTTTTGAATTTCATTCTATTACAAAAGACAATATGGCTTCTCAGATTCAGATGCAAGTCGTCATGGTGTTGTACATATTCTTGAATATTCGTGTAAAATGGAATGTTGATTATACACCTACATTCATATCTATATTTATTGACAACTTGTGTATTGTCTAACATCAATATTACATAATTTAAACCTAATTTAATGAATAATTTCTTTCATTTGTTGACTATTTGTTTTCTGTGATTTAACGATAAAAGAATGATGAAGATAACCGATCAATCTTAATGTGTCTTTGTACATAAAATGTCGAAAAAACTGGAAAATATATTGAAATAATGTAAGACAAAATACAATTAATAAATAATTTAGCATTTTATTTTCCTTAAAATATTCATGTTTCATGATTTCATAGACAAACAATTACAGCTACATCTGTCTATCTGATTTCAGATGGTTTTGTCAGACAATTTTGATAGCTTTACGATGGGTTTTTTTCAGATTAGCATTCAATTGTATCAGATTATTATTTGACAATCGTGTCTTGTATAATCCTAAATCTTCAAATCATGTCTTTTGAGAGCTGGAACTCTTATGAAATATTGATTTAATAATCAGTAAAAAAAACATTAATTTTGTCGATACTACTGCTGGTTGACTGCTCGGTTCTGACATGATTTATTTGGTCATATATTGCATTTTGATAAAGGACATTCTTTTTTAATCTTCCTTGGAGTTTTTTTTTCAATTTTACTTTTTTTATTTCATACTTTTTTTTTTATATATTCAGTTGATATATTAAGAAATAATTAAGAAACTAATGTTCAATATGGGCGTTTTTAACAGGCGTTCCAACACAGGATTAATATTATCAAAAGAATGCATTGATTTTGGTGAATAAAGACAGACAGACAGACAGACAGAATATTTTATTATAGTGTCACATACCAATACAGGACAATATCATACATCATAATATTAGTATAAAAATACAAATAAAAATTTACATCGAAGTTAAAATATCGGTATCCAGCCATGACTGACTTATGAGACACTTTTTCTTTAAAACTTATTCTAACATTCATTACAAATGAATAAAAATAACCTTTTAAATTACATTTAAAATAACAAAAAAACAACCTGTTATACACAATATTTTCTGCGATTAAACATTAAATATAAGGATTTTGCTAAAAAGGGTTGTATACAGTCATGTGACATCAGAAAAATAAATTTGTCGTCATGATTAAAATCGTAAAAATTTGGGTTAATAGCACTTGCTTTTAAAAATTAACCATATCGTAGATCTGAATAAAATTCACAATGCATTAAAAAATGTTTTTCGTCTTCTACACAATCAACTGAATAAAACAAAACTTTATCTTTTGAAATTGTTTAAAGAGGAAGGGTCAATTTCATCTGACTTGATTTCCCCTTTTTGAAAGACCTTGAATATTTACTAAAATATACTGTAGTATAGATTCGTGTTAACTGTACTTCAAGTTTTAACTAAACTTTTCAAAATTATGATTAACTGGACATGTTAACAAACAAAAAAATATGGTAATATTTGACAAAATGTCAGTAATTATCCAAAACATAATATATATGAAAGTCATTTCTAACCAAAACCAAACCTTTTTATAATAACGTTCAGATTCAGATTGATTCCCTTTTTTTACTCTGTCCTTTAATGCTATATTTCATAAAAAGATGTTAAATATGTTGTCTTTAACAGGAGAAGATAGCACTGAAAAATAAAAAAAAAGCAGAGAAACATAAAATTAATGAATCTTTTACAAAGGTTGTACGATATAGGCACTCTATTTTTGTAAATCTTTTCAGATTTTGCCCAATTGAGTGATATTAAAAACAGGGCAAATTGTCTGTACTTCTTTTTTATATTAATTATAAATAAGATAGATTAGGTTATCTCCACCTGAGTTGAAAAATTTGTTCCGTTGAAATATCATGGTACAACTATAGAGTATTTCTTTCATAATAAAGTAAGTCATGGTATTATTCCACTGTTTATTTTTGTTTTTTGTCCATGGATTTATGAGTTTGAACAGCGGTATACTACTGTTGCCTTTATTTATACATATTGAGAGTTTAATCAATATTTGATTGGTTGAGACTCTCTTCTGAAATGTCGAGACTTCATCGTGCGACGTTACGCGCGGTTAACTTACGTAACGTTTTGAACTTTTTTTTTTAAATAGCGATAGCAAAAATCATTATCGTGTACAAATTATTTTCAGACGTTTAAACAAAAAGACAAAGCCATTTCAATTGATATTTTATAGTGTGTCTTTCTATGTTGTGATATTACACTATCATTTCAGATAAGGGCGAAGGTTGGTACATATTAAAACGATCAAACCCACTACAATTGTTTGCACCTGTACTTAGTCAGGAATATGATGGTCAGTAATTGTCGTTTGTTGATGTGGTTCATAAGTGAGTTTCTCGTTTCTCGCTTTTTATATAGATAAGACCGTTGAATTTCTCATTTAAATAGATTTACACTTGTCATTTTTGGTGCCCTTTATAGCTTGTTGTACGGTTGTTGCTTGGTGTGAGCAAAAACTCCGTGTTGAAGACCATACTTTGACCGATAATGGTTTACTTTTATAAATTGTGACTTGGATTGAGATTTGTCTCATTGGCACTCATACCACATCTTCTTATATCTAATAATTAACTTTTGATCCGTACTGTTTATCACTGGGTATGTCATGTGTTTAGTAATAAAAATATGCGGATCTGCCTAAAAATGTATGCAAACTAATATTTTATGTTCAGGTAGTTATCAAAGCACAGTGGAATAAAACATTCAATTCACTTTGCTTCGGGAGATAAAATTTGCTCACCCTCGAAAAATCATATTTCCCTCAGGCACAGCCCTCGTGAAATATGAATATTCTTGGAACGGGAAATAAATGTATAGTTTTCATCATTATATCACGTCGAACAAAAAGATGAACTATTTTAGGTAAGTTTAATTCCATTAAAAGGATATTAAATTATTAATTTTGTCATAATGCTTAAATATTTCAAATAATTCTATACCGACTTAAAATAATTAACGTTTCAGTTGGACACTCAATCTCATAGTCTTATAATTCTAATTGTATTTTATGGGATTTTAAGGGATGTTCTGTCAAGTTTCCTGGTGCGATTTACCTGTATGCCAACACGGGACATGTGTTCTTGATAATGGCGGTTATAGTTGTGACTGTGATAAAGACTACTGGGGAGTGAATTGTGAAATAACGTCGATTGAATGTGCTGCAATGGTATGTTCGGGCAATGGTGTTTGTATAGTGGATGCCATTTCAGGAAAACCATGTAGCTGTAACAAAGAGTGGACAGGTAATAAGACAACGTTTACAAATTTGAACAGAAATGACAAAAAAAATAATAAGCCATCTTTATACTAATATAGCCCTAAACAAGGCATATTGCAGCAATCTATCTGTTTTGTACCTCGATTAACTACTTAAAACTAGTATTAGAATTATTGCATTTGTAGTTTTTTTGAGTTTCCAATACTTGAAAGAAAAACAACTATGTGAGACAAAGTTCAAAAACTCACATATATAGATTGATACCTAACAGACGTATTTGTGAAAAAGTTACTAATGTAATTTGAAAGAGTTATAATACGGTACGATTTTCGAAACAAAAGAGCCGACAATGTGAAATGTGGCATAAGCATACCTTCATCTTCACAGCAACATAATTAATATTGTATTTATAAAATGTTTGCTCAAATTATTTCAATTGAGATGTAAAATTTTCAAGATCTAGACGCTATATATGTTGTTGTAAAACGCTTGCTGTTTTATTTATTTTTTTAAAGATAAAACTCCATAGAACATTTTCTTTGTTAAAACTGGTGATCGGTCGGCAGTAATTTCCTATTCCACTAGTTACTAAATTATTCACATAATTTTACTCCTCAAATTTAAACCAATCTTTAAATCATTCAAATACTCTAAACATTGTTTAAATTTTAAGTTTATCTCAACTATTTTTTTATTTATAGGTCAAAACTGCAGTTTTTATGAGAATCCCCATATTACTAAGCAGTCAAAACGAACACTTATGGACGAGCCTATTTGGATAGGAATGATAACAGTTCTTCTTTTATTAATTCTCTTCGGATTGCTTCTTTTAACTAGACGTAGATGTAGTAGATATTTCAAATGTTGCGAAGATACAGATGAAATTCTTAAAAAACAAGCAGGTTAGTCTTTACAATGTTTTTTTCTAATTTTTCACGGTAAAATCACAACAGTCATTTATTACCTGAAATTTTATCAAATGAATACAATGGTCTATGTTGAATGATCGCCTAATACTTAATAGTTGTTCCAGAAACAAGTTTGAAAATTAAAGCATTTACTTTCAATTGACAATGGTGCAAATTGTAATTCTATTGGGTAAGAAATAATAGCAACAATGGTTCAAATCTAACTGCACTGGGTGTGGATTTCGCCAATAAATGCCTCTCCAATGATGGTCGAGGCCAACATATTTGAAAATATAAAACTCCTTCGAACATTGAAGAGCTCATAAACCTTAGTGGTTTAATAACACACACAATATAGTGCGCATTAAGCTCGTCGGAATCTTATAAGAAAAGAGTTCTGATTATATGTATATATCAGAACAAGCAAAAATAAATAAGGTTTTATAAAAAGTAAATATTTTTTTAGTTCCCAATGTTCTGGAACATAGTGATTAATGCCCCATCTACGATAGAAGAGGGGCGTTATGTTTTCTGGTCTGCGCGTCCGTTTGGTCGTTCTTCGCTCGTCTAATTTAAATGCCAAATTAGAGTTTTTCCCCCATTTGACCATCAACTGAACATAGAAAATGATTGTGCGAGTGGGGCATCCGTGTATTATGGACACATTCTTGTTTTTTTCTATCAACTTTGCATTTATTCATTTTTGATTATATACTATGACGCTGACCGGTTTTTATACATCCCGACATTGTGTTATTGTGTTATTGTGCTATGGTCAAATTTGATTTTTTTGTCTTTCATATGTACTTTGTCTACATGCCATTTTGTGTTTCTTTGTTGAAACAGTTATTTGTTTTTATAGTGATTAATATTATCACAATTTGACAGCTGTTTCCCGATTTTCACGTTTTTACCTATTATGTCTGACTGTTTTGCTCACAAATTGTTGGCAAATAATATAATTTTTTGCAACTGCTATTTAAGTGAGAGCTAGCTATAAAACCAGGTTTAATTCACCATTTTCTACACAAGGAAATGCCTGAACTAAGTCAGATATACTACAATTATTTTCTTTCGTTAGATGTGTTCAAGCTTTTGAATTTGACGTTTTATAAAGGATTTCTGTTTTAATGTGCCATTAGAGTTCAGTATGTTGTGCCCTAAAAATAACACTACATTTGATATGTTACCAGAGCAAGAACTAATCAAATTGTAATTAAATAGTATTTATTATGATACAAGGCTAGGGTACCTGATGAGGATCTACGGCCTTGGTCAAAAATGACCTAAATGATATCCGAAACACCAGGTGCAGCTTAATCATTTTTACATCACTGGACATCGAATACTTCTACTTGATTACCACACATCATTATAATCTTATAACCTCAACTTATAACAGACATACACCTTTCTAACAGTAATTATTTTACATAAGAAAGGACAAATCAGGTGACGATGAAAATAACTACAAAATAAATGTATAAGTTACGCAATATATTTGTTTTAAAAAAAAGTCTGTACAGGAAGCAATATATAAATCATTTATTGACAAAGGTATTAATACGTTTTGCTGGGATTGGTAATTGACACGACTATTAATAAATTTTACTTTTTGTTTATTGGATCTTCACTGATGAGTTTTTATAGCCTGGTATCTTCGAGAATATTTTTTTACAGATTCAAAGTTACATGTATAACACCCAAAAAATCCTTAATCCTTAACAACACTACGCTAATAAAAAAAAAAACCACATTGATTCAAATAAAGCATTTTAAAAGCAATGTTAAAAAAAGCAACCACACCATATATAAAACAAAAAGATAATTTTTAACGTTCAACAAACAGTCCATTCTTTTGTAGCATGACCACTAGGGATAATCAAATGAAGGATGATATGAAGCTAATTAATAACATAATTAGTGCTTTTCGTTATAAACACTCTTGCTTATTTACCTAAAAATGACACAGTGTTACTAAAAAAGTAAATATGATTGATCAAATGATATCTCATTATCAGAATATAAGGCTATCCAATCCCTTAATTACGTTATAATCATGATTGATATAGACAAAAGAAATGATTTGGTAATAAATAATCAGTCGATTTTGTAAGCAAATATGAATATACTATCATGATACTCATTTTCACTTGATTTACGTAATCGAAATAAAAGTATTATTTCATTTTGGTCATTATGTTTGACAAAACAAAGTCTTCAATATGAATCTTGTAGATCAATTACAATACTTATTTAAACTTTATGAATTTATCATTCTTTAGGAGTTAAATCATATTTGACGAGACTGTTGTAAAAATAGGAAAGGTTAAGCGCTTTAATGTAATAAAACCATTCTTCTTAACAATGAAAATGCTGTACCATCAGAAATTAAAGTTGTTTTCCATTCGTTTGATGTGTTTTTTAATTTGATTTTGCCATGTGATTAGGGACTTTCCGATTGAATTTTCCTCGGAGTTCAGTATTTTTGTGATTTTACTTTTGTCATAAAAAACATGATGGCTTCACATTCACATGCAAAAATTATGTCTGTAGATAATAAACTTTTTGCCAAAAAAGGACATGTTTCATTCAAAGTTAAATATTTTTGTATATTTTGACAGAAAATGCTATACCTGCCCACAAAAATTATACTCCGTCCACACAGGGATCACCAACAGGGACCAGTACATCAGCAACGAAATTTAAATTTGAAGAAGATTCGTCTAATTTTTTAAAAGTAGAGGTGAGTAAAAGTAGATGTGAATACATCATAATTAGGTTTTATAATACCTAGATTCAAAGACATGAAGAATATTGTTTCAACAAACTCTATTTTAAATTCGATTTTTTAATGTATGCATACTGCGTAGGAAATAGTTAAGTTGGAACTTATTACTGACCACGAAATAGCAGAGTTGCTAAGGAATAATGTGGCTGTACCTAAGCATAGCAGTATTCCTGCATTTAAGAATGCATCTAAACGGAAAAAACAAATATCTGAACCTAAAAAGTCCAATTAACCGTTCATATCAGTAACACACGATAGTTTCTTTAAGTATACGGTCAATGCGTCCAATTAACCGTTCATATCAGATAACACACATAGTTTCTTTATGTATACGGTTAATTAACCGTTGATATCAGATAACACACAATAGTTTCTTAAGTATACGGTTAATTAACTGTCTATCAGATAACACCATGTTTCTAAGTATACGTTAATGACGTTGATTCAATAACACACAATAGTTTCTTTAAGTATACGGTAATTATAACCGTTGATATCAGATAACACACAATAGTTTCTTAAAGTATACGGTTAATCATTAACGTTCATATCAGATAACACACGATAGTTTCTTTAAGTATATACGGTTAATTGACCGTTGATATCAGATAACACACAATAGTTTCTTTAAGTATACAGGTTAATTAACCGTTGATATCAGATAACACACAATAGTTTCTTAAGTATACGGTTAATTAACTGTTCATATCAGATAACACACAATAGTTTCTTTAGTATACGGTCAATTACCGTTGATAATCAGATAACCGACAATATTTCTTTAAGTAAAATCGTGATTTACCGTTCAATAATAACCCAAATTTCTTAAGTACACAGTTAATTAACTGTTCAATCAAGATAACACACAAAGTTCTTTAAGATTACGGTAATACCGTTTGAATTCAAATAACCATCACTAGTTTCATTAAATAACGGTTAATTAAATGTCAGATATCACGTAACACCATAGTTTTTTAAGCATACGTTAATAACCGTGATATCAATAACACAAATAGTTTCTTAAGTATAGGTTTAATTTACCGTTCATCGTAAACACAATATTTCTTTAGTATACGTTAATAACGGTTGATATAGATAACAACATATAGTTTTTAGTATACGTAATTAACGGTATATATAAACAATAGTTACTTTAAGAACAGTAATTAACGTCATATCAGTAACCACAATGTTTCTTAGTATACGGTTTAATTAAAGTTGATATCAGATAACACATAGTTTCTTTAAGTATATTGTTAATTCCGTTCATATCAGATACACACAATAGTTTCTTAAGTATACATAATTAACCCTTGATATAGATTAACACACATAGTTCTTTAAGTATACCAGTTACATTCACCGTCATTCAATAACACAATAGTTTCTTAATATAGCAGTAATGCGTCATTACCGTTATATCAGATAATCACACATAGTTTATTAAGTATACAGTTAATTAACTTCATATCAGATAACACACATAGTTTTTTGTAGTATCGGATTAATGCGTACAATTAACGTTATATCAGATAACACACAATATTTTGTAAAATATACGTTAATGCGTCCAATTAATCGTTCTACATAGACAGACAATATTCTTTATATACACAATTAGTTTTTAAAATAACAGAAAAATTTCTTTAGTATACATTAAAACGTTGTATCAGATAACACACAATAGTTTCTTTAAGTATACGGTTGATTTACCGTTCATATCAGATAACACAAAATAGTTTCTTTAAGTATACAGTTAATTAACTGTTCATATCAGATAACACACAATAGTTTCTTTAAGTATACGGTTAATTAACCGTTGATATCAGATAACACACAATAGTTTCTTAAAGTATACGGTTAATTAACTGTTCATATCAGATAACACACAATAGTTTCTTTAAGCATACGGTTAATTAACCGTTGATATCAGATAACACACAATAGTTTCTTTAAGTATACGGTTGATTTACCGTTCATATCAGATAACACAAAATAGTTTCTTTAAGTATACAGTTAATTAACTGTTCATATCAGATAACACACAATAGTTTCTTTAAGTATACAGTTAATTAACCGTTGATATCAGATAACACACAATAGTTTCTTTAAGTATACGGTTAATTAACCGTTCATATCAGATAACACACAATAGTTTCTTTAAGTATACAGTTAATTAACCGTTGATATCAGATAACACACAATAGTTTCTTTAAGTATACGGTTAATTAACTGTTCATATCAGATAACACACAATAGTTTCTTTAAGTATACGGTTAATTAACCGTTGATATCAGATAACACACAATAGTTTCTTTAAGTATACGGTTAATTTACCGTTCATATCAGATAACACACAATAGTTTCTTTTAGTATACGGTTAATTAACCGTTGATATCAGATAACACACAATAGTTTCTTTAAGTATACAGTTAATTAACGGTTCATATCAGATAACACAAAATAGTTTCTTTAAGTATACAGTTAATTAACCGTTCATATCAGATAACACACAATAGTTTCTTTAAGTATACGGTTAATTAACTGTTGATATCAGATAACACACAATAGTTTCTTTAAGTATACGGTTAATTAACCGTTCATATCAGATAACACACAATAGTTTCTTTAAGTATACAGTTAATTAACCGTTGATATCAGATAACACACAATAGTTTCTTTAAGTATACAGTTAATTAACCGTTCATATCAGATAACACACAATAGTTTCTTTAAGTATACAGTTAATGCGTCCAATTAACCGTTCATATCAGATAACACACAATAGTTTCTTTAAGTATACAGTTAATTAACCGTTCATATCAGATAACACACAATAGTTTCTTTAAGTATACGGTTAATGCGTCCAATTAACCGTTCATATCAGATAACACACAATAGTTTCTTTAAGTATACGGTTAATGCGTCCAATTAATCGTTCATATCAGATAACCCACAATAGTTTCTTTAAGTATACAGTCAATTAACCGTTCATATCAGATAACACACAATAGTTTCTTTAAGTATACAGTTAATTAACCGTTCATATCAGATAACACACAATAGTTTCTTTAAGTATACGGTCAATTAACCGTTCATATCAGATAATACACAATAGTTTCTTTAAGTATACGATTAATTAACCGTTCATATCAGATAACACACAATAGTTTCTTTAAGTATACGGTTAATTAACCGTTGATATCAGATAACACACAATAGTTTCTTTAAGTATACGGTTGATTTAACTGTTGATATCAGATAACACACAATAGTTTCTTTAAGTATACGGTTAATTAACGGTTCATATCAGATAACACACAATAGTTTCTTTAAGTATACGGTTAATTAACCGTTGATATCAGATAACACACAATAGTTTCTTTAAGTATACGGTTAATTAACTGTTGATATCAGATAACACACAATAGTTTCTTTAAGTATACAGTTAATTAACCGTTCATATCAGATAACACACAATAGTTTCTTTAAGTATACGGTTAATTAACGGTTCATATCAGATAACACACAATAGTTTCTTTAAGTATACAGTTAATTAACCGTTCATATCAGATAACACACAATAGTTTCTTTAAGTATACGGTCAATTAACCGTTCATATCAGATAACACACAATAGTTTCTTTAAGTATACAGTTAATTAACCGTTCATATCAGATAACACACAATAGTTTCTTTAAGTATACGGTTAATGCGTCCAATTAACCGTTCATATCAGATAACACACAATAGTTTCTTTAAGTATACGGTTAATTAACCGTTGATATCAGATAACACACAATAGTTTCTTTAAGTATACAGTTAATTAACCGTTGATATCAGATAACACACAATAGTTTCTTTAAGTATACGGTTAATTAACCGTTGATATCAGATAACACACAATAGTTTCTTTAAGTATACGGTTAATTAACTGTTGATATCAGATAACACACAATAGTTTCTTTAAGTATACAGTTAATTAACCGTTCATATCAGATAACACACAATAGTTTCTTTAAGTATACAGTTAATTAACCGTTCATATCAGATAACACACAATAGTTTCTTTAAGTATACGGTTAATTAACCGTTGATATCAGATAACACACAATAGTTTCTTTAAGTATACGGTTAATTAACCGTTGATATCAGATAACACACAATAGTTTCTTTAAGTATACAGTTAATTAACGGTTCATATCAGATAACACAAAATAGTTTCTTTAAGTATACAGTTAATTAACCGTTCATATCAGATAACACACAATAGTTTCTTTAAGTATACGGTTAATTAACCGTTCATATCAGATAATACACAATAGTTTCTTTAAGTATACAGTTAATTAACCGTTGATATCAGATAACACACAATAGTTTCTTTAAGTATACAGTTAATTAACCGTTGATATCAGATAACACACAATAGTTTCTTTTAGTATACGGTTAATTAACTGTTGATATCAGATAACACACAATAGTTTCTTTTAGTATACAGTTAATTAACCGTTGATATCAGATAACACACAATAGTTTCTTTTAGTATACGGTTGATTAACTGTTGATATCAGATAACACACAATAGTTTCTTTAAGTATACAGTTAATTAACCGTTGATATCAGATAACACACAATAGTTTCTTTAAGTATACGGTTGATTAACTGTTGATATCAGATAACACACAATAGTTTCTTTAAGTATACGGTTAATTAACCGTTCATATCAGATAACACACAATAGTTTCTTTTAGTATACGGTTAATTAACTGTTGATATCAGATAACACACAATAGTTTCTTTAAGTATACAGTTAATTAACCGTTCATATCAGATAACACACAATAGTTTTCTTTAAGTATACGGTTAATTAACGGTTCATATCAGATAACACACAATAGTTTCTTTAAGTATACGGTTAATTAACCGTTGATATCAGATAACACACAATAGTTTCTTTAAGTATACGGTTAATTAACTGTTGATATCAGATAACACACAATAGTTTCTTTAAGTATACAGTTAATTAACGGTTCATATCAGATAACACAAAATAGTTTCTTTAAGTATACGGTTAATTAACCGTTGATATCAGATAACACACAATAGTTTCTTTAAGTATACGGTTAATTAACCGTTGATATCAGATAACACACAATAGTTTCTTTAAGTATACGGTTAATTAACCGTTGATATCAGATAACACACAATAGTTTCTTTAAGTATACAGTTAATTAACGGTTCATATCAGATAACACAAAATAGTTTCTTTAAGTATACAGTTAATTAACCGTTCATATCAGATAACACACAATAGTTTCTTTAAGTATACGGTCAATTAACCGTTCATATCAGATAACACAAAATAGTTTCTTTAAGTATACGGTTAATTAACCGTTGATATCAGATAACACACAATAGTTTCTTTAAGTATATACGGTTAATTAACCGTTGATATCAGATAACACACAATAGTTTCTTTAAGTATACGGTTAATTAACCGTTGATATCAGATAACACACAATAGTTTCTTTAAGTATACAGTTAATTAACGGTTCATATCAGATAACACAAAATAGTTTCTTTAAGTATACAGTTAATTAACCGTTCATATCAGATAACACACAATAGTTTCTTTAAGTATACGGTCAATTAACCGTTCATATCAGATAACACACAATAGTTTCTTTAAGTATACAGTTAATTAACGGTTCATATCAGATAACACAAAATAGTTTCTTTAAGTATACAGTTAATTAACCGTTCATATCAGATAACACACAATAGTTTCTTTAAGTATACGGTCAATTAACCGTTCATATCAGATAACACACAATAGTTTCTTTAAGTATACAGTTAATTAACCGTTGATATCAGATAACACACAATAGTTTCTTTAAGTATACGGTTAATTAACTATTGATATCAGATAACACACAATAGTTTCTTTAAGTATACGGTTAATTAACCGTTCATATCAGATAACACACAATAGTTTCTTTAAGTATACAGTTAATTAACGGTTCATATCAGATAACACACAATAGTTTCTTTAAGTATACGGTCAATTAATCGTTCATATCAGATAACACACAATAGTTTCTTTAAGTATACGGTCAATTAACCGTTCATATCAGATAACACACAATAGTTTCTTTAAGTATACGGTTAATTAACCGTTCATATCAGATAACACACAATAGTTTCTTTTAGTATACGGTTAATTAACTGTTGATATCAGATAACACACAATAGTTTCTTTAAGTATACAGTTAATTAACCGTTCATATCAGATAACACACAATAGTTTCTTTAAGTATACGGTTAATTAACCGTTCATATCAGATAACACACAATAGTTTCTTTAAGTATACGGTCAATTAATCGTTCATATCAGATAACACACAATAGTTTCTTTAAGTATACGGTCAATTAACCGTTCATATCAGATAACACACAATAGTTTCTTTAAGTATACGGTTAATTAACCGTTCATATCAGATAACACACAATAGTTTCTTTTAGTATACGGTTAATTAACTGTTGATATCAGATAACACACAATAGTTTCTTTAAGTATACAGTTAATTAACCGTTCATATCAGATAACACACAATAGTTTCTTTAAGTATACGGTTAATTAACCGTTCATATCAGATAACACACAATAGTTTCTTTAAGTATACGGTTAATTAACCGTTGATATCAGATAACACACAATAGTTTCTTTAAGTATACGGTCAATTAACCGTTCATATCAGATAACACACAATAGTTTCTTTAAGTATACAGTTAATTAACTGTTCATATCAGATAACACACAATAGTTTCTTTAAGTATACGGTCAATTAACCGTTCATATCAGATAACACACAATAGTTTCTTTAAGTATACGGTTAATTAACTGTTGATATCAGATAACACACAATAGTTTCTTTAAGTATACAGTTAATTAACCGTTCATATCAGATAACACACAATAGTTTCTTTAAGTATACGGTTAATTAACCGTTGATATCAGATAACACACAATAGTTTCTTTAAGTATACGGTCAATTAACCGTTCATATCAGATAACACACAATAGTTTCTTTAAGTATACGGTTAATTAACTGTTGATATCAGATAACACACAATAGTTTCTTTAAGTATACAGTTAATTAACCGTTGATATCAGATAACACACAATAGTTTCTTTAAGTATACGGTTAATTAACCGTTGATATCAGATAACACACAATAGTTTCTTTAAGTATACGGTCAATTAACCGTTCATATCAGATAACACACAATAGTTTCTTTAAGTATACGGTTAATTAACTGTTGATATCAGATAACACACAATAGTTTCTTTAAGTATACAGTTAATTAACCGTTGATATCAGATAACACACAATAGTTTCTTTAAGTATACGGTTAATTAACCGTTGATATCAGATAACACACAATAGTTTCTTTAAGTATACGGTCAATTAACCGTTCATATCAGATAACACACAATAGTTTCTTTAAGTATACAGTTAATTAACGGTTCATATCAGATAACACACAATAGTTTCTTTAAGTATACGGTTAATTAACCGTTCATATCAGATAATACACAATAGTTTCTTTAAGTATACAGTTAATTAACCGTTGATATCAGATAACACACAATAGTTTCTTTAAGTATACAGTTAATTAACCGTTCATATCAGATAACACACAATAGTTTCTTTAAGTATACGGTTAATTAACCGTTGATATCAGATAACACACAATAGTTTCTTTAAGTATACAGTTAATTAACCGTTCATATCAGATAACACACAATAGTTTCTTTAAGTATACGGTTAATTAACCGTTGATATCAGATAACACACAATAGTTTCTTTAAGTATACAGTTAATTAAACCGTTGATATCAGATAACACACAATAGTTTCTTTAAGTATACGGTTAATTAACCGTTGATATCAGATAACACACAATAGTTTCTTTAAGTATACGGTTTAATTAACCGTTCATATCAGATAACACACAATAGTTTCTTTAAGTATACAGTTAATTAACCGTTGATATCAGATAACACACAATAGTTTCTTTAAGTATACGATCAATGCGAGGTAATCAAAACCTGGTTACATAAATTTGAAAAAGATCGTGTTTCCTCCGAAAAGGCACCCAAACAAACAAGAGAATATGAAACAAGAACACAAAATAATGCAAATTGGTCACAGTTTTGAAAAAATGTCCAAAAAATCCATTCCAGCCTAGTATCATTAAATAAGGAATAATGCAGAATTCCCTGACAGTCTATTTTTATAGATATAAAAAGCCCAATATTGATTACAAATAAAATATTTATTACCATGCCGGAAACATATTTTTTAATTTAAAAGACTGCATTAAGTCGGAATATATAGTTTGTGTTACAATTGGTTAAACGATAAAACAAGTAGTCACGATCTTTTCTGATTGTGTTTATTAAAGAATAAGATGATGTGGTATGATTGTTTTTTGCAATGACACAAATATCCACAAGAGACCAAATGACGTAGATGTTACCTACTACAGTTACCGTCCGGTCTCACCGCATTGCAATGTATACAGCAAAGCAAACGAGAACGCTGTTTTATGTAATCTCATGTGTAATATAAATCATATAACTGTTAGATAATCCAGTATTTTTTTGTCCTAGTATGTGATATTTGTCTGACTAATTATATGATGTATGTATTACAATTGGGAAAAACAAGATTCCAATTATTTTTAGGAAGGAAAACTTCATATAAATTATATTTTAGAAAAGGAAGAAAAATTTAGTATAACAATTGCAAGAAATGTTGTCAAAATATGTGAATCATCCTTTTCTCATGTATAAGAATGACTTTTTGTGGATCAAGTTCAAACAAACGATGTAACCTTGCTTCTCGTTCAATGTTGAAAGTTTCCCCTTTTAATTTTAAAAACGCTTAATGCATACGGTAACAATTACTAGCCATAGGGTTAAATTGAAAGACATTTTGATACGGATATAATGAGGTCAAACTATTAACTTGCAAGTACATAATTTATCAATATACATCAAGTTGTGGTATGTTTGGAAATGAAACAACTCTCCACAAGAGACAAATGACAGACATTAACATATATAAGTCATCGAACAGCCTTCACAATGAGCAATGTAAAACAATTTAAACGAGAATATTAACGACATAATGAATATATAAAAAAATAACGAAAAAATATGAAACAGCAACAAACAACTATGTTTCGTACCTTATTTCAACAAAAATGACCCATCTTGGCTACAATTATCGAAAAAGTTTTTCTCTATTTTACTTTTGATATTTGAATTTTTTTTTATTCAAACAATGTTAAAATACCTTTTTCTTAGGACCAAATATACAACGCATGCCAAGACGACATCATGTAAAGAATTTGAAATGAAAACTATTCATAAAAAAAACTGTATAGTCATTCATGTTTTTCTATACTAAATTTCTAAAGTTAAAGGTGTTTTTCTTGACGTTTTTCAATTTTCAATGTATTGCCAACTAGAGATCTAAGTAACCTGCTCTATTATCAAAACATATTACAAATGTCTAAATAAGTCTTTTTGTATTTGTAAAACCTTTTTACCAATTTATTAGCAGTCACAGAATGACATGGAGCCATTTCATACCCCTCCAATTGATGTTGAAAATTATGGAGCTGCAGTCCGACTTTTTGATGCCTATAAAAGTAAATCTGAGAAAAGATCCGCAGAAAAACAGCTATCAATATTAGGATATGAAAATCAACAATCCTCTGGAATTGTGGACGGTACCTTGCAATTTCTACAGCTTGATAATGACATTTTGTCTTCGGATAATGAAACATATTCTAAGTTTATGCCGTTTTCCAATCCAGAATTACGAAAATCACTTTCATCATTACCAAGTTTACAAAAAGAACGGAACTCAACATTTGTGAAATCAAATTCCGTGCAAGCAGATTTTAGTGGCGTGACTCACTGTTATCCTCATATAGTTATTGTCAATGATACTAGTTATGAAAATTTAGATGATACAGAGAATGAAATTCCTAAATTTACTAGAGAACGAAAAAAATCTATACAGAGACAAAAGACCTTAGACGATCTTGATGCTCAGAGAAAAAGAGAAGTATTTGCCTCAAAACCCAAATCCTCAAGTACAATGCTTGATATTCCACCGTTTGAGTCACATTTGGCACAGAGAAGAACTAAGTGCAACAACGAGTTAGCGAGAAGATCTCCAAGCATTACACCTACGTCATTTGAATCAGACCCTACCTACCGTTATCACAGACATGAGAGAAGACGAAGAATAAAATCGGGAGCAGATTCCTCAGAAGATGAAATAGATCGATATATGAATAGGTCATTTTGCTCGCAACCGGAACGATTACAAGAAATGGTAAATGAATGTAAATGCTGTGGAATTGAAAGTTACGACCAAGAAGGCCGAAATATTTAAGGATGTCCCGTAAAACATCTCAACAACGTGACCACAGTTTTACATCAGAAAGGTCAAGTAGTAGTGAGATTAGACGACATCGACGTCACCCAAGAGTTTCTAGTTTGAATGATTTTGGATATTACAAACGAGATCATGTGACAAGACATGTTTTATCAATTCCTAATGAAAGTGCAGAGCCTGCTAAAAGGGTGTCTTTACATATCATGGAAGAAAATCAAATAGATAACAATGAATATCGTAAGATGCCTGTTAGAAAATCAAGAAGCAACGATCTTAATTTAAACAAAATTCCTAGTGTTAACCAGGTTTCAGATGATGGATCACCTTTCAGAAAACGTAGTCAGTCATTCCATTCAGAAATATCAGATACCAGAAAAACTGGTAATCCCGATGATCTTTTAAATATTGACCAGAAAGCTGGTCCGTCATTTTATATAGGAAATGAAAATCAAGGACAAGAAAAATCTAAAACGTTAGAACTTTCGACAGCAGACCTGGCAGTAGTGTCTACTTCCTCAGCATTAAGTGTTACCGACACAGATACTGGTTTCTCGTCATCGTCTCCATGGCGGGAAACAACAGACGAGAATGTCGCGGAAAAACTTAGAATTCATAGTTTAAAAGATTCAGCATACCAAACAAAGCAGTCATCTGTCGAACGACATCCCTACGAAGGTCCTACAAATTCTTACGAAAAACCAGAAGATATTAAACTAAACGAGTAAGTAGACTTCAAATCTATTAGAACTGCTTGTTGTTTTCCTACGATACAGGGTCAAATATTTTGCCCAATAACAGCCATTTTCTTTTCATATAAGATTTCAATAGCTCATGTCCAGTACAGTGAGTAACATTTATATCCTTTTGCGCAGAATACCAACAATACAAACATTTCGGCATATGGTGTTTACTTATTCTAAGACAAGTTTATGTAGAACAAATAGTATAATATCATATACAAAATATGCGTTTGAGACTTGTTAGTGTATTTCATTTTAAACACGTTTTTCCCTAAAGTAAGTGCATATCAACATAAGAACATAGGCCGATTTTTTTTTAATCAGCAGAATAGACATGACCAACAAGCTTCACCAAGCAGCCAAAAGATTAATTATGTATGAGAAGAATTCTCAGTTTTCTAAAGACAGCGCTTTCACAAATACCTTCTCAGAAAATGAAGATACAGATTCGGAGAAGTCACCAAGGTAAACATATCATATTTATTTAAAACGAGCTTCATGAATAATTCCATAATCTTATAAATAGTATTAGCATAAAGTTGAACGTATATGTATACGTTCAGTATTTTATAAAGTAATACCTATGAACTATAACACAAACCTGAACGGTTCAATCGGTGTGTGGTTTCGTAACGATGGCTTATCAAATGGATATTTTTTGGGGGATTTCAAAAATTTGAAAATTTAAGAACTGAAATGAAATCAATAATATTGACAATGGTTCAATCCTCAAGCAGTAATACGTTAGAATGATGCTCTGGTTTGGTGTCGGAACAAAAATTTCTATCAATTCATTTTTTAAATATTTTTTTTTAAAATCAATATCTTTCAACCACTGAACTATACTGAAAATACATTTTAACCTCAGTTCCATCTTAGTGTACACTCATCGTCTTGTCAAATTGTCTGTGTTTCTTCTTTTTATCATTAACATCTAACCGTTTAAAAAACAAAATACTATGGATTGTCTACCCCAGGAATAGATCATTTTGGCTACTTGGCAAAACCTTTTGGAACCTGTTTTTCACTTTCATACCTTATTTGGCCTTCTTGAATGTTTATAATTCGAGCGTCGCGCGTATGGTATCGATGATGATTTTATTCATAGAGCAATGCTAAAGAGACAAAACAGAAACATACGAATCAAACCTCAATTGTGGTTTAGCACATCTATGAACAATACTTGATAGAAAAGTAAATTATCTACTCTGAGAATCCCTAGATAAATTTAAATATCGTAAATCACATTTTCACACGATTTATGTTTTTTTTATGGAAGCTACAATAAGAAAGATTGCTGAATAAGATTCAATCCCTTTGGACTTACATTGAATATAACAGTTTTTTTATGATTTTTTACAGAGAATTACACCCGCCACTTCGAGCAAGAACCAGTAATTTTTCACTACATCCCAAACTGTTCCCATTAGAACAGGTGTCGGAAGAAGGTGATAGCCACACACCCGAATCTGCAACTATTAATGGCGAGACTAACACACAGTCACAGTCAGTGTTTACTGAGGACATTGAAATGAAGGAATTTGTTGTTTAAAAGTCATCAGAGTACTATAAATTGATGAGTGAAATTTACAATATACAGTTGGGATCAGTTATAACCTCAAAACCGAACTATTAGAATTATATGTAATATAACTGCTCTTAACTATTAAGGAACAGAAAACTTTCTATAAAACTACCTTCATAATTTGTTCTAGGGTAGGACTACCATAATATGTTCTAGGGAGGCTCTTTCAGAAGTTGTTCTGTAATAAAACTCTCCAATTTTTTTCTCAACTCGAACTATCCAATTCAGCTCTAGGCCCGAAATATCAGAATTTAAACTAGGTCAAATTAATTAATGCATCAGTAATAACCATTGCTAAAAATGCACATGAATACAACGTAAATACCCAAAAGCTGACGGAAACTAAAATTCGGGTATGCTGACAAGATAGTAAATCATTTGCTAAGCAAATTCATAATCATTCATTCATTTCCTTTTACGTTTCGATATTACAAGGCGAATATATTTATATATGATTTATTGTTGAAGTAATCACGCAGGACTAGAACTTTAGACCGTGGTGGTCATCCTCATATTGTTTTTTAATTACTTACATTTTAATTCGTGTTTTTGGTGTTTTTGAGTGATTTTGACAGTTTGCTCCACGTTTAAATGTAAACATGAAATTTGAAACATGGATTGAGAACAGTTTTTTTCTGACAGTTCCTAACTGATTTTATCACCAGCAGTGTATTCCATGCGTATATTAGAACCACAAACGGAAAATTGCAATTAGAGTCGAACAACTTTCTGGATTGATGTGTATTTCAATCTTTAAAAATAACCAGCATTGATGGTACACATTGCTATCACATCGGTTTGAAATCAAATTGTATTCATCTTGAATATTAAAGTCGTAATGACCAATCAACATTTGAATCCCAGTAGCATCATCCGTTAGACGTATATTGTAGATAGTTCATATAATGATTTATTATCCCAGTAGCATCATCCGTTAGACGTATATTGTAGATAGTTCATATACTGATTATTCAGTTGCCAAACTTCATGATAACATTTCATTTATTTCAAACACATCTGCTTTCAACCAAAACACTTAACGTTAAATTTTGTGTCAATTTGTCTCGAGATATTTTAAGCACATCTTATCTTTGAGTATTATGTGGGGAAGTTACTTCAGGGTAAAACAGTTGTTCCAACTAAACTATCTTAGATTTGAAAATTCATTTAAATTAAAACATTATTACAGAATGATTGAATGGATGTCACATCATTGTCTAGTCCTTTGTTTAATTTGCAATGTGATATCATATTTAGAGGGTTGATCAGACGTCCATCGTTACGCAAGTTATTCTTTTTTTTTGGCATTATTTATATAATTTATATAATTCTTCAAAAGAATATGTTTAAGGTATTAATGGTTGGGTTCTAGTAAACTATATGTTAAAAGCCAGAGAATTGTCTGAAGTATATTTTTTATTAATTTTGCCATAATTTTGTCTTTAGATTTTATGTTCTCCTGTAAAATATTCTTGTAATTTAATTTTGTTGAGCATCAGAAAATACTACTCGACATAAATTGTTGATATGCATGCGCATCTATTGGTTGTATAAACTTGTTTACTTATTGCAAATCACTGTACAGGAGCAAATATGTTTAAAATATATGCAGGGCATAACAAAGATTTCCCTGTAAAATTCGTTATTATTACAAACATATCGCCTTTTCTTTTGAATTACTATATTTATATAAATATATTTTGATATATATGAAAAACATAAAAGATTGTATATTTTGTCGAGTTTTATACATATTTTTATCTATTTTGTGACTAATTAAAATCCCTTTGCCAAAGACGTTAACAAAATTATTCAATTATTTTATTTGGTAACTGAGAATCAAGCCTTGTATATATTCATGTTCTTCAGCCTAAAGGGTGGTGCTATAAACAGGTGTTCAACCAATGATAAAAGCACTAAAATACGTTCTGTTCCGTTTCAAATTTACTTATATTATAACTCATTTATCAATTAGATTACAAAAAAAGCTCGACAATTTGTGCAATTTATGCACGTCACTGTGTCGACCTTCCAGAAAAAATCATCATTTTGTATTATCGAATGGTTGGTATTCTTTCGTACAATTTGTAAACAGGGGCCTTTTTGTGTTTTAAAGATACATTATTATTTGTTTTTTTAATTTGGTCAATCCTTGAATGTTAAAAATTTGAATTGGTTATCACTTGTGTAGATACATCGTAATTGAGTGTTGCGAAAATTTGTAAATGATTTATGATGCATATCAATCTTGTTTATGTTTCTTTACAATGATATGTTTATTAAACTTTTGTTTTTTTTCTATATTATCAGTTTTTTTCTTAAATTCTAATGCTTAAAACGGTTATTATTAACCCAACATCAAAATAATATCAAGATAAAAAAACATCGGAATAACAATAACAAAAAACCTATCAAAAAAACACATTACACAGTAATCAAACAAACCCGAATAAACCCAAATCTTAACAATGTTTGCTCTGAAAAGTCTTCTGAACTCGACCATTCTACTTCGAATATTAATTAATATACCAACCAATTAATTGGAATGGATCATATTGACTCTAAACGGAAAGTGACCAATTTATTAAAAGGGTAAGCTTATAAGTGATTGCCACGAAAAATTCCGTGCAAATTCGCTGATTTTTTTCCATGTAAATTAAATCTTATTAAATTGTTCCTATAAATAAACGGATGATGCTAAAGTTACAATTAACGCTTAAGTTAAAGCGAGAACTGACACATTTATTGCCAAAAACAAGTTACGACAAACAACAGTTGGGCGGCTTATAAATTCGGTCTTCCTTCTTGTTGGTGACATCACAATAGATGAAATGAAGGCAACAAAACAGCTACGACAATGGGAACGTATCCGTGGTCATCTATGACACAGAAGTTCTATAACGATAATAAACTCATAATGGCACACGTAAAATTTTTGAAATATGATCAAATAATTTTGGACAGATTCTGCATAGACGGATATCAAAGTCAAACATGGGTCTTTTTCATTTAGAATAAACATTTGTTGCAGCTCTGTTGGACTATTTACTTCAGTGTTTCTGTTGTTACGTTGTTTTCCTCTTATAGTTAATGTGTTTCCCTCGGTTTTAGTTTGTAATAGTTATCAAAGGTACCAGGATTGTAATTTAGTACGCCAGACGCGCGTTTCGTCTACATAAGACTCATCAGTGACGCTCAAATCAAAATATTTATAAAACCAATCAAGTACAAAGTTGAAGAGCATTGAGGATCCAAAATTCCAAAAAGTTGTGCCAAATACGGCTAAGGTAATCTATGCCTGGGATAAGAAAATCCTTAGTTTTTCGAAAAATTCAAAGTTTTGTAAACAGGAAATTTATAAAAATGACCACATTATTGATATTCATGTCAACACCGAAGTGTTGACTACTGGGCTGGTGAAAACCCGGATTTGTTTTCTCTCAATCAGTTTGTGACTTACAAACAGCGGTATACTACTGTTGCCTTTATTTAGTTTCACTAGTACAATGGTGCCTACATGCAGAAAATTAAATTGTAGACGTCCTGTAAATTTAAAGGTTCAGGCTGTAAAATCATTTTTGATGTGTGAAACGTCATTAATGACCGCTAAGCACAGACTGGTCATGTCGTTCTGTCGTTTCTTAGAAAGAATTGTCACATTTGCTAAATCTGCCAATTAGGAATAATATTAAAAGACAAGTTCTATGACAACTTCTGTACCTAATAAAATAACTCGTTTTGCAAGGAATATTCAAATAACACTTTTCGTGCGTATATTATTGATTAGTGTGACTAATTGTAATGGTTTTCTGTTGATTTGGTTTATAATTTGGCAATATAATGATACAAGTTAAAAAAGGTTGCAATGTAAACAGATCAAAGTGTATTCATGATGACGTCATAGTCAACAATTTGTATTTAGACGTGTGGTGTCATCTGAGTTCATAGTCAACAATTTGCATTTAGACGTGTTGTGTTGGTGAATTGTAAAAGCAAAGACAACTTGAAGTACTAAACATGGATTTTCATTTTGAAAATATACACTACATAAGAAAATGTCTGTACCAAGACAGCAATATAACAGTTGTTATTTGTACGTTTGAATCTGTTTGAGATTTCGATTTTGGCATTTAATTAGGGACTTTCCTTTTTGGAATTTTCCTCGGAGTTCAGTATATTTGTGATTTTAATTTCTACATAGTAAAAATCTATATAACGAATCATAATGTGCTTTGCTTGTTGTTATTGGGTAAGTATACAGTTTTTACTAGGTGTCATCATGCATCTGACTGTTTCCCTCCGTGTGAACTTGAGCCTCAGGAGATATTTTAGATGTTTAAGGGCCATTAAACAGCTGGAATATATGAAACAAACAAACTCTTCATCTGTAAATTGAAATCAAGAATGATGGATGTGAAAGTTGATGATATTTCATAGAGGGAGACGCCCACTCTGTCGGCGCACCTGGTTCTGATTTTTTTTCTGGAGTTCAGAAGGTCATCATAATTTTTTAAAAAAAATTTGTAAACTACTTTTGCCTTTATCCAAAAACTATTTCCATAAAGAGTAGATATATCAAAATTGTTGCTGAAGCAGAATGATATCCTGTATTACTAACCATTTTGAATATTTTGAAAATGCTTCACCGGAGACCACAGTTAATGAATTTATATCTTTAAAATCATGCATAGCTTTAATCTGATAAAGATTTAAGTTTTTGATTGGAATGCGCTTTTAAATTCGGTGGTAATTTTGAATTATTTCTGTTGTATGAAACATTAGTTTGTCTGATCTTAGTCTCATCTTAAAGACTTTGCTTTTGAAATAAGAATTTTCAAAGAAAAGTAAAGTAATCAATACTTCTATATACTAACTGTATTACGTCAAAGGAGTTGGTTAAACCCTCTCTTATTTGTCAGTATATAGGTTCTTTCTTTGAATAAGTAATTAAGATCTTTTTTAAATGCATTTTCATAACAAAGTCTAATGAACTAATTATCCGGGAAAACGACAAATTGACACGATAAGTTTGTTATAGAAATCTATTTTATAACATAACAAGTCATCAGATCTATCACATACGTGTATAATTTGTAAAAAGTATTGTTCAACTTCTTTAGATCTTTGTATTGATAGATGAGAACGAAAAGTGTGATATTGACGGGTATTTTACTGATAATTAGATATGACAAATGCTGTCTTTCCATTGAAGAAAATGAATAAAACTAATGAGGAAACTAAATATAGTTAGTTTTTGGCCTTCGTGATGTTTTCATTTTTTTTTATTATTACAGCTTAAAATTTGGTATTATTTTGTCTGACAATGAAATGATAATAATACTCAACACAATGTTGGAGGGCTTTGGTTAACTTTGTAGTATCTATTGACTGTAATAAATCAGGAATTCAATAAAAAAAAAATACGTACATTAAATTACTTACTAAAAATAAAATATCATGTCATTTACAGAATTAAAGAATACTTTTGCTAGCTGTTTTGGAAGTCCTTATTAATGATTTCTTTTGGAAACCTCAGTTTTGTATACTTATTAAACCAGCAAAATAGTTAGAACTTTTGTTTTGTGCAGAATATACATTAAACAGTAATTTTCTGTTTATTTAATGTTTACAAATTAAAAAAAAATCGCAATACTACAGTTTTTTTCTTTCTATTTCCATGCATTGATAGCCAACGCTAGATTTGGCACATCTTTCCATTTTTTTTATTTTGATTCTTTTCAACGATGTAGTTGATTTGATTCTAGCACCTCTGATGAGTTTGTTAAAAACAAAGAAAATCGAATGCCTAGCTCTAATGACGCATATTGAAAACAAACATTGTCCTTTTTTGTTATCATGACACTGCATATAAACTATAATCCATATATGTTCTCAGTGAAATCGTAACACGACGAATTATAGACGCTTTACTTGTACAGAAAACTGAATGCTGATTTCGTTTTCAGTCTTCAAAGAATCGACAGCAACTTTATTGATATATCTCTTCTTTGTTTATTCTAAGCACTAATTTGTGTTTGCTTTGGTCTACAAGCACTCAGCTCTACATATAAGAGAAAAACAGAAATACATAATATCATATGGTCATTAATAATGAGAATACTAACATTTACAATAATTGAAGGCATACTCTTTCGATCGATTTAATCATTGTCATTTTGTTCAGGTTCTCCCGTTACCATTCTGACCTTTATTTCAACTATGAGTATTTCCGTGTGTTTGTTTATTCTAGATTGGCTAGAGTATAGAGGGAGGGTTGAGATCTCAGAAAACATGTTTAACCACGCCGCATGTTTGCACCTGTCCCAAGTCTGGAGACTCTGGCCTTGGTTTTTTTATGTTTTGTTTTGTTTTTTTAATTTCAGTTTAATTTTATGTTTTGGAGTTTAGTGTGACGTCAATTTTCACTGTATAGGGGCTAAGCCGGGTGAACTCCGGGTGCTGTATTCAATCGCTGTGTTGAAGACTCATCTTTGACATATTGTCCATTTCCATCCTCAATTGTAACATTCAATGTTAATGACATCGAAGAACATTAAAGATGGTTCATTAGAACATAATATTTTGCTTGTTTTTCGATAATCACGTTAATATGCATGTATATAAACCCATACATCTATGATTGCGCTAAAATTATTCTCGACGCAGTTTTTGCAAAACAATACAACAATATAATTACCATCAATTATCCGCACTTGCTTCTCAGTTTTCACTCGCCGTCGGTTGTTAATATATACGTTCCACGTGAAATCGTGTCATAAAGAAAAAAAATACAATAATGTGCATTCAAAATTAACAGGGAACTTAAACAATTTTTAGTGGAAGCTTATTCTGTGGATGCTCAAAATAATTGCACGAAATCATCTGTTACATAAATCAGGCCGTTAGTTTTCTCGTTTGGATTGTTTAACATTGTCATTTCGGGGCCTTTTATAGCTGACTATGCGGTATATATGAGCTTTGTTCATTGTTGAAGGCCGTACGGAGACCTATAGTTGTTTATTTTTGTGTCATGTTGGTCTCTTGTGGAGAGTTGTCTCATTGACAGTCATACCACATCTTCGTTTTTTATATTTAGGAATAAAATAATGATTTACCTTCATTACTTCATTTTCATTGATGTCCACAGATATTCTTGTATAAAGATGATGTATCTGGATTCGGACCACATTATATGTCAAACTGTTTAAACCGTCTGTCTTAAATCTCTTGTAGCCTCTTCCAGAAGTTTGTATCTATAGAAGTAACAACAAATGTATAAACAACGTATATCCTAGGATTAACCAATGTATGAGTCTGATATTATATGAACTTTTCTATTTTAAAGTGGCTGAATTCTATTTTCACTTTATTAAAATGAAAATGTGTACAAATACAAAATACTAAATCTATCACAAACAAGATACAATATCTATTGCATAAATTTGAGAATGAAAATGGGGAATGTGTCAAAGAGACAACAACCCGACCAAAGAGCAGATAACAGCCCATCGCAGCGAAAAAATCCCGCACCTATAGGTGGGTGGATAGGTGGTCCTCAGCTGGCCCCTATGCATACTAGTAATAATGCCATTGACATTTTCAGTTTAACTTTACCTCTTTGTATTGTGTTTGTTACCCTTCTCTTTGCCATGTCTCAACATTGTGTATCTCGCTACTTTATTTGAATGTCTTGTCACTGTGAAGTTAGCGTGCATAAGCCTGAAAAGTAAAATATCAATTGATTATTCCAGGACGTCACAAAACAACATGCAAGTCTTATTTAAGATATTTTAATGCATGCCTTTACAAATTTTGTAGATTAAAATTATTGGCTGTTTATATAATTGTGATTTTTGAAAAATGGACAAGAGCACGAGATTATTCATTGGAATTTCAAGTAATATAAAAAAGAAGATGTGGTATGATTGCCAATGAGACAACTATCCACAAAAGACCAAAATGACACAGACATTAACAACTATAGGTCACCGTACGGCCTTCAACAACAACTCTGCCTACAGATATATTTATAAGATATCCGAATGCAAGTTCTTGTTTTTGTAATATCTATTTTATTCGCATTAATTATTTATTTTACCTTGCAATAATTTCTTAATTTACAGTATTCAAGTATTGAAACATGTATGGTTGATATTCAGGTTTTAGCATCTTTGCCCTTTCTTATAATAGCAATACAAGTTTTGTGAAATTCATTGAATGACTACGTGATTACGGATAATCATTTCGTGATTTGTTTTGTGTGTTACTTTTGTTCTCCCTTTCCTTCTTTTTATGCTCTAACCTGTTCCACATATCATCATCTTCTCCTCCCCAACCGAAGAATTTGTTGGAAAATCCATTGACACTCTGTAGTTGACTTTTAGATAAAGCTGATGCGCCACCAAATATAGCTTTATATGGTAATCTGTAAAAACAATGATTTCAAATGAGACAACTGTCAAATTTAAAGACCATAATGACAATTGTGTGAGCAACTATAGAAACTACCGTCAAAGAGCAAAAACCGAACTATAAAGTAGACTATTCAAGGTCTTGTAAAACAAATAAAAAGTCAAAGGCCAACGACATCTTTCGTTAGCTGCGCCGTGCTCGACCCAAAAATAATTTCAACCTTCATCAAAGCGAAAAATTGGAATAATATTTCACTATTGGCATTCAGTTTGGTTCAACTTTGTAAAAAAAAAAGAAAAAAAGCTAAACACATCGCTGATGTCTTTGAAATAAATAATACAACCTTATTTGAACTCTTATACATGCAACCTTTATTTTGACTTTCTGATAGAGATGAATAACTCATGTGATGAGCGTGTTCAGTTATAAAAAAGAGAAACCAGGAAGAACCATGACGTTGACAGATTCGGTCTTCAGAGAAAGATATTAAACAGGCAAAACGACGATTTGCATATTCTTTTAATTTACGTAGTTGCACGTGCTTATATGTCTATTTACATTTATGTTTAGATTACTTTGATCTTTGCCAATCTTCAGATGTCATCTCAATGGTTAATTATATGCTGATACATTATAATTAGGAACTTTTCAACCTTAAAATCTTTACTTATAGACGAATATTAGAATACAGAAAACATAAGCTCTATTGAGCTTTTTAATCTTCTTATTACAAATTAAACAAAACACGTTTAAAACAAAGTAACAATACAAAACACACCAGAACTTCATTTATAAAACTAAAGCAAATCATTAACATGATGAATCTTGCAACCAGTTTGACCTTCACCCTTCAAATTTTTGAATTAAGATTTATTTAATTGATTTATCCTATATCGATCTTTTGAAGTTGTTTCTATTAATTTATCGTCTTCATTCAACGTCTGTGATTTTACCTGTATCTGAATTTATCAATAGCTGCTGACAAATGTCTTGGTTGTGTTGTGCACGTGTAGGAATTTCTGTCATCCTCGGTAAAAGGTCAACATCGTGAAATACAAAACAGGTATACTTGTGATTTTTTATCGATTCTGCATAACCTATGTTCATCAACATGGCACGATTAAATTTAGAAGTACCTATCTGAAGATAAAAAAAAATAGAATATCAGTGTAGTAGAAGGGTTATGTAGTGTAGTAGAAGGGTTTGTTTTGTGTAGAATATCAGTGTAGTAGAAGGGTTGTGTTTTGTGTAGAATATCAGTGTAGTAGAAGGGTTATGTTTTGTGTAGAATATCAGTGTAGTAGAAGGGTTATGTTTTGTGTAGAATATCAGTGTAGTAGAAGGGTTGTGTTTTGTGTAGAATATCAGTGTAGTAGAAGGTTGTGTTTTGTGTAGAATATCAGTGTAGTAGAAGGGTTACGTTTTGTGTAGAATATCAGTGTAGTAGAAGGGTTACGTTTTGTGTAGAATATCAGTGTAGTAGAAGGGTTGTGTTTTGTGTAGAATATCAGTGTAGTAGAAGGGTTGTGTTTTGTGTAGAATATCAGTGTAGTAGAAGGGTTGTGTTTTGTGTAGAATATCAGTGTAGTAGAAGGGTTGTGTTTTGTGTAGAATATCAGTGTAGTAGAAGGGTTGTGTTTTGTGTAGAATATCAGTGTAGTAGAAGGGTTATGTTTTGTGTAGAATATCAGTGTAGTAGAAGGGTTGTGTTTTGTGTAGAATATCAGTGTAGTAGAAGGGTTACGTTTTGTGTAGAATATCAGTGTAGTAGAAGGGTTACGTTTTGTGTAGAATATCAGTGTAGTAGAAGGGTTACGTTTTGTGTAGAATATCAGTGTAGTAGAAGGGTTACGTTTTGTGTAGAATATCAGTGTAGTAGAAGGGTTGTGTTTTGTGTAGAATATCAGTGTAGTAGAAGGGTTATGTTTTGTGTAGAATATCAGTGTAGTAGAAGGGTTGTGTTTTGTGTAGAATATCAGTGTAGTAGAAGGGTTACGTTTTGTGTAGAAAATCAGTGTAGTAGAAGGGTTACGTTTTGTGTAGAATATCAGTGTAGTAGAAGGGTTATGTTTTGTGTAGAATATCAGTGTAGTAGAAGGGTTACGTTTTGTGTAGAATATCAGTGTAGTAGAAGGGTTATGTTTTGTGTAGAATATCAGTGTAGTAGAAGGGTTGTGTTTTGTGTAGAATATCAGTGTAGTAGAAGGGTTGTGTTTTGTGTAGAATATCAGTGTAGTAGAAGGGTTGTGTTTTGTGTAGAATATCAGTGTAGTAGAAGGGTTATGTTTTGTGTAGAATATCAGTGTAGTAGAAGGTAGAATATCAGTGTAGTAGAAGGGTTATGTTTTGTGTAGAATATCAGTGTAGTAGAAGGGTTACGTTTTGTGTAGAATATCAGTGTAGTAGAAGGGTTACGTTTTGTGTAGAATATCAGTGTAGTAGAAGGGTTATGTTTTGTGTAGAATATCAGTGTAGTAGAAGGGTTATGTTTTGTGTAGAATATCAGTGTAGTAGAAGGGTTGTGTTTTGTGTAGAATATCAGTGTAGTAGAAGGGTTACGTTTTGTGTAGAATATCAGTGTAGTAGAAGGGTTGTGTTTTGTGTAGAATATCAGTGTAGTAGAAGGGTTATGTTTTGTGTAGAATATCAGTGTAGTAGAAGGGTTATGTTTTGTGTAGAATATCAGTGTAGTAGAAGGGTTATGTTTTGTGTAGAATATCAGTGTAGTAGAAGGGTTGTGTTTTGTGTAGAATATCAGTGTAGTAGAAGGTTGTGTTTTGTGTAGAATATCAGTGTAGTAGAAGGTTGTGTTTTGTGTAGAATATCAGTGTAGTAGAAGGGTTATGTTTTGTGTAGAATATCAGTGTAGTAGAAGGGTTGTGTTTTGTGTAGAATATCAGTGTAGTAGAAGGGTTGTGTTTTGTGTAGAATATCAGTGTAGTAGAAGGGTTGTGTTTTGTGTAGAATATCAGTGTAGTAGAAGGGTTACGTTTTGTGTAGAATATCAGTGTAGTAGAAGGGTTACGTTTTGTGTAGAATATCAGTGTAGTAGAAGGGTTACGTTTTGTGTAGAATATCAGTGTAGTAGAAGGGTTACGTTTTGTGTAGAATATCAGTGTAGTAGAAGGGTTGTGTTTTGTGTAGAATATCAGTGTAGTAGAAGGGTTATGTTTTGTGTAGAATATCAGTGTAGTAGAAGGGTTGTGTTTTGTGTAGAATATCAGTGTAGTAGAAGGGTTGTGTTTTGTGTAGAATATCAGTGTAGTAGAAGGGTTACGTTTTGTGTAGAAAATCAGTGTAGTAGAAGGTAGAATATCAGTGTAGTAGAAGGGTTATGTTTTGTGTAGAATATCAGTGTGTAGTAGAAGGGTTACGTTTTGTGTAGAATATCAGTGTAGTAGAAGGGTTACGTTTTGTGTAGAATATCAGTGTAGTAGAAGGGTTATGTTTTGTGTAGAATATCAGTGTAGTAGAAGGGTTATGTTTTGTGTAGAATATCAGTGTAGTAGAAGGGTTTGTTTTGTGTAGAATATCAGTGTAGTAGAAGGGTTAGTTTTGTGTAGAATATCAGTGTAGTAGAAGGGTTGTGTTTTGTGTAGAATATCAGTGTAGTAGAAGGGTTATGTTTTGTGTAGAATATCAGTGTAGTAGAAGGGTTATGTTTTGTGTAGAATATCAGTGTAGTAGAAGGGTTATGTTTTGTGTTAGAATATCATGTAGTAGAGGGTTTTTTGTGTAGAATCAGTGTAGTGAAGGTTGTTTTGTGTAGAATATCAGTGTAGTAGAAGGGTTGTGTTTTGTGTAGAATATCAGTGTAGTAGAAGGGTTTGTTTTGTGTAGAATATCAGTGTAGTAGAAGGGTTTGTTTTGTGTAGAATATCAGTGTAGTAGAAGGGTTGTGTTTTGTGTAGAATATCAGTGTAGTAGAAGGGTTGTGTTTTGTGTAGAATATCAGTGTAGTAGAAGGGTTGTGTTTTGTGTAGAATATCAGTGTAGTAGAAGGGTTACGTTTTGTGTAGAATATCAGTGTAGTAGAAGGGTTACGTTTTGTGTAGAATATCAGTGTAGTAGAAGGGTTACGTTTTGTGTAGAATATCAGTGTAGTAGAAGGGTTTACGTTTTGTGTAGAATACAGTGTAGTAGAAGGGTTGTGTTTTGTGTAGAATATCAGTGTAGTAGAAGGGTTATGTTTTGTGTAGAATATCAGTGTAGTAGAAGGGTTGTGTTTTGTGTAGAATATCAGTGTAGTAGAAGGGTTGTGTTTTGTGTAGAATATCAGTGTAGTAGAAGGGTTAGTTTTGTGTAGAAATCAGTGTAGAATATATCAGTGTAGTAGAAGGGTTATGTTTTGTGTAGAATATCAGTGTAGTAGAAGGGTTTGTTTTGTGTAGAATATCAGTGTAGTAGAAGGGTTATGTTTTGTGTAGAATATCAGTGTAGTAGAAGGGTTATGTTTTGTGTAGAATATCAGTGTAGTAGAAGGGTTATGTTTTGTGTAGAATATCAGTGTAGTAGAAGGGTTATGTTTTGTGTAGAATATCAGTGTAGTAGAAGGGTTATGTTTTGTGTAGAATATCAGTGTAGTAGAAGGGTTAGTTTTGTGTAGAATATCAGTGTAGTAGAAGGGTTACGTTTTGTGTAGAATATCAGTGTAGTAGAAGGGTTACGTTTTGTGTAGAATATCAGTGTAGTAGAAGGGTTACGTTTTGTGTAGAATATCAGTGTAGTAGAAGGGTTACGTTTTGTGTAGAATATCAGTGTAGTAGAAGGGTTACGTTTTGTGTAGAATATCAGTGTAGTAGAAGGGTTACGTTTTGTGTAGAATATCAGTGTAGTAGAAGGGTTACGTTTTGTGTAGAATATCAGTGTAGTAGAAGGGTTACGTTTTGTGTAGAATATCAGTGTAGTAGAAGGGTTACGTTTTGTGTAGAATATCAGTGTAGTAGAAGGGTTACGTTTTGTGTAGAATATCAGTGTAGTAGAAGGGTTACGTTTTGTGTAGAATATCAGTGTAGTAGAAGGGTTACGTTTTGTGTAGAATATCAGTGTAGTAGAAGGGTTACGTTTTGTGTAGAATATCAGTGTAGTAGAAGGGTTTACGTTTTGTGTAGAATATCAGTGTAGTAGAAGGGTTACGTTTTGTGTAGAATATCAGTGTAGTAGAAGGGTTGTGTTTTGTGTAGAATATCAGTGTAGTAGAAGGGTTACGTTTTGTGTAGAATATCAGTGTAGTAGAAGGGTTTGTTTTGTGTAGAATATCAGTGTAGTAGAAGGGTTACGTTTTGTGTAGAATATCAGTGTAGTAGAAGGGTTATGTTTTGTGTAGAATATCAGTGTAGTAGAAGGGTTACGTTTGTGTAGAATATCAGTGTAGTAGAAGGGTTACGTTTTGTGTAGAATATCAGTGTAGTAGAAGGGTTACGTTTTGTGTAGAATATCAGTGTAGTAGAAGGGTTACGTTTTGTGTAGAATATCAGTGTAGTAGAAGGGTTACGTTTTGTGTAGAATATCAGTGTAGTAGAAGGGTTACGTTTTGTGTAGAATATCAGTGTAGTAGAAGGGTTATGTTTTTGTGTAGAATATCAGTGTAGTAGAAGGGTTACGTCTTTTTGTAGAATATCAGTGTAGTAGAAGGGTTACGTTCTTGTGTAGAATATCAGTGTAGTAGAAGGGTTACGTTTTGTGTAGAATATCAGTGTAGTAGAAGGGTTACGTTTTGTGTAGAATATCAGTGTAGTAGAAGGGTTACGTTTTGTGTAGAATATCAGTGTAGTAGAAGGGTTACGTTTTGTGTAGAATATCAGTGTAGTAGAAGGGTTACGTTTTGTGTAGAATATCAGTGTAGTAGAAGGGTTACGTTTTGTGTAGAATATCAGTGTAGTAGAAGGGTTACGTTTTGTGTAGAATATCAGTGTAGTAGAAGGGTTACGTTTTGTGTAGAATATCAGTGTAGTAGAAGGGTTACGTTTTGTGTAGAATATCAGTGTAGTAGAAGGGTTGTGTTTTGTGTAGAATATCAGTGTAGTAGAAGGGTTACGTTTTGTGTAGAATATCAGTGTAGTAGAAGGGTTACGTTTTGTGTAGAATATCAGTGTAGTAGAAGGGTTATGTTTTGTGTAGAATATCAGTGTAGTAGAAGGGTTACGTTTTGTGTAGAATATCAGTGTAGTAGAAGGGTTGTGTTTTGTGTAGAATATCAGTGTAGTAGAAGGGTTACGTTTTGTGTAGAATATCAGTGTAGTAGAAGGGTTGGTTTTGTGTAGAATATCAGTGTAGTAGAAGGGTTATGTTTTGTGTAGAATATCAGTGTAGTAGAAGGGTTACGTCTTGTGTAGAATATCAGTGTAGTAGAAGGGTTACGTTTTGTGTAGAATATCAGTGTAGTAGAAGGGTTACGTTTTGTGTAGAATATCAGTGTAGTAGAAGGGTTATGTTTTGTGTAGAATATCAGTGTAGTAGAAGGGTTACGTTTTGTGTAGAATATCAGTGTAGTAGAAGGGTTACGTTTTGTGTAGAATATCAGTGTAGTAGAAGGGTTACGTTTTGTGTAGAATATCAGTGTAGTAGAAGGGTTACGTTTTGTGTAGAATATCAGTGTAGTAGAAGGGTTACGTTTTGTGTAGAATATCAGTGTAGTAGAAGGGTTACGTTTTGTGTAGAATATCAGTGTAGTAGAAGGGTTACGTTTTGTGTAGAATATCAGTGTAGTAGAAGGGTTACGTTTTGTGTAGAATATCAGTGTAGTAGAAGGGTTATGTTTTGTGTAGAATATCAGTGTAGTAGAAGGGTTACGTTTTGTGTAGAATATCAGTGTAGTAGAAGGGTAACGTCTTGTGTAGAATATCAGTGTAGTAGAAGGGTTACGTCTTGTGTAGAATATCAGTGTAGTAGAAGGGTTGTGTTTTGTGTAGAATATCAGTGTAGTAGAAGGGTTACGTCTTTGTGTAGAATATCAGTGTAGTAGAAGGGTTGTGTTTTGTGTAGAATATCAGTGTAGTAGAAGGGTTATGTTTTGTGTAGAATATCAGTGTAGTAGAAGGGTTGTGTTTTGTGTAGAATATCAGTGTAGTAGAAGGGTTGTGTTTTGTGTAGAATATCAGTGTAGTAGAAGGGTTGTGTTTTGTGTAGAATATCAGTGTAGTAGAAGGGTTACGTTTTGTGTAGAATATCAGTGTAGTAGAAGGGTTATGTTTTGTGTAGAATATCAGTGTAGTAGAAGGGTTACGTTTTGTGTAGAATATCAGTGTAGTAGAAGGGTTACGTTTTGTGTAGAATATCAGTGTAGTAGAAGGGTTACGTTTTGTGTAGAATATCAGTGTAGTAGAAGGGTTATGTTTTGTGTAGAATATCAGTGTAGTAGAAGGGTTATGTTTTGTGTAGAATATCAGTGTAGTAGAAGGGTTATGTTTTGTGTAGAATATCAGTGTAGTAGAAGGGTTATGTTTTGTGTAGAATATCAGTGTAGTAGAAGGGTTATGTTTTTGTGTAGAATATCAGTGTAGTAGAAGGGTTATGTTTTGTGTAGAATATCAGTGTAGTAGAAGGGTTACGTTTTGTGTAGAATATCAGTGTAGTAGAAGGGTTATGTTTTGTGTAGAATATCAGTGTAGTAGAAGGGTTACGTTTTGTGTAGAATATCAGTGTAGTAGAAGGGTTGTGTTTTGTGTAGAATATCAGTGTAGTAGAAGGGTTACGTTTTGTGTAGAATATCAGTGTAGTAGAAGGGTTACGTTTTGTGTAGAATATCAGTGTAGTAGAAGGGTTACGTTTTGTGTAGAATATCAGTGTAGTAGAAGGGTTGTGTTTTGTGTAGAATATCAGTGTAGTAGAAGGGTTACGTCTTGTGTAGAATATCAGTGTAGTAGAAGGGTTATGTTTTGTGTAGAATATCAGTGTAGTAGAAGGGTTATGTTTTGTGTAGAAATATCAGTGTAGTAGAAGGGTTACGTTTTGTGTACAATATCAGTGAAGTAGAAGGGTTACGTTTTGTGTAGAATATCAGTGTAGTAGAAGGGTTACGTTTTGTGTACAATATCAGTGTAGTAGAAGGGTTATGTTTTGTGTACAATATCAGTGAAGTAGAAGGGTTGTGTTTTGTGTAGAATATCAGTGTAGTAGAAGGGTTACGTTTTGTGTACAATATCAGTGAGTAGAAGGGTTGTGTTTTGTGTAGAATATCAGTGTAGTAGAAGGGTTACGTCTTGTGTAGAATATCAGTGTAGTAGAAGGGTTACGTTTTGTGTAGAATATCAGTGTAGTAGAAGGGTTATGTTTTGTGTAGAATATCAGTGTAGTAGAAGGGTTACGTTTTGTGTACAATATCAGTGAGTAGAAGGGTTGTGTTTTGTGTAGAATATCAGTGTAGTAGAAGGGTTACGTTTTTGTGTAGAATATCAGTGTAGTAGAAGGGTTACGTTTTGTGTAGAATATCAGTGTAGTAGAGAAGGGTTACGTTTTGTGTAGAATATCAGTGTAGTAGAAGGGTTACGTTTTGTGTAGAATATCAGTGTAGTAGAAGGGTTACGTTTTGTGTAGAATATCAGTGTAGTAGAAGGGTTACGTTTTGTGTAGAATATCAGTGTAGTAGAAGGGTTACGTTTTGTGTAGAATATCAGTGTAGTAGAAGGGTTATGTTTTGTGTAGAATATCAGTGTAGTAGAAGGGTTATGTTTTGTGTAGAATATCAGTGTAGTAGAAGGGTTATGTTTTGTGTAGAATATCAGTGTAGTAGAAGGGTTACGTTTTGTGTAGAATATCAGTGTAGTAGAAGGGTTACGTTTTGTGTAGAATATCAGTGTAGTAGAAGGGTTACGTTTTTGTGTAGAATATCAGTGTAGTAGAAGGGTTACGTTTTGTGTAGAATATCAGTGTAGTAGAAGGGTTACGTTTTGTGTAGAATATCAGTGTAGTAGAAGGGTTACGTTTTGTGTAGAATATCAGTGTAGTAGAAGGGTTACGTTTTGTGTAGAATATCAGTGTAGTAGAAGGGTTACGTTTTGTGTAGAATATCAGTGTAGTAGAAGGGTTATGTTTTGTGTAGAATATCAGTGTAGTAGAAGGGTTACGTTTTGTGTAGAATATCAGTGTAGTAGAAGGGTTACGTCTTGTGTAGAATATCAGTGTAGTAGAAGGGTTACGTTCTTGTGTAGAATATCAGTGTAGTAAGAAGGGTTGTGTTTTGTGTAGAATATCAGTGTAGTAGAAGGGTTACGTCTTGTGTAGAATATCAGTGTAGTAGAAGGGTTGGTTTTGTGTAGAATATCAGTGTAGTAGAAGGGTTATGTTTTGTGTAGAATATCAGTGTAGTAGAAGGGTTATGTTTTGTGTAGAATATCAGTGTAGATAGAAGGGTTGTGTTTTGTGTAGAATATCAGTGTAGTAGAAGGGTTGTGTTTTGTGTAGAATATCAGTGTAGTAGAAGGGTTACGTTTTGTGTAGAATATCAGTGTAGTAGAAGGGTTATGTTTTGTGTAGAATATCAGTGTAGTAGAAGGGTTACGTTTTGTGTAGAATATCAGTGTAGTAGAAGGGTTACGTTTTGTGTAGAATATCAGTGTAGTAGAAGGGTTACGTTTTGTGTAGAATATCAGTGTAGTAGAAGGGTTATGTTTTGTGTAGAATATCAGTGTAGTAGAAGGGTTACGTTTTGTGTAGAATATCAGTGTAGTAGAAGGGTTATGTTTTGTGTAGAATATCAGTGTAGTAGAAGGGTTACGTTTTGTGTAGAATATCAGTGTAGTAGAAGGGTTGTGTTTTGTGTAGAATATCAGTGTAGTAGAAGGGTTACGTTTTGTGTAGAATATCAGTGTAGTAGAAGGGTTACGTTTTGTGTAGAATATCAGTGTAGTAGAAGGGTTACGTTTTGTGTAGAATATCAGTGTGTAGAAGGGTTGTGTTTTGTGTAGAATATCAGTGTAGTAGAAGGGTTACGTCTTGTGTAGAATATCAGTGTAGTAGAAGGGTTATGTTTTGTGTAGAATATCAGTGTAGTAGAAGGGTTATGTTTTGTGTAGAATATCAGTGTAGTAGAAGGGTTACGTTTTGTGTACAATATCAGTGAAGTAGAAGGGTTACGTTTTGTGTAGAATATCAGTGTAGTAGAAGGGTTACGTTTTGTGTAGAATATCAGTGTAGTAGAAGGGTTATGTTTTGTGTACAATATCAGTGAAGTAGAAGGGTTGTGTTTTGTGTAGAATATCAGTGTAGTAGAAGGGTTACGTTTTGTGTACAATATCAGTGAAGTAGAAGGGTTGGTTTTGTGTAGAATATCAGTGTAGTAGAAGGGTTACGTCTTGTGTAGAATATCAGTGTAGTAGAAGGGTTACGTTTTGTGTAGAATATCAGTGTAGTAGAAGGGTTAGTTTTGTGTAGAATATCAGTGTAGTAGAAGGGTTACGTTTTGTGTAGAATATCAGTGTAGTAGAAGGGTTACGTTTTGTGTAGAATATCAGTGTAGCAGAAGGGTTACGTTTTGTGTAGAATATCAGTGTAGCAGAAGGGTTACGTTTGTGTAGTGAATATCAGTGTAGTAGAAGGGTTATGTTTTGTGTAGAATATCAGTGTAGTAGAAGGGTTATGTTTTGTGTAGAATATCAGTGTAGTAGAAGGGTTGTGTTTTGTGTAGAATATCAGTGTAGTAGAAGGGTTATGTTTTGTGTAGAATATCAGTGTAGTAGAAGGGTTACGTTTTGTGTAGAATATCAGTGTAGTAGAAGGGTTACGTTTTGTGTAGAATATCAGTGTAGTAGAAGGGTTATGTTTTGTGTAGAATATCAGTGTAGTAGAAGGGTTACGTTTTGTGTAGAATATCAGTGTAGTAGAAGGGTTATGTTTTGTGTAGAATATCAGTGTAGTAGAAGGGTTACGTTTTGTGTAGAATATCAGTGTAGTAGAAGGGTTACGTTTTGTGTAGAATATCAGTGTAGTAGAAGGGTTACGTTTTGTGTAGAATATCAGTGTAGTAGAAGGGTTACGTTTTGTGTAGAATATCAGTGTAGTAGAAGGGTTACGTCTTGTGTAGAATATCAGTGTAGTAGAAGGGTTGTGTTTTGTGTAGAATATCAGTGTAGTAGAAGGGTTATGTTTTGTGTAGAATATCAGTGTAGTAGAAGGGTTATGTTTTGTGTAGAATATCAGTGTAGTAGAAGGGTTACGTTTTGTGTAGAATATCAGTGTAGTAGAAGGGTTACGTTTTGTGTAGAATATCAGTGTAGTAGAAGGGTTACGTTTTGTGTAGAATATCAGTGTAGTAGAAGGGTTGTGTTTTGTGTAGAATATCAGTGTAGTAGAAGGGTTTGTTTTGTGTAGAATATCAGTGTAGTAGAAGGGTTATGTTTTGTGTAGAATATCAGTGTAGTAGAAGGGTTAGTTTTGTGTAGAATATCAGTGTAGTAGAAGGGTTATGTTTTGTGTAGAATATCAGTGTAGTAGAAGGGTTATGTTTTGTGTAGAATATCAGTGTAGTAGAAGGGTTATGTTTTGTGTAGAATATCAGTGTAGTAGAAGGGTTATGTTTTGTGTAGAATATCAGTGTAGTAGAAGGGTTACGTTTTGTGTAGAATATCAGTGTAGTAGAAGGGTTACGTTTTGTGTAGAATATCAGTGTAGTAGAAGGGTTACGTTTTGTGTAGAATATCAGTGTAGTAGAAGGGTTACGTTTTGTGTAGAATATCAGTGTAGTAGAAGGGTTACGTTTTGTGTAGAATATCAGTGTAGTAGAAGGGTTACGTCTTGTGTAGAATATCAGTGTAGTAGAAGGGTTACGTTTTGTGTAGAATATCAGTGTAGTAGAAGGGTTGTGTTTTGTGTAGAATATCAGTGTAGTAGAAGGGTTACGTTTTGTGTAGAATATCAGTGTAGTAGAAGGGTTACGTTTTGTGTAGAATATCAGTGTAGTAGAAGGGTTACGTTTTGTGTAGAATATCAGTGTAGTAGAAGGGTTACGTTTTGTGTAGAATATCAGTGTAGTAGAAGGGTTATGTTTTGTGGTTTTCACAGTGAATGCCATCATATGAACAAACGAAGATTTGGGAAAATTAAACTTTGCGATATTTGAATTATTAAATCAGTATTGAGGTCAATAATATAAAAATTAAAGCAAGCATTTTTTTTTAGAAAATATTTGTTAGGAAACTGAAAAAACTATCTACTTATAAAAAAATTATGCCAAAATATAATTCGTACCTGGTCTATGATATATATCCCGTAGTCGAGTTGTTGTCGCCTTAAGAAGGGGTGTATATTATACAGAAATGTTTTTAGGTGTTGGTCTCTGTCTCTAAATGGTACAATAACGGCAACATGGTGACGGGGAATGCAATCGTCAGGGCTATAACGGCCACCTTTCTTTACCCATGACAGAGCTGTCTTTAATTGGGTAGTAGATGGTATAAATAAATGAGGAGTGTTTCTTCCAACTGAAAATATAATTAAAGTCAATTGCAGTTCGTATATTTGGTATTTTTCTGTTTATATTAGATCAAATTATGTCGCTAATTTTCTCACTTGATTTATTTTTCCTTTCAGATTTGGTTATCAATCCCGAAACTTTTATATCGCCTTGAACTGTGCCCGGCTCGCTAGACCACTCGACCACCTATAATCGACAAATATCATGCTTTCGGTGGCCGGATATTCATAAGGATCTGCAGAGATCGATCTAAGTCATTGTATTTCCTAGACGTGATTACAGAATGAAATGTCCCGAGTACATGTACAACATGTTTTTCAGCCGAAAAACTGTCAGCATTGTTTCACATTCATCTTGGTTACGGTTGGCTTTTCTTATAAAAATAAGATGAAATGCAATTGCCAATGAGAAAACTATCTTACAATGTTGCAAGGTTTCAATGAAGTTGGCGAACACAATTATAGTCAATCGTACGGTCTTCAGCGATAACAAAAACTCATATCACATAGTCGACTATAAAAGGCCCCGACATGAAAAAATATGAATAATTCAATTGAGAAACCCAACAGCCTAATCTATAATAAAACAATTTAGGAAAAAAAAAATATGACAATAACGAACCAACGTCCACCACTGAACTACAGTCTCCTAACTTGGGACAAGCACATTAAGAATGAGGCCAGATTAAACATGTTTGAGAGTGCTGAATCCTCTACTAACCTGGGACACTAGAGTTACAGCACAACATAAAAACAAACTATCAAAATCAAATAAAACATGCTTAACTCTAAAGATAGTTACAAAGCAGAAAACAGATAAAAAAAACACCAACCGGATGAGGCAGAGTATTTTTACATTCCTTACAACAAAAAAACACAAAGTACAGATCTGAGGGTACTGACAGCTAGTTCAAAGTCAATGACAACTAAAATATCAGTCAGTACACATCCAACATCCAATAGATAGAAAAAGTACCGATTTTACATCCCCCTTTGAGCTTATTTAAGAAAAATAACCTCTACTGTCAGAATTAAGATACTCATTGAACGACTCATCGTGAAAACAAACCGTAAATCGGTATAAAAATTTCTGATGCCATACTAGAACCTTTAATTACTTAAGGCATTTTTGGGGCGATTATGCAGTAGTTAATATGGTACAACTCATTAAACATTGTTCAACATGTGCATCAGTCAATTTATTCTGAATGAAAATGTTAAACACTCCATGACGTATAGTCTTAGTATAACTCTTGTTATATACGACTTGGTCTCTTTTCTTGAATCCATACCAGAAAAAAATGCTGTGGTTTAAAGTCGTTCGTCTTTTGAAATTTAGGAGGAAAATCTAATAATGCAATGGCATGTTTAATTAACCGCATGAAATCTTCTTTTTAAATTGATGATGATGTACTAGTAATTGAAATGTCCGTTAATATTTTTACTAGTAATCTAGACGACGATGACCTTCTAGAGCTGTGAACGAATTCGTTCCACAGCCTGGTCTAGAATGTTACACATAGCTGAACATGTATTGTCACTTTTACCCAATGTATAAAAGCTTCAGACATGTATTATTTGAAAACGGAATATATGTCGTATTACGAATATATACATTGGCTGATAAACGTGTATTCCTATTTTTATTTATGTATTACCAGTAACCGTGTTTTGTGTGCATATATATCGAAATGTATTCAGTTTGTTTATTTTGTAGATCAGCTTTGTTTCTAACTGTTCTGTTCATATACATGGAGTTAATTGACTTGTTCTTAATTCAAATAATATGTGGCACTAAAACAAAATTGATTGATTTTTACCTAGATTAGGAGATGTTTCCGGACATGAAGAGAAACAGCTAGTGGTGTCTCTAATATCTGTGCAATTTTTATTGTTGCCATAATAACCCACATGCCCTGTTGGTGAAGGCATCACACGGTTTAGTTTATTCCGATATTTGTCCTTATATCCAGTTTCATTTGTTGATGAAATTTTTCTTAAGAAATGTCTTTCTTTTACTTGCCGCCGAGATATTCTGCTGACGACTGTTTTCTTGACGGAAACGTTAATGGTTAACTGAACTACAATTTGAAATGAAAGACAAATTAGTTATTTCATTGTTCATCAGGATATATATGTTTTGATATTTTCTTAATCCGTAATTGGAGGTCTATTCAATTGACACACATATGAAATATGAATGAACGGAGATTTCGGGTATACGTTAATGAGACACCAATCAAACATTAACAAAAACATTAAAATCGCGATAACATACTTTTCCTACTCAAAACATACCATACATACAACAGCTTCAGTGCCTGGTCAAAAGAATAAAAAAAAATGCATCTATTTGCTATATATTTCATACAAAAAAAAATATTTAAAAAAAAAATTGAAGATATTTATGGTAGTACTTCCTCTAGAAGTTTAATGCACAACATGTAAGACACTCTACAATTTGTTTTATTTCTTGTGAGCTGAAATAATTATGTGACTTCTTTTAATTTAATCTAACAAGTGAGGATGGTGTTTAGCAGTTCTTCATATACTGCTTCTTTCGTGAGATTAATGGATTATCTTTTGATTGCTCAAATCCATCAGCAAATATTTCATCCATATACAGGCTGATAACAAATGAACCTACATATGGAAACTGATTACTGCAAAGTGAATCGATTGTTCTATCAATATATAACATTTTGTGAGAGAATTCGATGTTTGCTGTACCACTGTTCATGTCAACGCACTTTATATGACAATACCACAATTGTTAAGTCAATAATGGTGTAGAATTTTAAGCCCAAACTTTCTATTGCTTTAACGGGGCTCCTGTGTATAAATCAAATTTTTTTTCTAATATAAGATTTCACTATATTTTTTTATAAACGAACTTTATCATATACTTAAAAGAAAAATGAAATAAAAAAATGAGGTCACCGTTCATTTGAGCTCACATTCTGACTCCGGAAGAAGCATACATTTTTGTTAATGTCCTTTTTTTCTGTTGAACTAATAGGAAAAATAGAGGTAATATCGAAATAAAAAAATAATCTAATTACAGAAATCGCTTAAATTTTACATTTATTTAGTTTATGTATAGCTTATTTGAAGACAATAATAAAAAATTATATTTCACCGATGAGTTAAAAAAAGATATTTAAAATCTAATGCCAAAAAATGACATTTTTGCACCAAAGGGAGATCATTTGGAGCTTTTTCAATGATATAAACATTTAAAAAGTCATCTGGGGCCAAACCGAATCGAGTTTTTTGGTTAATTTTTTTACCATATCATAAAGTAATAACTAATAGTGTAATAAATAAAATGTGTAATGAAAAAATAAAGGTTCAATTTTTGCTGAAATCTTTGTACCCACGAGCCACCTTATTAAATACGCAAATGCAAGACCCAAAAACTATACCTATGCAGAACAACATGTTTATGAAATCATAGCAAAACCTTTTGGGGACTCCATATAACTTCGGTCATAGAATACGTTTTTGGAAATGACCGAAGGGTCTATAAATTGGTAAACGGCCCTCGGTACCATGAATTATTATTTTAATTAATACTTGATAAAAGGGTCGTGTCAAAACAGAAGACTGGTTAAGAACTGTCCGTAGTTTAGCCCTGTGGTAGGGTTCATGCCTAAAAATAGCTTTATGCATATGCCTCTATTATCCTTATTTTATTAAAGAAAATGAAGAAAGAATTTAAATCTATAGTGCCTTCAGTTTATATGTATACAATTTTTCCTCTTGAGTGTCAATCGAATACACAGGCAAAATGTACTCACATGAATTTCACATCAATCTCACGTGAAATTCACATGAAAAATTTCACGTGAGATTCACCTCAATCGAGCTTATACATGAAATTCACGTGAAAATTTCCATGTGAATTTCACGTGAATTGAGATTCACATGATTCTGATGTGAAATTTTTCACATGAATTTCACGTGAAATTTACAACAAAAAAATTTGATATTTTTCATGGTTTTAATTAAATTTGAAAATTTATATGTTATTTGAATTACTCTATTTTAAAAATTCATGTGAATTTCACATGAAAAATTTCACGTGATTTTCATGTGAAATTCACATGAGTTTCACATGAGAATCATGTGAAACTCAAAAAAATTGTTTTCACGTGAGTTTCACGTATAAGCTCGTTTGAGGTGAAATTGATGTGAATTTCACGTGAAATTCACATGAATTTAAATTCACGTGAAATTGATGTGAGTGAAATTTGCCTGTGTACTATGAAGTATGTTATGAATATCAATGCAGTTCATGGCGGATGTTAAGAAAAACTCACTGTAAATTGTCAGAAAAAACGAAGACAGCACAAGGCTGATTATGAATATGTCCAGATATTTCTTCATCTTTTCCATTTATTTCAATATCAGATAAATATTTCAATCATTCTGTTGAAGATTTCAAAAACGCCATCTTCATTCACATCTGTCAAAGAAAAACATCAATAATGTTCATGAATTATCTGTTTGGTATATTTAAGCATTTTGTTAGTTTTTAGACTTCGGTTTTATCTCAAACTATATTGACAGTGCCAAAAACAGAAACAAAAATAACTAACAAAAAAAAAAAAAACAAACAAACAAAAAAAAATAACAAAAATAACAAAAATTGCTCAAATATCACCAAGCCAGTTCCCACAGTTAAACACTAGATATAGTTCCCGACGTTGAGTACGCAATTTGTATTTTTTTTTTGTTTTTTTTTTTTGTGAATAGTGGACAGATTATGACTAACTCTTCCAACCTCCTAGACAGAATGCCACGAGAACTCATTTCTTCTCTAATGATGTATAGACAGATATTTGAACGACTAGGTAGATATGTGGTTAAAATACAACAGTTTTAGGCGACTATTTACGTAAATAAAACTTTGTTGTCGCGCATAATATTTGAACAGCTCCATGAAACACAAATACAAAAATATATCCAATAATCGAATAAAATACTAAAATTAGGTTCCGTCCGTGAACATTTCGAAAAATCGTGTGATTTTCAATAAAAAAAAACTATTTAAAAAAACATTTTGAGATTATTTGTGGATATATTTTTATGAAATTTTCAGTTTGATTTGAATTTTCCGTTGATTATTCCTGGAATATTTCGTGAAATTATTGTTTAATTTTGTTATTTAGATCAGGTAAAGATAATTACGTTACAGCTGTTGCACGTTTATGTTCGACCAAAAATATATGTTTGTTAATGTGAGAATATTTATCTTTAAACGAAATAACTTTTTACAATATTTCAGTTGAAACAATTTTTTTTAAATAGATAATTTCCATTATTTTTTTTTTAATTTAAACTACAAATATCATTTTTTTATTTTTTATTTACTTTACTGTAAAATTAAATCTAAACCCATACCATACCTTAGTATGTCCATCGAGATAATGACCGTTCATAAGGAAGTAAAAGTGCAATGCAAGAGTTGTTTTTGTTTTTTAACATGGCCTCCTCAGGCCAAACCTGTCCATTCTTATAGCATTTGATTAAAAAATATAGTTATAATATACTTGAAAGTAAAAACGTCAGGCATATTTATTTGATTTGTTTTGATTAATACATGTAAAGCATTTGTGTAAACCATTTTTTATACATTCAAATGTCTACCCATTGTTAAGAGTGCATGGGAATTCGCACAACTTCGAGGGTTCAAGACTCGGGGTCAGGATTTCTGTTTTCTTTATATTTAGGTCAGTTTTCTATTCCTTGTATTTTTGTCCATTATTATTTATATTGCGAATCCCAACCAAACTCTCCTAAAAATAATAAACGTCATTAATTCAAAACTTAATTGTGGTGTTGTCTCTTTGGCACATTCCCCATTTCCATTCTGAATTTTTATTAATAACATTAATAACTAATTTATAATTAGAAGCCATTATTATGAAACCAGAAGCTTTCCTCGCACAAAATTTTACAACTAAATCTTATACTGAGGAGTTTTTTTTTTGTATTAATCTTGTTGTATTTGTGATATTGATAGGCTATATATATGATAAGATAAGATATTTTTATATATATTCCAGACCATATGAGGATTTGGATCGTATGTGTATACTCGTGACGGTCTGACCATACGCGTCTAGTATGTATGAGCTTGACCATATATGTATATGAACCACATGGGTTAATCTTAGTCAAACATTTATTAAAATCTTTTACTGGGTTCAAAAAAATAATGAAAAGGTGAATTTTCCGAATCAATTCCATTCCAAACTCAGGACATACCATAATCAATTAATGCACACTTCGCTTCCTTGACATATTGTTGAAAACTCGCTGCATCACTTTTGCCGTTTATCAAAATATTTTTAAAAACTCAACCAGTCTCAGTCTGACAAGTAAAAAGCTGGTTTGGCAGTTTTTGTAGTAAAGTTCCGAACTTATGATTTCTAAAAACTGTTATTATGTTTAATTCCAATACCTGCAATTTCAATTAGTCTAATTAAACTTGTCAATGAATTACTGACATGCTGTTAATTCCAATCGAACTTTTTATATCAACTTGAAATATCAGCTATGTTGATTTGTAAAATACATTTTATCAATAAACTTTTTAAAGTTATGCAGACCGTTCTCCGACATACCGTCCGTACCATCCGTATTTTGAAAAAGCTGCACGTTTTCAAAAACTAAAATCAATTCATAACTTCACATGAACAATGAAGTTTTCAGATTCAGACACAGTCTATTTCTGTAAGAAAAACAAAGTTTAAAGAGTTTTTGATCTTTTTCCACATATTCGAAACCCTCTGATTTTATCCACGTAGTGCCAGTTTTCCCCACTAACCCCCACTGTTCTTTTTATAAATTTTATTACATATGTTTAGTTTTAAAAGCCGTTATTGAAATTCTATACAATTTTTTTAATTATTTTTTTTAAAGGGTGCCAATGTTAAATATATGAAAAGTCTAGAGAGAATTATTTCCACCAAATTTCCAATTAATGGCTCATATCTCGAAAGCAAGCACACGGAACCCTTCATTTTTCTGCTATTCTAGTTCCTTTATTTATATGCTATCAATTTTCAAAAAGTCTTTTAAAAAGTTTGTTATTTTGAACTAATTAAAAATATAGATCTCTGATTTCGTTATATTTCATGTGTAGTTTCAGATATCTATATTAAAACTAGATTGAAAACAACAGTCGAAGGCAGGTATATAGAAAAACTCTTGAAAAGAACAATATATATTTCCACAGACTTGGACGGTGACAAATATGTCACGTGTATACTCTTAGTCTAAAAACGTTCACAAGAAGGTGGATATAAAGTTTTTGAAAAAATCTAAATATTTGTCCGTTAGTACCCTCCCCTAGATCCGCCACTGGATCGATTTTAAAGTTCCTAATATCACACAATCTCGCAAGTCCCTTATCTCACACACTATCTCTAGTTCCTCATATATATACGATAAGATAGATAAGATTCATTTTATTTCCAATAGTGGACCCATTATAGGCATAATCAGTACATTATTTTTTATCACACAATTGCAGTAGACAATAAACAAAAATAAAAATAAAATACATTATATCTTGCACTCTCGTAAATCTTATATATATCTTGCACTCTCGTAATCGTATATATATCTTGCACTCTCGTAATCGTTATATATCTTGCACTCTCGTAAATCGTTATATATCTGCACTCTCGTAAATCGTTATATACATCTTGCACTCTCGTAAATGTAATATATCTTGCACTCTCGTAAATGTTTATATATCTTGCACTTCGTAATCGTTATATTTGCACTCTGTAAATGCGTTATATATATCTTGCACTCTCGTAAATCGTTATATATATCTTGCACTCTCGTAAATCGTTATATAATTTGCACTCGTAAATCCTTATATATTACTTGCACTTCGTAATCGTTATATATATATCTTGCACTCTCGTAAATCCTTATATATATCTTGCACTCTCGTAAATCCTTATATATATCTTGCACTCTCGTAAATCGTTATATATATCTTGCACTCTCGTAAATCGTTATATATATCTTGCACTCTCGTAAATCGTTATATATATCTTGCACTCTCGTAAATCCTTATATATATCTTGCACTCTCGTAAATCGTTATATATATCTTGCACTCTCGTAAATCGTTATATATATCTTGCACTCTCGTAAATCCTTATATATATCTTGCACTCTCGTAAGTCCCTCGAGTCATATCACACTCTCTCAAGTTTGTCATAGTATGCACTCTCGTGATCCCTTATATCACACATTCTCTAACGTTAGTAACCACACTTTCCCCAAGTTTCATTAAATTTCTAATCCATGTAATTTCATTAAAAAGCGAAAATATTATTATATAATACCTTATAAATTCGAGTGAAATGAAACACATATAATTCCATACATTTACTAATGATGATAACTTGTTTTTACAAATGTAAGTGCTATAAAACCAGGTTTAATCCACCATTTTTCTACATTTGAAAATGCCTATAGGAATTATTGCATAAAATTGATGGATGCGGACGCATATCCCTTGGAGATATATGTTTGGCCTATTTACACCGTGTCCTTCTGTACTTCCGTGAAATGTTAGAAGAATTTCCCTCTAGATGAAATATACCAGTTGGATTATCTAACAAAAATGATCACGATTTACCGTATATATATATATGTACAAGATTATTTATGTTTGAATTTTATTATTTTTTATTGATTGTTGTTTGCTTAACCACCAGTTGCAAATATTTCAAAATATATAGAAAGGATCCCAGGAATTACAAAAATAAAATGTCAGGCAGTACAAGAGACCACATCCAACACGTCCGTTTAATCCGAAAAAATGACTAAAGCACTAACACAAATCTTTCAATGACCTATATTGAGAGTAATTATGAATAAAATATGTGTTTTCAGCCGTGTATAACCTTCATTGGTAGTTCAATCGTCAACATAGTCTCACTCTGTATTCACAATTAAGCGTGGTACAATGCGTTCATCTCAGTCGGAGTTCAGTATTACTTTCTTCAAGGGGTCGTTTGCATTACAATCAATGGCAGTTATAAATAAAACAACCCTGACATAACACATCACTGTCTTACTCTGCTGTTTCATGGAAACTAGTGTCAGCTTCAGAATTGATGGTACACGGGAACTTTGTATAGCACTGCTTAAAGAGTTACATATTCTTAGTTTTTAGTTTTCAAAATTTCCATAGGCTTATTATGTGTAAGCTGTTCGAGACTTTTCGGAATACAAAATTCCTTGTGGCACTGTTATAAGATGTTTCTAGGAAAAATATGTGGACTATGCAACCTCTACCTTTGGCTTACATAAACAAGCTTGTTTTTGTCGTAGTTTCTTACCAACAACTTTTTTAATTCTTGCTATATATCCTTACTTTATAAGTGAGAAGATGAAGTACCAATAAGACAACCCTACATCCAAGTCACACTGTGTTAAAGGTAAACAATTATATAGGTAAAAGTACGACTTTAACACTGAGAATTGATGCACGGCCAAACAGAAAGCTATGAAGGCCCAACATGGAGAATTGGTGCACACCGAACAGAAAGCAATGAAGGACCAACACGGAGAAGTGGTGCACATCGAACAGAAAGCTATGAAGGACCAACACGGAGAAGTGGAAGCGTATGAAGGACCAACACGGAGAATTGGTGCACATCGAACAGAAAGCTGTGAAGGACCAACACGGAGAATTGGTTCACATCGAACAGAAAGCTATGTAGGCCCAAACTGACAAGTGTATATCAATTCAACTTGACAGGAAAAACAACGGTCTAAAATCTATCTATAATACTAAAATAACGAGGTCCAATTTGTCAGCCGTCATGGGGTAAAAACGACAAATCAAAGAATTCAACTTTATATATAGCTTATATAGGAATGGTGTAGATTAAAAAGTACACCACTCCATCCCCTTTTGTTTTCCACATAATTTATTATTGCCAATTATTAACAAGTTCCGGGTCGAATCCGATACCGATACCAATAGTATATTCACCGGTTACCTATTACCTTATCTGAACGTTCCGCATCTGACAGGCGCCCCAACAAACGGTGTATTTAGGATTTTGCTATATACACGGGTCATAATCATAGGATTGACACTACTAAATTCAATCATTGTCAAATTGATCCCTATTGTAGTATTTAAATCAGTAACAGTGGCGGATCCAGAACTTTTCCTAAGGGGGTCCGCTGACTGACCTAAGAGGGGGCCCGCTCCAGTCATGCTTCAATGATTCCCTATATAATCAACCAAATTTTTCCCACGAAAGGGGGGGGGGGGGCCCCCAGGGCCCCCCTGGATCCGCCTATGAGTAAGACTTTCTAAGATAACAATACGAATACTAAAAATCTGGACTTATAATAAGGCGTATAGGTACTGTTTTCAATTTGTTAGCGGGCATGACGTAAAACAGCGAATCAAATAATTCAACTTTATTTATAACTAATATAGGACAATGCTCTTGATTAAAAAAATACTCCATTCCAGGACCTTTTAATTGTTTTCCACAAAATCAATAATACCAATAATTGATAACTGAGTTCCAGGTCGACGGGTTGAAACAGAGTGATTTGAAAGCAGAGAAAACTTTGTATCTTATAATCGGCATGACTTTATCAGATGACAATACAAATGCTTAAATAAGGCTTACGCATAGTTATATATATACTTTAATTCAGTCACGGACCCGCGATATCACTGGTGTGTTCTAGTATGATGAAAACGTGAAACCTATGAATTTCACTAACAAACGACAACCACAGAGCTGAACAACATATAGGCCTGACGTATTGCAATTTCTTAACTCGATCAAAAAGACATTCAGATAGAAACAAGTATTTCCATAGGCTTTTTTGATCGAGTTAAGAAATTGCAATACGTCAGGCCTATATGTTGTTCAGCTCTGTGGTTGTCGTTTGTTAGTGAAATTCATAGGTTTCACGTTTTCATCATACTAGAACAATGAAAGTCCCAACTATGTATTGGCTTCCGAAGCTACACAAAACCCCTTACAAATATAGATTTATTTCGTCTTCAAGCCATTGTTCAACTACTAAATTGTCTATTCTTCTTACCAGCACACTTGGTACAATTAAAAACCTGATAATAAATTGTTCAAATAAGGCCTTCGAAAATAGTGGAATAAATTACTTTTGGAGTGTCAAGAACTCGTTGGAAGTACTTGATAAATTGCATGCTTATATTGGTGATTTTGAATCTGTTCAAAGTTTTGATTTTTCTACCCTGTATACCACATTACCTCACATTCTCATTAAGAAAAAATTCACACACCTAATTAAATGGGCATTCAAAAAATCAGAATGTGAATATATATGTTCAAACTCTTTTAGGTCATTTTTTAGTAGCAATAAACAAAAAAACTATGTTAATTGGACATGCTTTGATACTATATATGCCCTTGAATTTTTACTAGATAACATTTTTGTTCGCTTTGGGGATTCCGTATATCGTCAGATTATCGGAATTCCAATGGGGACTAACTGTGCACCACTTATTGCGGACCTGTTTTTGTATTGTTATGAGTTACAATTTATGACAAAAATAAGCAAAGACCCATCGAAACAACATCTGATAAACAAATTTAATAATACTTTTAGATATTTGGATGATATTTTGGCTCTCAATAATGACGACTTCAGTATGTATATTAATGAAATTTATCCTGTTGAACTTACTTTAAATAAAGCTAATACTAACAATGACCACTGCCCTTTTCTCGATCTTGATATCTATATCACTAATGGAAAGCTGAATACTAAAATTTATGATAAAAGGGATGATTTTTCATTTCCTATCGTTAATTATCCGTTTTTAGATGGTGACGTTCCCTTGTCACCATCTTACGGTGTTTATATATCTCAACTTGTACGATTCGCTCGTGTATGTAACAATGTTTTAGATTTTAACGAGAGAAATTTATGTATTACTGAAAAATTATTACACCAGGGTTTTCGATATCACAAACTAGTCAAAACATTTACTAAATTTTATCATCGGTATAAAGACATTATTCGTAAATATAGCTCAACATGCAGACTTTTAATACGTTCAGGTATTTCACATCCACTTTTTTATGGTAATATTCTTTATAAAGCACAAAGGTGTCAGTATTCACCTCAGAAACTTACAAAACCTTTGAATAGACTTATTAAGAAGGGATATAATTACGATACTGTTGTCAAGTCATTAAAGATTGCATATTTTGGCGTTAATATTGAGTCACTGATAAGGTCTTTGCATCGGAACTAAACACATTTATTCTAAAAACAGTTGTTGGCATGACACGGGTTATGTTCTTCTCATATATGTTATGATGGTATGATACTAAACCCCTAACGGGAAGGATTGTGCCTGATGTTCATATGATGAAATCATAATCTTTCAGTCAGTTTAGTTGAAGTCTGGAGCTGGCATGTCAGTTAACTGCTAGTAGTCTGTTGTTATTTATGTATTATTGTCATTTTGTTTATTTTCTTTGGTTACATCTTCTGACATCAGACTCGGATTTCTCTTGAACTGAATTTTAATGTGCGTATTGTTATGCGTTTACTTTACTACATTGGTTAGAGGTATAGGGGGAGGGTTGAGATCTCACAAACATGTTTAACCCCGCCGCATTTTTGCGCCTGTCCCAAGTCAGGAGCCTCTGGCCTTTGTTAGTCTTGTATTATTTTAATTTTAGTTTCTTGTGTACAATTTGGAAATTAGTATGGCGTTCATTATCACTGGACTAGTATATATTTGTTTAGGGGCCAGCTGAAGGACGCCTCCGGGTGCGGGAATTTCTCGCTACATTGAAGACCTGTTGGTGACCCTCTGCTGTTGTTTTTTATTTGGGCGGGTTGTTGTCTCTTTGACACATTCCCCATTTCCATTCTCAATTTTAAGTACTATGGTTAACTACACTGAACGACTAAGTTTGATCTATGACACCATGTAAATACAAAATTGATACTTAAGTGCCTATATAACACAAACGTTACAGGTGTATACTAGTATATATGTTACAGGGAATTTGTGAAATCAGGGATTTTGTAAAATCACTGAAATTTGAGGGAATTTGTAAAATCACTGAACTGATTAGTGGTTATATAAAATCCCTGATTTTGACAAGTGATTTTACAAAATCCCTGTAATAATTAAAGATTTTTTTTAAAGATTCACTGATTAAATTCAGGGAATTTGTTTTAAAAAAATCATTCATATTTTATATTAAGAATTTCTGTGAAAAAACCTATAACAGTATAACACTCAATAAGTTTTAGGTTAATCTAGCCTTTATTTTAATACTAAGTCAGCAGTTTTCATGCACTATACAACTGACATACTGTAGAACAATTTGCAGTAAGAAAATAGCTGTTAAAACAGAAACCGGAATAAGTATGGTTACAATGAATCTTCAATCTTGTCTGTGTCTGATCAAACTTCTCAATGACTTGTAACTGGTTTTTTTTGTATTCGCGCACCACTACTGTAGCGAATTGTGTAGACGAAACGCACAACTTGAATCTAAAACTGCCAACAACAGCAGATGTTTGAATACTTAATTCTCATCTTCGAAATTAAGTGCCGACTTTTGTCATCATTTGCCGTAAAATAACTTTGACCCCTGATTTCAATAACACGTTATTTTCTCACCTCTCAATTTGGTCAGATTTCTTTTAAACTTTCAATCATATGCATTTCATTGGATAATCTAACAGTTTTTTTCTTTTTGTTATATTTTATGATAAATTTGATTTCAAACTTGTGTATCGTTACTTTTGATGTCTAGAATAGTTTTGAAATATTACGAAGAAAATGTATCATATTATTCGCACTTTTAAATTTTACCCCTTGATTTAGAGAATTTTATATATATCTTTAATTTATATATTTAAGCTTAAGGCTTCTTGTATGTTACATAAAACTGCAAAATAGAAATATATTGAGATCCTATATATCATTAATACTTTGATATGGACCGCAGCCTTATCCAACAACACATTCTGCTTCTAAATTTCTTATACAAATATGTTAATTGGCAGTGGCGGATCCAGAAATTTTCATAAGTGGGGCGGGCCCACTGACTGACATAAGAGGGGACCCGCTCGAGTCACGCTTCAGTGATTCCCTATATAAGCAACCAATTTTTTTCCCAAAAAGGGGAATCCGCCTCTTGTTGGGTAAAATATTTTTTGTGTACAACCTTCGCTAATACATAGGTTGCGATTATCTGTTCTTTTTTGTGTTCGATTTGACATCATGCTATTTGTTCCTAAACTTGGAATCTCTTTGGAAACTGTTATCCTTTTTCAACAAAATACACTGGCTGATTGGTTATTACAACCCTTAAACTAGCGACCTTCGAAGTACATATTTGCTTACGTACTTGAAGTCTTCGATTGGTGCTTTCATGAGCACGTAATAACACTGTGCGAGAAATGAGATAGAAACGATTTGATACATAACTTAATTGCATGAAATAAACAGCAGTACAAAACACATGACAAAAACATGCACCATTTTTATAGATAAGTATATATATATATAATTGACCAATTAGCACAATAGACTTAGTCTATTATGTAAATGCAACTGTGATGTACAATGTATATTTGTCATATGTTAGAATATCCAAAAAAGGGCAAATTAGGTACTAAAAGATAGAAAAAATCAATGACCTATCCAAATCACTATTTATACTCATGCAATAACATTTGTATTTCAAATATCGAAATCTAATAACGAAAGAATGGCTGCATCAATTTAACATCAAATATCTGTATAATCTTTAGTTCAATTTTTCCAAATACAGTCAGTTAATGGTGATTTTAGCAAATATATCTCGTGGTTTAAGGTTTTAAAAGGTATTTATCTAGATGATTTTTTGACGGCCAGGGTCCCATACTCCGGTATTAGATGGTTTGTTATGTTCACCAACCCCATCCAAAATATGTATATATAGTGAATGTGTCCAGTGAAACAGGACATACAATGTAGATATAATATATATGACCAGTACAGTAAGTTTTGGTATAATATGTGAGCAATTTACTTGACAAAAAAAGTTCCTTAAATCTGGAACGACAAACCGTAAAATTACAAAAATGAAAAGGGAGCTTCGTTTTAGCAATTCAAACAATAATTTGATTTTGTTGGAAATCAATCCCATGTGATATTATACTGTGTATGTCTCTGCAGGGACGTTAGTATAGAAAGTCCATGGTCTCTGGTACGCATTATGTGAAGAATTGTCTTTTTTAAAGTCCTGTTACTCAGAAACGGCAAAGCTTAGGTTTTCCTGTCAATCCTAATGTTGTGGTTTTTTTTGTAATTATATGAAAATTGGTTAAAGCAAATTTATCATACAAACTGTTGGTGATAGATTGACTGGGATGGGCGGACAAATAGGCGGACGACTGGAAATTTGTATACACATTTGAATAATACGTCATTGCAGGCTTATATAACTGAATCTTTCTGTAGCATCAAATAACAGAAATGTAATAGCTTGCCTTCATACTATTTGGATACTTCCCAATAAATTATTCAAATCTTTCAAAAATAAGAGGGGCATATGTCTAATTGATGTGCCATCCCTGTGCAAAGTTTGATTAATATTTAAACAAAATTTAATGGAAATATTTTGAAACACAAACACACAGTATCCTCTTTAAGCTTAAATTTCTGTGGTAAAACGTAGTTTTCAAGCATCGCATAGTGGAGCTAGGTAAATGGCCACAGTTATCTCACTGAAACAATTCTATAAACATGAGAAAATATCGAAGAACAGTTGTTCACTCAAACAAATTGTATGTGTTCAAGCACACATTAAAAGACAGATGTTTATATGTCTCTGTACACAGTATGTCAAGTTATTATACAGAGGTGGCAATTCAAACTAAAATTGCTCTTTGCATATAAGCTTAAGTATTAATTATGCTTACATAAACCAAAAAAATATTTATAGCATGGACATAAATAAGAGAAATTCCCATCTATACGGCATCCATACGAAAAAAACCTGTTTCAAAAGTACTTTAAATTGGAAGCTGACATTCAGTAGTTGTTGTTTCAAAATTTGTACAATTACAAATTAGGACATTAGTTTTCTCTTTTGAATTGTTTCACAATTTTTAATGTCGGAGCCTTTTATAACTTACTATATATATAATATGGCTTTTTTTCTTATTGTTGTAGGCCATACATTGACAGTCACTGAACTAGCTGCTATCAATCATTTCTAATATCCTGATAATTTGAGCTCTGATGGATAGTTGCCTCATTGGTAATAGTACATGTAGTACCACATCTCATATTTATTTATATATATTTGTCTATTACAAAGTGTATTAATTTTGAATTTCAGTCATGTTTAATCCACTTTTAGGATTATCTCCCATTTGGGGTGATTTTCTTATATTATGGTTCTGATCCTGCCTGGAACTATTATAAATGTATATGATTTTTATAGAATGAAGATAATAACATCTGTGTGAACTTTTTTAATGTTTCATTTTAGTTTTATAAAAAATGTTTTTCTGTTACAAATCATGATGTATTGTTTTATGTATACATGTTATGCTGCCCATCAAGGGCCCTTAATTGGAATAATAAATATTCTTATTCTTATTCTATACATTTAAAAAAAAAAGTGTATGTTCAAAACACTATTATGATAATAGATCATAATATATTCAATTTTGATATAAATACAATAACAAAATTTTAAAATAATATTTCAATTTCTAATAACTGTGTCTTTGAACTCCCAGACTGGTGTTAAGTTGTCTCATTGGCAATCATACCACATCTCCTTATTTATATATAATTGTCTACTATAAGTTTCGAGATTCTGTCATGTTTAATCCACTTTTAGGATTGTCTCCCATTGGAACGATTTTCTTATACAGATTGTACCACTGTGACAGTTTAAAAAAAATTTTCAAATCACTTTTTTATTCAACTTTAATATAAATAAAATAACAAAATTTTAAAATAATATTTCAATGCCTTTGAATGTGACACTACATGTATAATTAACTATAAATCATTTGCCTTTATCTTCATATAAATAAACTTCAAATCAAAACCTTCTTAGAGCATGGGTCCTAGGAATTGCAACAATTATATAGAAAACTCATAGGTACCAGTAATGCACCAACTTTTTTACTTGCTAACTACATTGTACGTGCATTTTAAACAGAAAATAATTTATAATCACAGCTATATAACAATTATTTGAGTTCTGGAAAACATAAATATTGCTTTATTTGTTGTGGTAATGGAAGCTGTTGTACCTTGTGTGTCACACCAAATGTTAACTGAGATCTCACAGCTATATAACAATCATTTGAGTTCTGGAAAACATAAATATTGCTTTATTTGTTGTGGTAATGGAAGCTGTCGTACCTTGTGTGTCACACCAAATGTTAACTGACATCTCACAGCTATATAACAATCATTTGAGTTCTGGAAAACATAAATATTGCTTTATTTGCTGTGGTAATGGAAGCTGTCGTACCTTGTGTGTCACACCAAATGTTAACTGAGATCTCACAGCTATATAACAATCATTTGAGTTCTGGAAAACATAAATATTGCTTTATTTGTTGTGGTAATGGAAGCTGTCGTACCTTGTGTGTCACACCAAATGTTAACTGAGATCTCACAGCTATATAACAATCATTTGAGTTCTGGAAAACATAAATATTGCTTTACTTGTTGTGGTAATGGAAGCTGTTGTACCTTGTATGTCACACCAAATGTTAACTGAGATCTCACAGCTGTTCGACACTGTTGTTTCAGTGAAGGTGGAGATCTTCGGATGGAATACATAACTGACCAAAACTGTTGTTGATTTTTAAGCTGGTTCACAATATCTACAAGTCTTGTGTTTTCACATTCACATTGCCAAATATCTTTATTTATTTGGAAAACAAGACCAAGGCCACTCAAAGTTTTAAGTATTGACAAAAATTTGTTAAAGACCTTATTTACACATCTATCAACACTAATTTGTAATGTGGGTTCAATTTCAAATAAACGTAAAATTGGACTACAGTTAAGAAATTCTTGTAGCATTTTGTTTTTTGTGTAAGCTGCAGTAGACAGTCCATACTCTGTAAAAATTTCCTTATAGATCGGTTCAACTTTTGAAGAAAATTCTTGAGAAGATACAATCTCCAAATCAAGCATTGCAGGAAAGAAAGCTTTCTGTCTGCTACCAGATTGGCATCTTTCAAAAGGATTGGCTCCCATTTGAAGAAGGTATTTTGTAATATATAAAAAGTCTTCATCAATACGACAACGGAAAGACAATGATAGATCTATTCCCTTCTGTTTGACAAGTAAATCTGCAATATCTTCTCTTTTCATTAGCAATGCTATCTGAAGTGGAGTGTTTCTTATATTGTCAAAAACATTCACCTCTGACCCCAATGTCAAAAGTTTTTCTACAATCTGGTAACTACCTGTAATTATGGCTTGCATAAGAGGTGTCCTCCCGATTTCAGTTTTTACTTTTAAATTAGCTCCACTTTCCATTAACAATTCAACCTGTAGCAAACTTTTCTGTATACATGCAACATGCAAGGGAGATAATCCATTTGTTGTGCCAAGATTAATGTTGCAGCCTAGTTTTATTAACAATTTTGTCCTTGCAATGTTGTGATCAAATAAGCTGTGTATTAACAAGGATTTCCCTTCAGAATCAACAATATCCATATAACCACCATTCCTTTTATACTCGGTCAGTAGCTGACCACTTCCATTTCTCAACGAAGTAAATAGATCTTCCATACTGTTTCTTGAGTGGTAACGACTTGTCATTATCTTAACATTTTTTCTCACAAACGTCTTAACCCGGACGTGCTGGAAGATAAAACAAAAAACCATTATTAAACATGTACAAGTATATCTTACAAACATGAAAAATTTATACTCAAGATATAAAGATGGCTTGAATTTTGTTTCTTGTTTCTCATTTCTCATTTTTTATATAGATTAGACCGATGATTTTCCTGTTTGAATTATTTTACATTAGTCATTATGGGGCCATGTTTAGATTGTGTCATTGGCAAGCATACTACATCTTCTTATCTATATTGATTTATAACAGAAGATTTCTAAACATCACTCATTTACTTAAAGTCATTAGAAACCTCAAATTAAAAAAAATAATGCATATGTTTTTTTATAAAATTATAAAATGTATGTACATATACTTTTTTCTGAAGAAAATTCTTTAGTTTGTTCGTAATTAGAAGAAGTTTACTTTATTTTTATTGCTTCCTGGAAGCTTCCTTCCAGGAAGCAATTCCCCGACATATTTTCAGTATGCAAAGTGACCTCAGCGTGACCTATCTTGTAAAAATTTGGTGATTACAATACACATGTATGTCCTTAAAATAAACTACTATCTGATTGTACATGTTAAACACGTGCTCAACATCAATGTTTTTTTGTTGGTTGTTGACAATCGTCAAACTTCGGCTCCAAAACACGAACTTTAATTACCTGCCATATTTTCACAACAACACTGACTGATTGAACAAAAAAAAATGACGATTAATCGTAATTTAAGCAAAAAAAAATGATAAAATCGTGCACAAAAGACTTAGTTTATGATGTTTGTATGCATTGGTTCATTAATTGGAAGAACATTATTTTTCAACGGTCACTCGTTTATTATGACTTTAAAGTTACACAACATGAAACTAGTTCTGTAAGTAACAATCTTAAAACAACAGTCAGCCAGTCCAAACTAATCCACAGCTTATCTGTTATTGGTGGTGGATAAACCATACATACCAGATCCACAACACATCTGTTATTGGTGGTGGATAAACCATACAAACCTGATCCACAACACATCTGTTATTGGTGGTGGATAAACCATACATACCTGATCCACAGCTCATCTGTTATTGGATGTGGATAAACCATACAAACCTGATCCACAACACATCTGTTATTGATGGTGGATAAACCATACAAACCTGATCCACAGCTCATCTGTTATTGGTTGTGGATAAACCATACAAACCTGATCCACAACACATCTGGCTAAGTATTCAGTAAAGTGCTGTTTCAATGGGTGTCCCAGAAAAATGCATTTTTTTCATATTTTAAATTATTTTGAGTTTTAATGCAGGTAGCTAATCAATTCACTGCATGATGAAGAGATAATATAAAAGTCTCATATGAAAAGTTTATTGTTGAATAAAGTATGTTATAAATGAAGTGTTGAATTCCCTATTTTTTGCATGCTTATTTTGTGACATGGTCGAATGACCCAAAATCAAAATTGTTTTATTAACCTTTTTGTATGAATGGCAACTAGGTAAAAAGGATTTTCAGGTAAAACAATAGGGTTGGCAAGGTTAAGGACACTAAAATATGAAAAATCATCAAAAATAAGGATTAAAAACAATTTTAAATGGTCATGTTGTTGGACTAACATTTTCTGTCTTCTTCCTTATGTGAAAATGAAATATAAGTTATGTAACAATAGAGGGCAATTAAATGCACAAAATATCTTGAGGCTTGAGCTTTATTAACTAAAATGTGATAATTCATCATGAAGTTACAGCAGAAAGTTTTATTTTTTTCAGGAATTGTCATTAAAATTTACTCTTGAAAAATCTGTCCAACCGTTACGGGCGAAAATTTCAATTTTCATTTGCAAGTTGCCAACTCAGTTTAAGTTTTTTTTAATGTTTATGACAACAAATTTTACGACAATCGCGATGTGCATACGGTATTGCTGTCAACTGTTCCTTTTTACTTGAGGTCAACGACATTGAAGGGGTGAACACTCTTTCTGTCCAACCAAGAGATGGAAGTTACATCCAACATTTGTCCAAAAAAATGTTACGTCCAACATCCAAGATATTCTCTAAAATGGCTACCACAAGTCACAGAATCAATTTCGCTTCTACTTTGACAATTACTTAACCTTAAATACTACCATATAAATGAAAAATAAAGAGGTTTTAAACTGTTGACAGTCTAAATTTGACATAATTTTGAAAATTAGGACGTAACAAGAGTCCATTAATTTTCTGTTGGACGAACCGTAGGACAAAATCTACTAATGTCGGACGTAACAGCTTTTTAAAAGTAAAAAGAACCTTGTTAACAACTAACAAGTCCACATAAACTAAAAAATAGTTCTCAGACTCTTCCTAGTCTCTTCTTAAGAGGTGCCCATTTTTAAATTCCCATTAGGATCAGTAAATTAATGAATTCTGTCCTATGTTTGTACGACAGGGAATATAATCTGTCCTATGTTTGTCCTACAGTTTTTTATGGTTTTGTTTTATCCATTTATTTAATAATGAACCATTTTACCTCTTGCTGAGGAACACCAGCTGTAGATATTAGTATAAACAGCATAGTTTTGATTTTGTTTTTGACTTTCAATGATGCAAATGGAACAAATTCTCATCCAAAAATGTCCCCGTTTGTCCGACATATTTTAAGATTTTTCCAACTTATAAGTTAGTTTTTGAAAAATTTAACAAAATGATATACTTTAATTGAAGATCTTATGAACTGTCAGAGAAAAATTGATATATTTATTAACTAGGCCTTCATATAAAAGGAAAATATTCAATTTTTCAATGTCCTGTTACGTCCAACATAACCTCTGTCCAACATGCTATTTAGGTCTAATTTTATGTTTTCTGACTAAATAACTATCTTTTTACATGTAAAACCCTAAACTAAAATCATTCTCCTTTCAGATAATCATGTTATTAAGATTGAAACAGCTACTTTTAAAATCATACATGTTGTCACACACTAACAACACTATACTGAATACTTAGCCATCTGTTATTGGTGGTGGATAAACCATACAAACCTGATCCACAACACATCTGTTATTGGTGATGGATAAACCATACAAACCTGATCCACATCTCATCTGTTATTGGTGGTGGATAAACCATACAAACCTAATCCACAGCTCATCTAGATCTGTTATGGGTGGTGGATAAACCATACAAACCTGATCCACAGCTCATCTGTTATTGATGGTGGATAAACCATACAAACCTGATCCACAGTACATCTGTTATTGGTGGTGGATAAACATAAAACCATACAAACCTGATCCACAGCTCATTTAAGATGGTGATTGATAAACCATACAAACCTGATCCATAGTCCCAGCTACTAGTAGACAAATTCTTGCTATAGAACATTACAGGTAGTTGACTTTGATAATATTATCGTCTGAAATGTGTTAGTAAAAGTATTACCTATATTCGTGTGTATTTTTGTAAAATAAGAGACCATGTATTATATATATATGCCCATATATATGTCTCTTACAAAATAAGGTGACAAGCTTGGTGTTTTCAATTACGGATTCCGTTCTTCTCCCGCCCGATTCGACAATTAATATGGAAAATAAACTTCCGGTAACATTTCTATTTTGTTTTTTTAGGTTGTTTTATTGCAACAATTTGAACATACAAACGCATGGTAAAAAAACAGTTTTAAACTATAGCTTTTAAAAGTAATTCTCCACATAACCTGTTCAAATGCTTTCTTCTGTTTCTTCTTACAAAAAGTGTACCTGTATCACAAGAGTTTGTTACGGATTTACCTGAATGCCTGATAACCATCCGAATACGGGTCCGTTCGGCCTGATTCACGTTCGTCCTAGTACCCGTTCGCCCTAATTTATGTTCGTCCTAGTACCTGTCGGCCTTGATTCACGTTCGTCATAGTACCTGTTCGCCCTGATTTATGTTCGCCCCGATTCACATTCGTCCTAGCGAGGCTCATGCAGTTATGTATGTCGATCCTAAAAGTCAAATTGGAACTTAATGTTTTCTGCTTTTGAATCTCATTGTAGTTTTATAAAAATATTGGGCATACTTATATGAAATTGGAGTTAATATCAGAAGTGTTTAATCAATGAACAATTTTTTTTCAAAACATACTCTTATATCATAAAAGCTCAATCTCACAAACACTGGAAAGTAAATTCCTTCAGTAAACATCATGGTAAACTGTTAACAAAATAAAACACTAGGTTATACAAAACTTGTTATATACATGTAGATGATACTATTTATCACATTAAACAAAGTCCCATCATCAGGTCAAAGTGAATACTAGTTTCCTGATTTTTTTAATTCATGCTCTACATTTTCATATTGTCTATCAAAAACTATTTTACTATATACCAGTATACAAGATTTTTAATCAGCAAGTAATCATATATGAATGTAATCTTAAAGTAATCATGATTACACCTGTTTTTGTCAATGTAATCGATTACATTATGATTACTTGTAATCAAAAATGGCATGATTACTGATTACATTGGATTACACTGCAAAATGTAATCGATTACAGCTGATTATGATTACTGATTACAATTACCCCATGCCTGGTGGCTATTTAAAGAGGTTTATGTTTCGGTATGTGTGAATATAAGATTTGAAATAATCATTAATGTTTGTTTATTTGCACTTTAAATTAAAAAAAATCAGTTATAAACATGAATTTACTGACTAAACCGGGATGTTAAATCTCGATTTTTTACCAGTCCGTGGTACCGGGTCAATAAGCAACTCGGCTAAAACTTTCATTTCAGATTAAATATTTTGGCTTCTCAGTATTTTAACATGGAAACTGTCAGCAGATTGGGTTAACAAAAGACAAAAATGAAAGAGGGTCCATATTTCTGGTGCTGAAAAAAATGTTGTAGTTTACACTCATGTAAACATACCAGTAGAGATAATTTGTTATATATTTTGATTGTTTAGTCATGCAACTTGGAAGCTTTCTTCATTCAGAATATCTTATGTCATTTAACCTGGAACCGCACTATATATTTCATTGCATTTAACTAGATTTGGTACACCAAGAAATACACTTCACCAAAAATATGAACTTCAGTTTAAGCGTTGTTATATATGGAAATTATCAACTAAAAACAAAATGTGATATTACAAATTAAATTGAGTCTTAGATACTTAGAACAGCTTCAATCGCTAGGGTACATTGAATAGTGTACGTCATAAAGATACTGTAAAACCGCAATGAACCCCATCATGTTCAAGAACTATTTGCCACTGACGCTCTAATGTAGCTTAGAAATTGAAAATTTGACAATTCTTCACCATACTTTTCGTTGATCAAATTGAACAATGTTGAAAAAGGATATTAATTTTTAATTCAAAATTGTTGCTTTTGTCCCAGACAATAACTCCTGTTAAAGCATTTCGTTGTAACTGTTGCCAACACAAGATTTGGAAACAACAATTAATATACTATATTTATCTTGTTTATATAGCTCACTATGTGGTATGGGTTTTGGTCATTGTTCAAGGCCTTACGATTTCCTTAAGTGAACTTCTGTGTCTTTAGGTCTCTGAGGAGAGTCTTATTACTTACGTAGCTTTTATCTTGACTAGGCTGTGCTTTGTTTTTAAATGGCCAAGGAAACCAGAAATGGAAGAATATGTATTGTCACACTTGGGACACTGATAATATATACCTTGACATTTTGATTGACAAGCACTTGCGGTTGCTGCTTGTTTTGTAGATTTTGCGGTCTCTGCAGTAGAGTCATAGTCATGGTTTGAAAAATGAAATATACGTTGGATGAGGTTCTGGGTGGGGGTTCTTTATTTACTAGAATTTCTATGCCATTTTTCTCTAATAATTTCTTTAAATTTTTAACACCTAATTATATTCTCTTCTCTATTCTTTATTTGTTGGTCCTTTTTTTCCATTCTCTACATTTTTGTTAAACCCGAGCTATACCCTCCTGAATCCTACCTGAAGTGCACTGACGATAATTGACAAGGTTTAATTTACTACAATAAACATGTATCTTGGGTACTCAGCTGTGAAAATACCTTAAAAGTTTATTGCAATAAACAGATCTAGAGCCTTGTGTATCTTGGGCACCCAGCTGTGAAACAAATTCATCTCCCATGCTATTGAGACTACCTGTCTTTACAGGTAAAATATTTGTATATTAGATACAATTAACGGACCTGTAGCAAAACACTGTACCTAACTGTAAGATGGATAAGATTATTCACATATGCATTTTTAAGAGTCGACGCATAATTACAATCTATTAACGAACTATAAACTGATTAAAAATAAAATTTAGATATGAATAGTGATAACAAAATTTGAAAGATAAAAAAATATTTTCCTTTTTCCACTAATTCAATTTTGTTTTTAATATATTTTTAAAGAAAATTAATTACATTCGACACTGTTATAGTACTCTCAGTGATTAGGTGGTGATATATGTCGTCTGCTACGGTTAAATACGAAATTACGGTTGAATACGAAACTACGTTAAAATAGCGTAGCTAAATATGTGGAGACTCAGATTATCCGATAAATCAGTAGTGACCATCTCTGTGTTATAGTAGTCTCAGATTATAAGTACAAACTAATAAAAAAAAACTTAAGCCCAAATTACACAGCTGAAACAGACAATATACATTTTGAAACACCACAAAGTTGAACATAATAAAACACATTTTTTTCTTAGTTATAGTTATATATGAGGTGCATCGAATAGAAATCGACCTTATGGGAGCTAATGTGAACACATGTACATGTATGTACAATACTTTGATTTATTTTGGTGCATTCAAGGTATGACTGTTATATTTTTTCTGTCTATAAAGAATTAATATGGAATAACATGCGTAGCAGGTTATTTAACAGTGTGCACCACATTTTTTATGTTATTTCAAAAAGGCAGAAAAAATATTACAGTCATTTCTTATAATTAAATTCTAAATTCCATTTTAAACCGTAGAAAACGATGAAAAAACATTGATGACGTCAGGGTCACATGACTAAATTATGTCTATGGGCTAATAACAAAATAATGTCAGCCAATCAGAAGACGCGTTACATCCAAAATTAGATTATAATGAAATAAAAGATGAACTTTTGTCTCATATAATGATATTTTAACTTTTTGCTTTCTCTTATTTACAGAAAATGCAGTTAATAAATAAGCAGACATAGGAAGTCCAGAGAATTCAACAAATTAAAATGCCTACTGAACCTGAAGCCAGACAAGAGTATGCTGTTTGGGGGAGATCAATTGTAAAGAATTACGGAGGTGGAAAGAGGAAATTTCAAGTACTCCAGAACTTGGATATTACAGTTCAGCGTGGATGCATGTATGACCACTATCAATATTTTATTAGAAAAAATCAGAAATCCTCAGCTTCCTATATGTAGGGAGGTCATCATTTTTAGCTCACCTGGCCCGAAGGGCCAAGTGAGCTTTTCCCATCACTTTGCGTCCGTCGTCGTCGTCGTCCGTCGTCGTTAACTTTTACAAAAATCTTCTCCTCTGAAACTGCTGGGCCAAATTAAACCAAACTTGGCCACAATCATCATTGGGGTAGCTAGTTTAAATAATGTGTGGCGTGACCCCGCCTACCAACCAAGATGGCCGCCATGGCTAAAAATAGATCATAGGGGTAAAATGCAGTTTTTGGCTTATAACTCAAAAACCAAAGCATTTTGAGCAAATCTGACATGGGGTAAAATTGTTTATCAGGTCAAGATCTATCTGCCCTGAAATTTTCAGATGAATCAGACAATCCTTTGTTGGGTTGCTGCCCCTGAATATGTAATTTTAAGGAAATTTTGCTGTTTTTGGTTATTTTCTTGAATATTATTATAGATAAAGATAAACCGTAAACAGCAATAATGTTCAGCAAAGGAAGATTTAAAAATAAGTCAACATGACCGAAATGGTCAATTGACCCCTTTAGGAGTTATTGCCCTTTATAGTCAATTTTGAACCATTTTTCGTAAATCTTAGTCATCTTTTAGAAAAATCTTCTCCTCTGAAACTACTGGGCCAAATTAAACCAAACATGGCCACAATCATCATTGGGGTATCTAGTTTTCAAAATGTGTCCGGTGACCCGGTCAACCAACCAAGATGGCCGCCATGGCTAAAAATAGAACATGGGGGTAAAATGCAGTTTTTGGCTTATTAACTCAAAAACCAAAGCATTTAGAGCAAATCTGAAATGGGGAATATTGTTCATCAGGTCAAAATCTATCTGCCCTGAAATTTTCAGATGAATCGGACAACCTGTTGTTGGGTTGCTGCCCCTGAATTGGTAATTTTAAGGAAATTTTGCTGTTTTTGGTTATTATCTTGAATATTATTATAGATAGAGATAAACTGTAAACAGCAATAATGTACAGCAAAGTAAGACCTAAAAAGAAGTCAACATGACCAAAATGGTCAATTGACCCCTAAGGAGTTATTGCCCTTTATATAGTCATTTTTTTTTAACAATTTTCACAAAATTTGTAAAATTTTACTAACGTTTTCCACTGTAACTACTGGGTCAAGTTCATTATAGATAGAGATAATTGTAAGCAGCAAGAATGTTCAGTAAAGTAAGATCTACAAACACATCACCATCACCAAACCACAATTTTGTCTTGAATCCATCTGTGTCCTTTGTTTAGTATTCACATAGACCAAGGTGAGCGACACAGGCTCTTTAGAGCCTCTAGTTTAGTGTTGGGAGGTCAATTGTAGTGAGGTCAGGTCACCTTCCTGATGTATGTAGAAGTCAATTGAGGAGTGAGGCCATCTTTAATTGATGTATATAGAGGTTGATTGTCTTGTAGGGAGATCATCTCATTGTAGTGGTATTAGGTCAACTCATTATAGAGAATGTAGGTCAGACATTATCACAATAAAATTATAATGTTTTTTTATTAAATTGGTTATAACTTAATTTCATAATTTTAGCCACAATCTCTTCATTTTTTTCCTCCATTGTGACTTCACTAAACGAGACTTTTCAACAACCTTGTTACATTGTGTCCTCACTGAATGAGACCTACCAAACTTGTTACATTATGACCCCACTGTATGAGATTTTTCACCAAACTTGTTCCATAACATGAGGAACAGAAAAGATGCAACATGTGAAGCAGGATCTGCTTACCTTCAGGGGCCATGGAATCATCTTTGGTTTTCACAGTCTTTTTCTGATTTTTAATTTTCTATGTTTTGACGATTTTTGTTTTTTCTCTTGTCAGTATTTTGTTGGTTTGTGTTTTATTTATAGTCTTTGACTTAAAAGATTTAACTAAACAAAAAATAAAAGGTTTTGTAATGAGCAAGAAGTAAGAGGCATGTCTGTAAAGAAGAAACAATTAATATTCCGATTTTGACTTTGAAGTCCTTCAGTTAATCATTGTAGAAAGATTAATGTATTTATATTTCTGTGAAAGTTCAACTTCCCATTAGTTATAACACATATATACAGTAAATAGATAAGATATTATACCTTACAGGTAAATAAGAAGATAATGATTTCTGCATACATTAGTACCTTTTTTTGAATTTTTAAAGCTTTTGAAATGTAAAATGCATCTTCTTTTTAGATATGGCTTGCTAGGTCCAAGTGGCTGCGGTAAAACTACATTACTACGATGCATTCTGGGTAAATTACATTTGGATGGAGGTCATATGGTTGTCCTTGGTAACAGACCTGGTGCACCAGGACATGGTGTTCCAGGAAGTCTTGTTGGCTACATGCCACAGGTAAATCTTTTATACACAGCTTTTTTTTATTTTTCTTTATTATTTACAGGAATGTGTATATAAACACAAAGCACTCATGGAACATTGACCAAAATGTAGATTTTTTATTGAAAGCAATGACTTTTTTTTTATGTCTAGCTAAATAAGATCTAAGTGGAATCAGCACTGGTTTAAAGTAATGTCTCCTTCATGACAGTCTTGAACATTATTAAAACTTGATATTAATTAAAAGACACTGCTATTTTCAGTGTTTTGTACAGGTTGGCTGTCACTGTGCATTATCGGTCCAACGATTTACAGAAAAGAGCGACGATTTACAGAAAAGAACCAAAAAGGACCGAAAAGAACCAAAAAGAACCGAAAAGAGCATACATATAATTATTGATTATTATTTAAAGTTAAAACAATGTATATATATCTATATACACCAATGTCCCCCCTTGTAATGAGGGAATGTATAATTCAAATTTAGATTGTACATTTATATGGATATGTAGACTTACAAAAAAATTAGATTTCTCTGTATCAGAAATATTATTTTTGAAAAAAAAAATCAAAGTGTCATTTCCGTTGTTTTCGAAAATAGAATTGTAAAAAACATTTGAAGAAAATTTCAATTCCTGCTACATGTAAACCTTGGCAAACTTTACGATGTTCTTGATTCGTTTCAATTTCTTAATTCAATTTACGGTATTAAACAATGGGCTACATGGGAATAAAAGGAGATTGATCAATAAAAAAGAAAATGCATCATTATCTATATATATTATAAATTTTGTGCAAAACAGAGTAATTTTATTTCGTCTTTCAAGAAATATAAATAAATGAAAAGCGCACCCGCTTTCGGTATAATTGATAATTGTTTACTCTTTATATAGCGGCCATAATAGCGTATAGATTAAAGGGTGTGAAAAAGTTAATGGCCTGTTGATTTCTATTAATTTTATCTAATCAACCACTTAAAACAGATATGTAGATTAGTGGAATGATGTCAGATGGTGATAAATGTTGGCCTGTGGTGCTACATGTATCTATAGATAAACTTGTGCATGGAGATAACGGGGCTTTTCCTTGACGAATTCAAATCCTTGACAGGTTTAACGTGTCAAAGTAACAATCAATGTGTTTTCATTTAATATTTAATACACATACACACACACACACACGAAAAGAACGAAATATTCGTATTTATTCAATAACTCCAATAAAGTTTGCCGTCATGTTTTAAAGATATTTTGTTTTAATTTGTTTTTGTCCGATTGTCCGAATGTTCGTGTTATATATATATTCACTGATGAATGGAACACATTCCAAAAAAAATAAAAGGAACTGTTGTAATTTTCGAAATGAATTAGCGACCAAGATTGAATAAAAACTAATGGCACATAGCTTATAAATATAATTCACGTAGAACGATTGTTTGACAGTAATGAATTAATATCTTTTATTTTCTTGTCTGTTCTATGTTTTCTATTCCATAAGATAGGCATCCGACCCTACCTATAATTTTTCACATGTACAGTAAGTTATTATATGTAGTCCTGTCGCAGTATAAGATTTCAAAACCTAAGAATAAACTTTTGTGAAAAATATCTTTTTATTTATAATGGACTTATATAATTTGGGAAATTTGCTAATTTTCTTCGATAACAAAAAAACTTCGATCTCCTTTTCGGTTCTTTTCGGTCCTTTTCGGTTCTTTTTGGTCCTTTTCGGTCCTTTTCGGTTCTTTTCTGTAAATCGTCGCTCTTTTCTGTAAGTCGTCAAACCCGTGCACAACAGTTCAACAGAACTCTATGGGGAAAAACCGCAGGTTTCTTTTTTGTCAGAAATCACTGTCAGACATCCAATCATACTATCCACACTGGTTTGTGTCCACACTTATTTTTATTTACAAACTTGTTTAAATAGTTATTTTTTCATTGAACTACAACTTCACAAGAAGATCAACTATCACTAGTAAGGCTCTGTTTATTTTACAAATGGAAAGCCAAGTTATACTATTGACTTGTCAGTAAAGAGTATGATCACATTTTCATGTTCCCATTGATTGTTCAATCAAAGATTGGATTATTTTTCAGGAAACCGCATTATTTAATGACTTGACTATTGGTGAAACATTGAAGTACTTTGGGTATATTCATGGTATGTGTAAAGTTCATATACAGAAAAGAACAGAATTTCTACTGAATTTCTTATCACTGCCAGAACAGAACAGACTTATCAATACTCTAAGGTATAAATAATGTATTGTGGAACGTACATGTATGCTTTCTCATGAATTTTCATTTACTTTTTGCTATTTTGCAAGGTTTTATATTAAATCATTTTACTCTTACAATCATGATCATAGATTATCATTGGTTATCTCAACAAGATTGATTTTCTCGCTTGAACCTGAACGGCAAAAGTGAGAAAAGCAATCAAGTTGAGATGACCAATGATAATCTTTTTATTGATATTTTACCTATGATTTATTAATTTCATTGAAAACCAGCACGTGCGCCCTTAGTTTCCAGCAATAATTTTTCATATCACTCAACTCCGCTGAGCAAGGAAATTATCAGCGAGCAAGATCAAAGGAAAATTTGGAAAAATAATGATAAAGACTATTATATCTGTGTATGACTCTTCTAATTAAAACATAGTCCATTTTTTGAAAGATTTGGAGTCAGTTTCACCAAATAACTTAAGTTTAAGATTGGTCGTAAGTATATTAACTTGTTCATGAGTTGAAATCAATCTTACTCTTAGTTAGAAGTTTTTTTGTGAAACCAACTCCAGGGTCTTACTCTTAGTAGTACATCAAATTTGGGGAGTTTTTGATGCAGTCAAATACCTGGTATCAAAATATAGTATTTAAAAGTTGAAATTTGGGCATAGACATTATACAAAATGATTGTTTTTCAATGCTTAATATATTGTTAATGGATTGTCAATTGTGAAAAAAATCTTGTTAATTTAATGAAAGTTTATCACAGGTAAACATTTTTTTAGAATATCCTATGTGGATGTGCACATTCATATTGACTGTAAATATCTTAATCAAGGTATGAATGTTCAAATGCCTGTATGACTATAATCTGGTTATCTGGTTTGGTAGTGGCAATTGACACAACTATTTAAAAAGATAAAATACCTATACACAGGAATATTAGATTTGGTATGGAATATATCATGATAAATTTTAAAGCATGATGAGAAAAAATGTGGAATCTTCACCACAATAAAAACAACTAAAACATTTATGAATCGACTGTATTGATGCTATGTTATTTACAGTGGTGGCCAGATGAGAAGAGTATCATTTGCAGTTGCTCTACTTCAGGAACCAGAACTCCTTATTTTAGATGAACCCACTGTGGGTGTTGACCCACTGCTAAGAGAAAGGTTTGAACTTTATATACTTTTTGGAGACCAATTTTATTTTTCCTTATGAACTTTTTTGGTCGTTGCTTTTATTAATTTATTTGTCATTTGTTGTGGTTTTCAGACATTTAATTTATCTGCATCTTTTTTCGATTCCTAAAAAAAAAAGAGAAAAAATTGTATTTGCATAGATATTTTTTCTATGAAAAAAAGCAGCATTAATAAAGACTAAATAAAAAGACAAAATTTGTTTTCTTTCTTTCAAATAAACCACACATGCTTACTAATTTGAAAATTGGCTCTTTTTGGTCTGTTAGGTATGTTATATGGTAGCCTGATTTGTAAACTTCATAAGGATTCTTAATTATTTTTCCTTACGATATAAAATAATTACATATGCTACTGACCTTTGAAGGCCGTACGGTGACCTATAGTTGCTAATGTCTGTGTCATTTTGGTCTCTTGTGGGCAGTTGTCTCATTGGCAATCATACTACATCTTCTTTTTTATGGCCCCGCAACGAAGTTGTTGGTACCATATAGTTTTACCCTTGTCCGAAATTCCGTAATTCTCATATTCCGTAATTCTGATATTCTGTAATTCTGATATTCCGTAATTCTGATATTCCGAAATTCCATAATTCAGTCATTCTGTCATTCCACAACAAACCATTATACAGAGTTTTTTTCTAAACGCCTTCAGATATTGGGCTGATTTTTTGTAGGTGAGTTAACCATGATAAGTTACACATCAAGTTTAAGTTTCCTTCCGCTCCACTAATTTTTGCCAAAAATTACAGACTTTGGACTTTGAGAAATGGTTGAAAATCACAAATATACAGACTTTTTTTCTAAATGCCTTCAGATATTGGGCTGATTGTTGATATATGAGTTAACCATGATGAGTTACAGATCAAGTATAAGTTTTGTGTCCACATGTGTTATTGAAATTGCAGATATTTCAACTTTTTGGGACGGGACCATTCGTGTCGCTTTGACACATCTAGTTTATATTTAGTGTTCAGCACTTGTTTTTTGTATAACCATCAAGTATGATCTAGAACAAAAGATCGGGAAGTAATATTTGGAACATCCATGCCAAACTATTTTCTTCGTTGCTACAAATAAGAAATGAAATTTTTTTAAAATATATGGAGACATTTTTCAATCATTGATGAAATTAATGTAGACAAAAATAGATTAGTTAATTCAATAAATGTCTGTTTTGTTTTAGAATATGGGATCATTTGATCAATATTTCCAAAGACAGTGAACATGAAACTACAATAATTATAACAACACATTACATCGAGGAGGCACGACAAGCAAATATGGTATGTTTGTATAGAGGCACGACAAGCAAATATGGTATGTTTGTATAGAGGCACGACAAGCAAATATGGTATGTTTGTATAGATGCACGACAAGCAAATATGGTATGTTTGTATAGAGGCACGACAAGCAAATATGGTATGTTTGTATAGATGCACGACAAGCAAATATGGTATGTTTGTATAGAGGCACGACAAGCAAATATGGTATGTTTGTATAGAGGCACGACAAGCAAATATGGTATGTTTGTATAGATGCCAAATATGGTATGTTTGTATAGATGCCAAATATGGTATGTTTGTATAGATGCCAAATATGGTATGTTTGTATAGATGCACGACAAGCAAATATGGTATGTTTGTATAGATGCCAAATATGGTATGTTTGTATAGATGCACGACAAGCAAATATGGTATGTTTGTATAGATGCACGACAAGCAAATATGGTATGTTTGTATAGATGCACGACACGCAAATATGGTATGTTTGTATAGATGCACGACACGCAAATATGGTATGTTTGTATAGATGCACGACACGCAAATATGGTATGTTTGTATAGATGCACGACACGCAAATATGGTATGTTTGTATAGATGCACGACAAGCAAATATGGTATGTTTGTATAGATGCACGACAAGCAAATATGGTATGTTTGTATAGATGCACGACAAGCAAATATGGTATGTTTGTATAGATGCACGACAAGCAAATATGGTATGTTTGTATAGAGGCACGACAAGCAAATATGGTATGTTTGTATAGAGGCACGACAAGCAAATATGGTATGTTTGTATAGAGGCACGACAAGCAAATATGGTATGTTTGTATAGAGGCACGACAAGCAAATATGGTATGTTTGTATAGAGGCACGACAAGCAAATATGGTATGTTTGTATAGAGGCACGACAAGCAAATATGGTATGTTTGTATAGAGGCACGACAAGCAAATATGGTATGTTTGTATAGAGGCACGACAAGCAAATATGGTATGTTTGTATAGAGGCACGACAAGCAAATATGGTATGTTTGTATAGAGGCACGACAAGCAAATATGGTATGTTTGTATAGATGCACGACAAGCAAATATGGTATGTTTGTATAGATGCACGACAAGCAAATATGGTATGTTTGTATAGATGCACGACAAGCAAATATGGTATGTTTGTATAGATGCACGACAAGCAAATATGGTATGTTTGTATAGATGCTGTTACTAAAATATGGTATGTTTGTATAGATGCTGTTACTAAAATATGGTATGTTTGTATAGATGCTGTTACTAAAATATGGTATGTTTGTATAGATGCTGTTACTAAAATCTTATTCCTCTGTAATGACAATTTTCTGTTTTACATATAAATATATAGATTCCATAACTGCAACAAGTGTGTAACTATATTCTCCACATGAGACAGTTGAATTTTAATATTTGAAAAGCACAAGGCTAGCTGAACTTTTTAAATAATTAAAATTTAACTGTTGAGAATGGAGAAATAAAGTAATACACGAGTTATAGTGGTGGAATCTATTTCTCTAATGGTTTTTATTCTTCCTCTTCAAACATTTGCATAGAGCTGTGTTCTTTATAAATGAAATAGAAACATTTAAGCAATACACAAAAATGTAATTCTGTCTTTTTTTTTGTGGCAAAAAAGATAAGATCTTTTATAAATCTGGAATAAAAATAATATGAAGTCAATTTAGAAAAGTTTTGGTTTATTAATACTATTTGCCATGTTAAAGGAATTGTATAATATGTGCCTTGTTTTGTGTATTCCTGATTACCAGTCATTGTAGTTTTATTTCTGTTTCTAGGTAGGGTTAATGAGAAATGGTAAATTATTGGCAGAGGATAATCCACAGAAACTGGTTGATGCTTTTAAAATCAATGTAAGAATAACCTGCTACCTATAAGATAATGTTACATGAAAGATACTGTTACATATACATTGAAGAAAATCAGTATAAGTTTAATCATTGAAGGTGCAAAAGATTACGTAAATCAGTATAAGTTTAATCATTGAAGGTGCAACATATTACGTTTTTTTTTATAAATGTGTTGTCTGTATTAAGAAATAAATATGATATTAGTCAGTTAATTCTTTTCTCTGCTTTTAAACAGAGAAATGAAATACATTGATTTTCTATGAAATGTCACAGAAAATTGCATATTTAGAATAACAATGAATAAGAACAAAATTTGTACACTTAAAAAACTTATTGATGAATCAGACAAATACTCCCTCTTTCCAGACACTTTGAAACATGAGTGGGGTTATACTAATTATGATATCTAATTCTGTTTTTATTTTGCAGAGTCTAGAGACGGTATTTTTAAAGTTATGTCATGATGATCAACCTGATGAAGAAATATTGAACTGTAATTTTTCAAGGAATGTGAGTACTATTTTAATAAAGCAATGTTGTCTTGTCTTGAGGGATTGCCAGAGATGAGAGGAGGACTAGTGATGTTCCCTCTTTGTCTGTTAATCATTCCTCCTGTTTGTCTGTTTAAACACAAAAGGGGTAAATAGTCTGTATGAAGCACAGCTCCAACAGTGACAACCTCATTCCAACTTTTACTAATGATTGCATACAGGTTGAAGATGGTGGACCTTCTATTTTGGACAGAGTTTATATAATTTTCTAATGCAATTATTTTATATCAATGACCAGTTCTGATTGGATGACAGTAAGCATGAAATTTGCTCTCCTTGTCTGTAACTAAGGAAGCGGACATTTTGAATTGCAGAATGTATTGACATGTAATTTCTACAATAATAAGCAAAAGAACCCACATGTTGCACCTATAAATCTTCTAAATATCAAATTTTATTACATTCTGAAGCGGCCAAGAAGCCAGAAAACGCCTGTTGTTTATGTTTGACGCCAGAAGCATACTTATGATGTCACCTAGTTTAGGGACCAAAGAAGATAACATCTTTGCGCAGAATTTTCTTTATTAAAAATTTATACTGAAATAATGATTGAAATTTAATTATGAATTTGTTTTGCATTAGACAAAACAGATTACTGTATTGAATTTGAAGCTTTGTGAATGTCCATTGGTAGTGTTACTGGTGCAAATACCCTTTTACCTGTCTCCTCTACACGATGCCAGGTAAACTAAATTTGCGACAGTAAAAACTACATCTGCAAAGCTTCAAATACAATACAGTTATCTCTTATTTTTACTGAGGTTTGTCATGCATAGAGGTAAGTTATTATGTCATAAAATGCTATAAAAAGAAACTAGTACTTAACATGCTGAAACATAATAGCTACCATATTCTTTTATTTTGATTAGTACAATTAATTAATTTCATATCCAAATTTTTCAATTATTATGACCCTGAACATGATGATGGCTGTTCTGCGAAGCAGTCCAGTGTAACAGAGTGAAAGAATTGGTCTATTTTGGTAGTCAAATTGAAAAAATACAAATATATGTATAGACTGTTCTTTAGCTCCTTCTGTATCAGATAGGACAGATAAATGCAAAAAAATCCAGAGTTTCAGACAAAAGTTAATATCTAAAAGACAATAACAATCAAAACCAATTAGTAAACAAAGACTTATTAAACCAAAAGACATTTACATCAACAGTTATAAATTAAAAATCAGAAACAACACGAACTCCACTAAAAACAAGGAGTGAAATCAGGTGCTCCGGAAGGGTAAACATTTCCTGCACCGTAAAAATGGAATGTCATTTTCTATTTCAAATTGCATTTGTTACCAATGATTACTATTTAGTTTGAATAATAAATGTTTTAATTTCAGGCAATATTAGAAAGCCAGAAAAGAAGAATATCAGCTGATAAGCGTTCTGTTGTGAATGAGACAACTCCATTGATTGGTGTCAGCGGAAATACAGATGACTGTAAGTTGTTTTGAAATCAGATATGACAGAATCAGTCAACAAATAAGACAACTCTTCCTTTCAAAAATTCCTTTGGGAACCATGTAGACAAAAAAGCTATTTGAGATATGATAGGCTAATTTCAACCAAATTTAATAAAGGAACCTAACTTTTGTGGGTTTGTTCGCTGTTGCATGCTGGTACTAGTAATTATTGTTTTGATTTAAAATTGTTATGATATTATACTACTATATTTAAAATTCCATTTCAATTAATACTTTAACAGTAAAGGTTTTCGTTATGCACTGAAAGTATAATTATATCATGTATATTGCAATATATTTTCTGTCAAGCAATGACTCCCAAATGAGGAAGATAAGCAGACTTAGTTTTGGTACAAAATGTTAGTAGTTTGTTCTATTCCCAATGTCCAGACAAGTTTTCTTGAAGCAAGATATGACAAAGATAATATCTACAAGATTTTATAAATTGTGAATTTGATCAATGGTGCATTTGTATTAAAGAATTAGGCATTAATGTACAATTATTGAACTATGGACAATTACTTAGTACCAGTTACTGTACATGAACTTAATTAGAGAGGAACAAGTTTTCTGACATATAATCAAAATAAAACTTTTGTTACAGATGATATGATGCCTCCCAATACTCAAAAGTTTGACTGTCGTTGTGGTTGTCCATCATTAAAAAATATATTTGCTCAAACTGTGAAAAACCTGACATTAATGAAGAGAAATATAGGGTAAGCATGGTGCTTTTGTGAAGATTAAAGTTCATTTATAGTTTTAGAGTGGATCAACTTCACTCGTAGAATAAACTAAAGTATTACAAATTCAATCTTTTTAAAATTGTTAAAGTTTTTGAATTTTTACTCAATCTAGGAAACAGTATATATTTTTATTTCTGTGCCATAGACTTTTTTTTTTTATATAAAGATGGTGAATAAATTTGTGTGTTTTCATTTGTTTTTATAATGCCACAATATGACTGGTGTATTTTTATAATGCCTCAATATGACTTGTGTATTTTTATAATGCCACAATATGACTGGTGTATTTTTATAATGCCACAATATGACTGGTGTATTTTTATAATGCCACAATATGACTGGTGTATTTTTATAATGCCATAATATGACTGGTGTATTTTTTAATGCCACAATATGACTGATGTATTTTTATAATGCCACAATATGACTGGTGTATTTTTTTAATGCCACAATATGACTGGTGTACTTTTATAATGCCACAATATGACTGGAGTATTTTTTCTCATCACTTGGCGTCCATTGTCGTCGTCGTCGTCCGTCGTGAACTTTTACAAAAATCTTCTCCTCTGAAACTACTAGCCCAAATTTAACCAAACTTCGCCACAATCATCATTGGGGTATCTAGTTTGAAAAATTTGTCCGGTGACCCCGCTTACCAACCAAGATGGCCGCCATGGCTAAAAATAGAACATAGGGGTAAAATGCAGTTTTTGGCTTATAACTCAAAAACCAAAGCATTTAGAGCAAATCTGACAAGATGTAAAATTGTTTATCAGGTCAAGATCTATCTGCTCTGAAATTTTCAGATGAATCGGACAACCCGTTGTTGGGTTGCTGCCCCTGAATTGGTAATTTTAGGGAAATGTTGCTGTTTTTAGCTCACCTGGCCCGAAGGGCCAAGTGAGCTTTTCCCATCACTTTGCGTCCGGCGTCCGTCGTCGTCCGGCGTCGTCCGTCGTCCGTTGTCGTTAACTTTTACAAAAATCTTCTCCTCTGAAACTACTGGGCCAAATTAAACCAAACTTGGCCGCAATCATCATTGGGGTATCTTGTTTAAAAAATGTGTGGCGTGACCCCGCCAACCAATCAAGATGGCCGCCATGGCTAAAAATAGAACATAGGGGTAAAATGCAGTTTTTGGCTTATAACTCAAAAACCAAAGCATTTAGAGCAAATCTGACAGGGGTAAAATTGTTTATCAGGTCAAGATCTATCTGCCCTGAAATTTTCAGATGAATCGGACATTCCGTTGTTGGGTTGCTGCCCCTGAAATGGTAATTTTAAGGAAAATTTGCTGTTTTTGGTTATTATCTTGAATATTATTATAGATAGAGATAAATTGTAAACAGCAATAATGTTCAGCAAAGTGAGATCTACAAATAAGTCAACATGACCAAAATGGTCAGTTGACCCCTTTAGAAGTTATTGCCCTTTATAGTCAATTTTTAACCATTTTTCATAAATCTTAGTAATCTTTTAGAAAAATCTTCTCCTCTGAAACTACTGGGCCAAAATTAACCAAACTTAGCCATAATCATCTTTTGGATATTTAGTTTAAAAAATGTGGCGTGACCTGGCCAACCAACCAAGATGGCCGCCATGGCTAAAAATAGAACATAGGGGTAAAATGCAGTTTTTGGCTTATAACTCAAAAACCAAAGCATTTAGAGCAAATCTGATGTGGTAAAATTGTTCATCAGGTCAAGATCTATCTGCCCTGACATTTTCAGATGAATCGGACATGGTAATTTTAAGGAAATTTTGCTGTTTTTGGTTATTATCTTGAATTTTATTATAGATAGAGATAAACTGTAAACAGCAATAATGTTCAGCAAAGTAAGATCTACAAATAAGTCCACATGACCAAAATGGTCAGTTGACCACTTTAGGAGTTATTGCCCTTTATAGTCAATTTTTAACCATTTTTCGTAAATCTTAGTAATCTTTTAGAAAAATCTTCTCCTCTGAAACTACTGGGCCAAATTTAACCAAACTTAGCCATAATCATCATTGGGGTATCTAGTTTAAAAAATGTGTCTGGTAACCCAGCCAACAAACCAAGATGGCTGCCATGGCTAAAAATAGAACATGGGGGTAAAATGCAGTTTTTGGCTTATAACGCAAAAACCAAAGCATTAAGAGCAAACTGACAGCAAGTAAAATTGTTGATCAGGTCACGATCTATCTGCCCTGAAATTTTCAGATGAATCGGATAATCGGTTGTTAGGTTGCTGCCCCTGAATTGGTAATTTTGAGGAAATTTTGCTGTTTTTTTGTTATCTTGAATATTATTATAGATAGAGATAAACTGTAAACAGCAATAATGTACAGCAAAGTAAGAACTAAAAATAAGTCAGTATGACCAAAATAGTCAATTGACCCCCTAAGGAGTTATTGCCCTTTATAGTCAATTTTTACAAATTTTAAAATTTGAAGATTTTCAATAACATTTTCCACAGAAAGTACTGTTATAGATAGAGATAATTGTAAGCAGCAAGAATGTTTAGTAAAGTAAGATCTACAAACACATTACCATCACCAAAATACAATTTTGTCATGAATCCATCTGTGTCCATTGTTTAATATTCACATAGACCAAGGTGAGCGACACAGGCTCTTTAGAGCCTCTAGTTGGTTATTATCTTGAAGATTATTATAGATAGAGATAAACTGTAAACAGCAATAATGTTCAGCAAAGTAAGATTTACAAATAAGTTAGCATGACCAAAATGGTCAGTTGACCCCTTTAGGAGCTATTGCTCTTTATAGTCAATTTTTAACCGTTTTTCGTAAATCTTAGTTATCTTTTACAAAAATCTTCTCCTCTGAAACAACTGGACCAAATTAATCCAAACTTGGCCAAAATCATCTTTTGGGTATCTAGTTTAAATATGTGTCCAATGACCCCGCCATCCAACCAAGATGGGTGCCATGGCTTAAAATAGAACATAGGGGTAAAATGCAGTTTTTGGCTTATAACTCAAAAACCAAAACATTTAGAGCAAATCTGACATGACGTAAGATTGTTTATCAGGTCAAGATCTATCTGCTCTGAAATTTTCAGATGAATCAGACAACCCATTGTTGGGTTGCTGTCCCTGAATAGGTGATTTTAGGGAAATTTTGCTGTTTTTGGTTATTATTTTGAATATTATTATAGAGATAAACTGTAAACAGCAATAATATTCAGCAAAGTAAGATTTACAAATAAGTCACCATGACCAAAATGGTCAGTTGACCCCTTTAGGAGTTAATGCCCTTTATAGTCAATTTTTAACAATTTTTCGTAAATCTTAGCAATCTTTTACAAAAATCTTCTCCTCTGAAACTACTGGGCCAAATTAATCCAAACTTGGGCACAATCATCTTTGGGGTATCTAGTTAAAAAAATGTGTCTGATGACCCGGCCATCCAACCAAGATGGCTGATATGGCTTAAAATAGAACATAGGGTTAAAATGTAGTTTTGGGTTATAACTCAAAAACGAAAGTTTAGAGCAAATCTGACATGATGTAAAATTGTTTATCAGGTCAAGATCTATCTGCTCTGGAATTTTCAGATGGATTGGACAACCCGTTGTTAGGTTGCTGCCTCTGAATTGGTAATTTTAGGGAAATTTTGCTGTTTTTTTGTTATTATCTTGAATATTATTATAGATAGAGATAAACTGTAAACAGCAATAATGTACAGCAAAGTAAGACCTAAAAATAAGTCAACATGACCAAAATGGTCAATTGACCCCCTAAGGAGTTATTGTCCTTTATAGTCAATTTTTAACAATTTTCATAAAATTTGTTAATTTTTACTAACATTTTCCACCGAAACTACTGGGCCAAGTTCATTATAGATAGAAATAATTGTAAGCAGCAAGAATGTTCAGTAAAGTAAGATGTACAAATACATCACCATCACCAAAACACAATTTTGTCATGAATCCATCTGTGTCCTTTGTTTCATATTCACATAGACCAAGGTGAGCGACACAGGCTCTTTAGAGCCTCTAGTTTTAATGCCACAATATGACTAGTGTATTTTTATAATGCCACAATATGACTGGTGTATTTTTATAATGCCACAATATGACTGGTGTATTTTTATTATTTATATGAATATTTTCATTAGTATATGTTTCACTGTGGCATATTTTGTAAACTTCAGATTCTTGTTAATATTTCGATCTCTAACCAAGAAACCTACTTGCATTTTATAACTTTCTACATTATAGATTTCTGTTGTTCCAGTTTATCTTGCCATCCATACAGATTATCCTGTTTTGTATATGTATTGGAAGAAAGCCTTATGACCTTAGTATGTCGGTTGTCAATGCTGAATCGGGAGTCATAAGATTCAGTGATATGTTTTTAGACTGTTTAGATTCCTCTGCAATACACAATGTGAGTAAAACCTTATTGAATAAAAATTATGAAATGTTCTATAAAATTATGATTTATTAAATCCTATCTTATTTAATGGCAAGGCAGAACTTTGAACTCAGCAAAAAAAATCATTGGTTATTCTGTCACATGGAATCATGGAGAATGTTTTCCTTATTAATCACTCACATTCAATCTATTAAGAAAACGTCAGAATTTTGATATTGGTTACTGAAAAGCGGTGTTATTTGATCTTCTTTATCAGGAACACAGCAAAGTAGTCGTCTCTAAATATCCATTCTATTTGTACTTACTTCAAAAAGAAACTGAAATATAAAAGATAGTATTTTGTACACACATAAATGCATAAGAGATATTTAGAGCATATGCAGTAAATTCTGAGCATTAAATTGCAGGTATCCTATAAAGATCTGCCGTCAGCATTAGAGTCAGTGAGAGAAGGAAAGAGTTGGGGAGTAATCAGTATTGGTCAAAATTTCTCACAGGACTTACTTCAAAGGTAGGTTGGCAACGAAATGTGACTGATTGATTGATTGATATTCAGCAACCAATTTAACATTTATTAGTTCAGACAATAGGGTAATTGCCATATGGAAATAAGAGATATATGTTAAAGGGATAATTCACGCTTTTTCACTTTTCATCTTATTATGTTCATAATACCATAAAAACATATTCACCAAGTTTTATTTTGATATGAAAACTAATAAGAAGAAAATTGGGAATTATTAATTTTATTTCTTCAAACTTTCTAACTTATGTGACGTAGTTTAAGTCTTTTTGCATGCCAGGAGTGAAATTAATCTCATTTAAGTCTTGTTCGTTAACCATCTAATAACGCGATTTAAAGCGCATCAATAACTTTTGGTGTAGCTATTAACCAACGAAAAACAAGTGATAGCCATGCAACTTTTAAAATTAGATTGTAGGATTTATGTGTGGATTTTTTAAACGAATTTTAGTAATAAAAGTAAATCATACAATAGAATATTTTTATGCTTTTTTTCTACAAATACTTTAAACAAACATATGAAGCTGACATGTTCGATAGTGTATTAAATATACATGTTTGTATTCTGACCTTTTTGCTTCATTCCAGCAAACATTTTTGTACTGTGGAAATAAAATGTGTATTGTTTTGTGACACTTAATGAATGTTGAATGCATAGTTAAACTCAAAGTAATTAAAAGATTAGAATTATGTAATTCTAATCTTTTGATCTTCATTCAGTGACATCTAGGCGTCACGGTTCACCATTTCAGGTGTGAACAACATTTGGTATGAATGATAAACGGGAGTCAGTGATAGTTTTAGACACAGAAATGTAAAAAAAAAGAATTAAAATTAATTTATGGGAGTAATAAGGTCGCACAATAACTGGATAACTGTTGTATATTTTTATATTTTGCATAAGCTCACTTTTAAATGAATCATGACTTCTGATTACTTTTGTAACGATAAAATACTGAATTATTTTTATTGAATAAATTTATAAATAAAATTTAGCCTTCTAAACACGAGTGTATGAACTAAAAATTTTACTATTTTAGATTAGAATCGGCAATCTTTAATATTTCAAACAGATCTTTAACAATTGCAATTATATAATTTAGTCCATCCAAAGCAATCTTTATTTAATACATATTTAGGAATTAATGTTCTCATAAAAATATTTTAAATCTCACAACGCATGAATACTTCAGCTATTTGAAAAAAAAAGATGTTTTAAAAAATTTACAGGAAATTTAAGGATCTTCTTGGAATGGAATCGCTAGATATTCCTTTCAAGTGTGAAAAAACATCAACAAAATTTATACATAATCGGGAATGTCCTTATTAAAATAGTCTTTGTCTCACAACATATAATACTTTAGCTATTTTACCAACGATGTTTAAAATAAAAGACAGAACAAATTTAATGTCACATTTCCCTATTTTTGTATGTAATTATAAGTCTGTTTTAACTGGCAAGAATACTCCTAAAACGGACAAGCAGCTTATTCTTTAAATTGCTGTCATTGAATATCAAGAAAGAAAAAAAATCCTGAAATTGATTTGAAACTTTGATACTCAATAGTTTTCCTGGAAAATATTCACATCCCTTCGGGATTATTAGTGTACATCCAGTTGCATATATGTTACATGCATTTCGGAACAATTGTGATGATGAAGAATTTCTTCTTTTATTCGAGAACAATTTTATTGATATATAAATCTGTGATTTTACTATTTCCATAACTTCGATGAACCAAAGCAAGTTATATACCGACCTGTATTTAAATCAAATTGGTTCTCTTCTTCTTCTTCTTTTGGTATACAATAGTCTATCAACATTCGATGATTACATACTGTTGGCATACGTGGACAAGCCTATTTACAAAACTTTTACCCCGATTTACACAAAATGTATGTTTCTTTCTTATGTTCAATATATACATGTATATATTTTAAATTGCGCTATAGTTCCGTAACTTTCTATCCAGGTGTATAAACAAATGGTGGACAAGTGCATACATTTTTTTAAATCAATATTTCTGGTATGTTTCAATCTGTCCTTCACTATTGACAACGAGTATATATTACATTTTCCCAAATTTACCCTTGGAAAAAATATGTAAATAGATTTTTATTTCATCAAATCTTTTTTTTTTGTTGGTATTATTTATATTTTTATAAATAATATTCTTTACAACAGAAATGTTATTTATAAACAAGCGTATGAGTTTAGCAATGACTAGTATATTATATCACTTTCGGACATGCAAGACAGAGATGTATAGTATTATACACCTGATAGTTCAAAATGGAAAGTTATAAGTTATCGGCTGTGTACACTGATCAATACACTCAGAAGTGAAAAGATGCATGAACTTGCAAGTCCGACAGGAAATCGCTTGAATACCTGGACGTGTCACCTCACACCCCTCACAATAGCTTTAGCCATGCTGGTGATCAGATGAGGAAAGATCTGAATTTATTTGAATAAAGTTTATTACATAAAACAATTATGAACAAATTAGATTTTCGAAAACAATTTTCACAGAACACTTATTTTTGATTTGAAGTTTGACTTTTTAACTAATTCCAATATTAACAGTTTAAACATAACAGACCATGGTTATTTAAAAAAAATAAGAACATTTTCCGTATCAAGTTAGTTAGTCGGATAAAACAACCGTACAATCGACAAGATATCGACACGCAATTACGACTACATCAGGTTACTGTAGTTATGGTCCTTTGTGGTTTATAGACATATCGTAGTTTTTCATTGGAAAAGATAACAGAATTGATATTCTAAATTTAAAATTGATGGTGATCTCTTATCTAGCAGAATAAAACTTCAATATCTATGAATTTGAGCATTTTCATACAGAATGGACATAATATCAATTTTAGATTTTTTTGAGAAGTTTCCCTTTAAGAAAGAGCATGTCCATTAATGCCTTAATAAGACTAAAAACTAAAAAAATGTGTTGACATAAGAAAGTATTGCATATTCATGATTTTTTTTATGTTATCAAGAGTGCAACTTATACTGTCAGACAATTTTGCCACTTATATTGGATAAAGTTCATGATTTTATGGAAAAAGAATTGAGGGGTTCTGTATTTTCTGAAAATATTTTGCTGTCTATTATTTCCACAGGTTAAAATAATATAGGGCAATATACACAGCAATTATATAATATATAAAATTTGATATACATTGCAATTATGAGCTACAATAAATACAATAAAGCCTATAAAAGAAGTAAAGCGTTGCAAAGTTCAGTTTTACACCAAGACCACTACCACAATCAAAATTGGTGGACCTGCCAGAATTATGTTGGTCGGGACCTACAAGACTACCAGTTACCAAGAAGCTGTACCAAAGTATGGCTGTGTTTACATTCTTTTTTTTTTTTTAGCTCTCATGTCCCAGAGGGCCATTAGTTAGCTTTTCTCATCATTAATTTAACAACAGGGCCAAATTAATCTAAACTCAGTCTCAATCGTTCTTGGGGTATCTAATTATTATAAATTTTACATGATTTCCCAAACCACAGTAGAGACAAGTGAGTTACACAGGCTCTTGAGAGCCTCTAGTATTTAATACGTTATAATAAAAAAAATCAAGAGTTATAGAACATTATTATAAGGTGTCACAAACTATTTATCTTGATCTCCTTATCTTTTATTTGAAAACCTTATAATGACCTCTAGATATGTCCTAAAGTTCTGTTTTTTGTTGTGGTAAAGATCTACAAACTCATTGGTGCTTCTCTATCCTTTTGATTCATGTATTGTTATGTGTAATCTTTTGTAAACAGATAGACTGAAAAAAAATTAAACCAGACTTTTTATCTTTGTAGATTTACAAATACTAAAAATATATCAAACACAACTATAGAAGGAAGTGAAATCAAGTTACATTTAGATATGACGAGTGAGTAAAGGCTTTTGCTTTTCTGTGTTGTTTGCTTGCTGTCTCATTTATATATTTCCAAACATTTTATTCAGAATTTGTATTTAAGAAATCTGAAGAAAAAAAAATTTAATCCACAAACTGGCATACAAATATCAAGCAATCAGTATACATATATTTAAAACTCAAGCTGGCTTAGACAGGATTAAAACTCAAGCTTGCTTAGACAGGGTTAAAACTGCTCTGTATAATTTTCTTTTTTTTCTTTGTGTCTTTAAGTTCAAACAAATACTGACTATAATGTACAGAAACTGAAATTAGGTAACCAAGATATTCCATTCTTCTTCCGAGGCACGTTTAAATAAGGAAGGTATTACTTTTTCTGGTCTTGGTCTGTCCAACTATCTGTGTACCGGTATATAAAAAAAGAAGATGTATGATTGGTAATGAGACAACTCTCCACAAGAGACCAAATGACACTGAAATTAAGTTGATACTTAAAGAACATTATACATGTTCCTTATGATTGAATATTTTATTTAATTTTTGCCTTTACTAGGGTTTTGACCATGTTTTCATGATTCACTGAACATGGAAATGTGATAGTACATGTGGCATGTTGTCATATCCATACATAACTGTGTTATATGAATATAAAGATATTTTTTCCTTCTTAGATCAACAGATAGCATTAACAATACAGCAGTCAGTCATGTTAAGCTATGAGAAGTTTACTACTATACTACTGAAAATGTTCAATATGAACCCATCACTTGGACAGTTACCTATAGTTGTAAGTACAGAATACATACACACATTGTTTATATGATCAAAGAATAAATCACTATAACAAGATTCTGATTTATTGCTTTTATGCTCCTCCATTGACGATCTATAGAAACAACTATATACACTTAACCTAACTATGCAGCAAGCTCTGTTCGCTTCTCTTTTAAATAAAAAACCAAAACATGTTATTGGCAAAATTTGTGCCACCATTTGTGGCGCTATTTTATTTCTACTGTAATTCTAAATTTATTTACAACAACTATAATGATAAGCGAAGGTGGGGACCAAACATTTGCCACCAAATTGTGTCACAATTCCCACAAATTAATTGATTAATCCTTTGATCAAAATTTTCAATTAGTTCAAGATCAGCAAGAAATGCGTGCGCATCAAACTAATCAATATTCATTAGCAATTAATTTTAGACAATAGTCGAAACAACATCGGGTTGGACATTACACAAATGCTCTGTTCTTCGCATAAATGTGTTATTTATTTTATTCATAACCCTATTTTATCAGATATTAGATAAATTGTATGAATGCCAATGAGCTAGCTATCCACTGGAGACCAAATGATGTGGATGTAAGGAACTTTACATCACCATACAGTCTTCAACAATGATCAAAACCTATACTGCATAACAAGCTATAAAGACCTTTACATATAAAAATGTAAATAATTCAAATGAGAAAACCAAAGGATAGATTTGTGTTTTGAAATTGTTACAAGTTACTACTTCAAAAATTATGCCTGATATGTATTCAAAGTAAAACAAAGATGACTTATCATCTTGATAGATAGAGGAATCCTAATATACATTTATGTTTTGCTTGTAGCTTGCAGAACCAGTGTTTGGTACAAATGACCCAAGCTTCACTAATTTCATGGCTCCTGGAATTATACTCAGGTAATAAGATATAGGTTTACAAGAAATAATTTTAGAAAATATGTTGTTGTTTTGCAGTGAAATGTATAAATTTGGTTGCATGTGTGAATAACAGGAGATGGTGAGAATGAATTAATGAAATAAGACAGCAACCCAACAACAAAATTGAACATAAGACAGCTAGAGGGCAACATTCAGTCTTAAACAATAGACAAATGTCAATAAAAATGTCAAGCTCTTAACTATATATCCTGCATCTATAAAATTGTGAATTAATTAGTGTTGTCAAATCGTACACTTTTGCCTAACCAGTTACTCGGATAATCGTTCGACCGATTAACCGGTTAACCCGTAGTTTGAGTTGGTGCTTGCAAGCCTTATCAATAGTACCCTACACATAGATATAAGATGTGGTATGAGTGTCAATTTGGCAACCTTTCATCCAAGTCATAAATTTACGCTTTTAGAATTGAAGTTTGTCCTCTGGCATTATCAGGCTTGTTTGTGAGGATTCCTGGCGAAGTTTGACTTTTAATAATCAACTACACCGTATCAACTATAGCGTTTGTACCAACTTCAGAGTGAAAATTAAATTAAAAAAACTTCTTGATCTCGTAGAATTGAATATGTCTGAAACTGATTATTCTTTCCTTTTCACTTGTTGTCTCTGAAAATGATGTGGAGTGTTTAATTTTGAGTGATTAATTATAAAAATGAATATGTGGTATGATTGCCAATAAGACAATTCTCCACAAGAGATCAAAATGACACAGAAGTTAACAACTATAGGTCACCGTAAGGCCTGTTTCTTTACTTTGTTTGCATGTTACTCGTACTATCACGTATACATTGAGTACATTCACATTAGTTTGCATTTCAAAATTTTTGAGTTTGCCTTTCGTTTAAAGTAAGACTAAGCCTTGTACGACGGAGGTTGCACATTTAGATGAAGGTTTACACAATATTAGATCAGAAACGAAATAATGAAGAAAATCGTAAAATTTAATCGCATCACTGATTTAGAGTTACTGCTAAAAAACATGTATACTAATTATGTTTATTTAAGATTCTGCCCCGAGCTGAGAGACAAGTTCTAATTAATTTTATGTTTATAGGATTAACAATAGCAATCAATTTACTGGACAACTGATCTGTCAAATAAATTACCACAACGACATTTTTTAAATAAAACCTAACTTTTTAATGATTTCAATTCAAATTTATATAAAATCTATCAAAATTGAAAAAAAGTCCGGTTAACCGGTTAGCGTTTTTGGTATTCGGTATTCGGTGGTTCGACCGATTAACCGGTTAACCGGTTAACCGTTGACAACACTAGAATTAATTGAACATAAACAAAATAGCACAACAGTGTTGAAAGTGCTGTTAAAAACCAACCAATCAATCAATCTATATTTTAAAAAAAATAGAATAGTATGGTATTACATTGTGTTTCAAAAGTATTTACTACATATAACATATTTATTGCAGCATTACATTTTTTATGGCGACGGGTCTGACTACATTAGTATTTGTAACAGAGAAAAAGGAAGGATTACTTGACAGATGTATGGTGGCAGGTAAGTTACAAAGTCATTCTTTATTAAGTGTGTACGTGTGCTTAATAAGTGTGGTCATGTTCCAAAGGTCAAGGTGATTAGTATATATTTCCTTGTAAAGAAAACCAAGGAATGACATTCAAATTTGTTTCCCTTTTTAGGCAGTGGCATTAGTTTGCCATACTGCTTTTATTTCAGTTTAGTTTGTTTGATAATGTTAAATTTATTTCTGTACTATTAAACGTTTCTATTGTAGTTTGATATGTGATGGAAATTGTAGTGCCTTAGTATAATGTCAAACTTTTAATGTATAAAGGACAGATTTTATCACACACCAGAGATCTAATGAATGTCACTTATGTATATGACTTGGATAACTTAGCCAAAATCAGTATTTGAGGAAGTATTTAAAATAAGTAGAAATTAGTGCAATAAAGATGATTTAATTGTTTCAAAAAAAATAAATGATATAAGTAGATGTCTTATAATTTTAGGTGTATCAGCATTTGAGATTATGTTAGCCCATGTATTTACACAGCTTATTGTTATGGTAGTACAAGTTGGTTTGTTACTGGTATTTGCCCTTGTTGTTTTTAAGGTAGGTAAAGTGAAGTTTTCTCTTTCCCTACAGACAAACAATATTTTATCTCCGTAGTTCAATAACTCAATTTCAAAATTTAAAAGTTTTAAAAGAGTATAGGAACTATGGAGATAGCTGAATATCTAAAAACAATTACCACTTCAATATTTTATAAAGTCTAGTGATTATTTTATACCGGGTGAAAATTTTATACTTGGAAGAAAATTTGTAGGTTATTAATGCTACTGTTGAAAATTGAATTCAATAGTTCATCTATGAAGCCGACACAATTTAGGTGATTTTGATATATGCTTATTCTCAATGTTTTGAAAAGACATTTATTCTTGCGCTTTGAGCAAAAAACAACAGTGCATATGACAAAAACAGGTTAGTTTAAAAAAAATGTGTAGTTCCAAGGGTGTTTTTTTGCACTTTAGGGAGGTGACTGTTTCACCATTTTTTTCAAATATTGTGTATATCAATTAAAAAGAGTATACATTGGACTAGAAACCAATTGAGACACATTTCAAGTGTTAAAACGATAGCATCTCATTGGACAGACATTGATAAAATGAACATTTTTTTACAGGTACCATACGAAGGACCATTGATATGGGTGATACTACTTGTATTAGGTACAGGGTTTTGTGGAATGACGTTAGGTAAGTTTATGTTATGCCTAACATATTTGTACATAAAAGAGGTACGAAAAATACCAGAGAGACAGTCAAACTCATAAATCGAAAATAAAGTGTACACAATTGGAAAGTACTATGTTTATTGTCTACTAAATTGTTCTGGTGAAATCTCATTTATTCCATTTTGATATATAAAGTTGTTTTAGAAACATATGTAAATCCTTTCTAATATTTTTAGATGATCGATAGATAGATGTGTTTTGGTGGATGTTTTCAAATCTTATTCAGTAAGAGAACACTGCTTGGTTTGAGACTGGCATCTTAATACTAGCAATATGATAGATGCTTAATATAACCTCACTCATCATTTTAAAACTAGGATCGATCAGGCCTTGCTTTAACTATTTAATTATATGGTATTTAGCAAATTTCAATTATTCAAGCCTTGTTTTACCTAGCTTTTTTAGGCATATTTGTATTTGCATAAATTGGTTCAAACAAAAAAGTGAATATATACTTTCATAGAATGAGATCAAGATGTACACTTATTGTATTTGATTCTTAACTAATTTATTTCATGATTGTATAGAAAAAAATCCTCATAAAAAAAACTAAAATATTTTTTGAAAGCTGCAAATTTTTTCTTGATGTTTTATCTGATTGTATAAGACCGAAATATGTAATTTCATTTAATTCTATTTAGCTATAATCATCATTTAAGATTAGATTTATAGATCTGTTTATTGTTTCCATTGGTGCTTGAGAATTTCCAGGCATATATTTATAAGATTAAATAGTTGGAAATAACTAATTGGTGGCTCCAAAACATTTTACACCTTTTGTAAATTTTCATCCACTTATAATTCTGTGCCCATAAGAGATCATAAGATTATTTATGGTCGACTGGTTTTTATAAGATTTTTCCTAATTTGATCTCTACCGTAAACTTAAGTTCTACTTGTAATATATTTATCTTATTTATTGTTATTTTTTTAGGTGCCATTTTTTCAGCAGTATGTGACAATGAAACATCAGCTATTCAGTTGGCTTTAGGTTCTGTTTATCCAATGTTGTTACTTAGTGGTGAGTTCATTGAAACATCAGCCATACATATAAAAAAGAAGATGTGGAATGATTGCCAATGAGACAACTCTTCACAAGACACAAATGACACATACATTAACAACTTTAGGTCACCGTACAGCCTTCAACAATGAGTTGGCTTTAGGTTCTGTTTATCCAATGATGTAACTGAGTGGTGAGCTACTTTAGAAGACTATTTATTTTAGACATATATTCCCTTATTTGCATTAAAATAAATATTTTCCCATTTGCAAATCTTTTTATTTGTGTGTAATCAGCAATAAACCATTCTTATGATACCAACTTTTGACTCTGGAATTTATATTTTTTCAACAGGTTACCCTTTTTGTGGTAGGACATCCTGGTTAAGAGCAACGTAAAGAAGTAAAATCAAGCTTCAATGGGTACAATATGGGGGGAAAATGAACTATTTTATGTTTTCTTCACAAGATAAATTCTAAAACAGTTATCTTTCCAACCAAATATATTTGGTTTTACTTGTTTTGGTTGCACTTTCTTGACTGAGTACTAGGATGTCCTTTCACTTGTAAAATTGGCACTTGACTTTAATCATCAATCCACACATGAATTTCTAATATTCTTTGAAAAAGTTATATTGTAATTTATCACATATTTGTTACAAATACGTTAGATTTTGCATATGCAATAACCTCAAAATTGCCCGGGGCAAAAAAGACGATATTGATATTGTGCCCTGATTCCAAATGACACACTTGTGATACAAAATTTTAAATTTTACCTGTTATATTTCATTAAATTGTTATAATTGAACTTTGTGTCTCTATTCTGCAGAACTTAGATATGTGATAAATAGATTATAACATGTCTTTTCCATATTGGCCCTGGTATCATCCCTCGACCCATATCGACCCTCTGCTAAAGCCTCGAGGCCGATATGGGAGTCTCGGGATGATACCAGGGCCAATATGGAAAAGGCCATGTTATAATCTATACGTATTGCTCTTTGTAGGTATAATATGGCCATTAGAAGCTATACCAGAATGGATGAGATACATATCTATGTGTTTACCTATGACCTATGGATCTCAGGCAATGAGGTCCATTCTCAGTAGAGGTATGTTGTTTCTAAGCTATAAAGGGCTAAGGGTCATACATGTCAATAGTGCAAATTGTTTATTAAGCTTAGTTTGGATTCTTTTTTAGATGAAAACTTTCAATATTTAAATTACTGGTGCAGCTTTTGCGAGCAAAATAGTGATAAATATTGTATTACAATAGATCTGGTGGTGGAGTCTGTTTCTGTAATGATTTTTAAATATGTATGCAGGCAAAATATTCCTTCTTTAAAATAATCTGCAAATGATCTGCAAAAGGTGTTCTTTCTATGTGACATATGAGGCATGGTCGCTTTTTGCATGTTGTCACAATATGAAATTCAGAGGAAAGCAAGAAAATTCGACGTCATATTTGAATTTTGACCAATGAAGAACTGAGATCAAACAAACCACATGTTGTTGATTAAATAAAAATAATCAATATGTCGAGAAAAGGATAAATCATGTAAGAATTAGAGAAAATCTTTTTCACATATGAAGAAAACAGAATCAGGAAAAAACAGAATAGTACATCAACAACTAAACTCCTCCAGATAAAAACTATATAATAACAAAGAAAATTTGGTCTATAAAGCCTGCCTTGGTAAAGGCATAAAATGTTGTGGGGTTAAATAAGTATTTCACAAACACTATCTATCTGCACATCAGTCATAAAACTAAAACATGCAATAATAAACCATTACGGTGCAGTTACCAATGGGATGACCACTACCTGCAATTATTTTCCTAGTGGGACACATAGAAGATATCTTTTTGTATGGCAATTCTTATGTTATTATATAACTATAAACAGAAATGAATCAAGTATTTGCTCTCAGTTAAGAAAAACCTTTTGTTACATAAATGCTTTGTTATTACAGGCTGGGATATAACATTCATGGAAGTATGGAGAGGTTATCTAGTAACTTTTGGATGGAGTTGTGGACTATTGGCCATTGCTGGATTCATTCTCCGTATACGACAGTGATAACATAGGAACATGTAGTAGTTTACAGAGTCAGTGATCTCTTGGAACAATATAGATATTTGTTTACCTTTATGTCTTTCAATAATATTTTGTAATGAAGATTTTTAATTTGTAAATTGAGTCCAGTGTTAACTCTATAAATTAAGCTCACCTGGCTAAATTGCCCAGTACCAGCTGTTAATGTCAACAATGGATATATATAATACCTTTCATCTAATATCTTTAAAAGTATTCTCTTTACTATAGTGCTATTTATATAGTGAATTCCAGTAATCCACAGGATGATTAGATTGAACTATTATTCTTTTTCTAGCTTCCATATTGCTTTGATGACAAAACAAACCAACTAAGGAAATCTATTTCAAATTTTTAAACTTTGTTATTTTGAAAAATTTCTATGTATAATCACTGTACAATTAACACTGCTAGTATGTTTTGTTTTTGTTGATAACTTGTATAAACATTTTTATAAAGAGAATCATTGTAGAGATCTGTAATAACTAATCATGATTTTTTTATCAGTATTAATTATGTTGATTTTTTTTACATATAACATTGTAATGTGTGTAACTGTTTCTTTCGTGTTTTAAGTTTTAGCTCACCTGGCCGAAAGGGGAGCTAACATCCTTTTCCCACCAAATATATTTCAAGATAACAGTACTAACATATGGGTTGAGTGGCAACTGATCATAATTTCCATTTGGGCAAATAAATTACTAAGTTTAAAAGCATTATGAAAGAGCATTGTGAATAAGTTCTTTCAAAACCATTTCTTGACTAAATGGACATATCTGATTTTAAAAATTTCAACAATTACTTTAGAGAAAATTGAATCATAATTCAAACAAGCTTAAAGCAAGTCCAGCTGCTTAAGATATATTACAAATCACAGGGTACTTAATTTTGTGTTATTTGTAGATGTGGTATTTTCCTAGTCATTTGCTTCCTATATATCATGTCTCACACAGTGTATTCCATCCTAGCAATTGCTACAATTAAATCTTATCCAATGAAAATATATTAAAACTGAAATATTGAAATGAATTTATTTGCTTAAGATTATGTACCTAGTTAGGAATATGAGGGTTGATTTTGATTTGTTTGAGCTTTTGATTTTTGTTATTCTTCATTTTTCTTAATATTTTTTTTTTACAAATCGACAAGATGTGCCCCCCCCCCCCCCCCCTCTTTTTTTGGGCTTAAAATCAAATAATTATAATAATTATAAATTGTTTTGTCTTGCTATTAAAGCTCTTATGTATTTTTGCTATTACAGATAATTACACCTGCCCCTTAATTTGAACCCTTTATTTTTAAACACTGTACACATGCATACTAAAAAAAATATTTTTATAAATCTCCAGCATATTGAAATTTATGATGCCATTTAAGATAACCATAATAACTAAGTTCAGTTGTAGGATTAATTTTTTTTTAAAAGAATGATAAAAATATACAACAAAATTGTGATATTATTTACATTATAAAACCCCTCTTGGTCTTTAAAGAATCAAATTACAGGTTTTGGCAAAAAATCAAATAATGTCTTGAATAATGAATTAAAATATCATTTCCTTTAATTTTAAAGAGATTCAGAAAAAAAAAATTGACTAAGGTTATTAAAAACAGGACAATTTAAATAAAATGTTGTTATCCTCTTTTTTTTTACCAAAGTAATCTAAAAAATGTGATGCATTCTTTTATATATACATTTTTTATGTTATTTCTTCATAGACAGATCAAAATATTACAGTCATTCCTTAAATATCAGCTAATTATTTTATCAATCATTGTTATATTGCCTGAAAGTAAAGCTGTATTTTTAATGATTGGATGGAGGAAAATTTCTTGTTTTGTAATTACTGCACATAAAACATTGTGGTTAAAAAGGGAGGAAATCTCAGGAGCTAGGAAATACAATTTTTTGCATTTGTTTAAAAAAAGACACAACTAAATGTAATGTATGATCTTTACTTTTGACAAACAGGAAAAATATATACCAATAGAATAGAAAGAGAATTTAGATCTTTTGTTTTTGTTTATTTATTCCAAATATCAATATTGGACTATAAACAAATACTTGTATTTGTATTTATATTCTGTTACAGATAGCTAAGATTTATAATTTGTTAACAAAATGTATATAAATAAAAAAAAACTAACAAGATTTAAGTTTCTACCTCATTAAAAAAAGGTTCTTGTACAAGAATATAACTTCAAAATGGTAGCAGGTTAAATGGAAAGATAGCCAGTTAGCTCTGACTCTGTTTTAAGAATGCTATAACATATTATCAGTATTCATGATGATTCACATATGCATTTAGAATATTCTGTATTTGTCTTAATTAAGTAAGAAATATTCAATTTACAGAATATAGCAACCAAAATCTTAATTTAAATTTATTTCAGTGTTTCTGTTATTCTGTTGTTTCCCTCTTATAGTTGATAGATGTAGGAAGATGTGGTATGAGTGCCAATGAGGCAGACAACTCTCCATCCAAGTAACAATTTATAAAAGTAAACCATTATAGGTCAAGGTACGGCCTTCAACACGGAGGCTTGGCTCACACTGAACAGCAAGCTATAGGTTTTAGTTTGTATCCTGGATTTGTTTTCTCTCAATCGATTAATCGACTTTTGAACAGCCATATACTACTGTTGCCTTTATTTTGCATACAAGAGATGTGGAAGATATCAAACTCATATAAACAAAAAGTTCAAAAGGAAAGTACCGAGAACTTGTTGATAAATATTCTGTATCAACTTTACAAGTAATACACGTTGGTCTTGAAGTATATATTCTGGGTACTGACATTGTTTATCATCTTAATAACGTGTTATAGTGTTCTTTTAAATGTCTTTATGAATATGACTTTTACTGTTTAGACTGTTTTGATACATAGCACTTACTCAATGGTACTTTGATGTCAATCAAATTTTAAGTGTGAAGCTACATAAACGTTAAAAGATGTGGCTTGACTGCCAATAAGACAACTATCGTCTAGAGACCAAATTATATACTAGGTGATAACACCAATAGATCACCACAATCATTAGTATAATGCAGGCAGTTTGTATCCGGGTAAATGTGAGCTGTTTTATGTCATTGTCATCCTTATAATAATAATAATAATAATAAAAAAATTCTTTATTTAACGAAGGTAACACATTTAACAATTACATGTTAATCTTCCATGAGGCCTTCAAAAACTATTAATACAAATAGAAAACAGAAAAAAATACATACAAAATTAAATACATAATACAGTTAAATATAGCAGCTTAAATATTGAATAAGTATATATTTCTTTAACTTTCTATTCATTTTTATTTAAATAACTTGGAAAATGAAGTTGGAATTTCGAAATACTTTGCCAAATACATCACAGGAGTATAGTATGCGAAAAACAAATCAAGATTAATGTTTGAACAGCAATCTACATATACTAACTTGCAGTCATATACAAAGCGTTTTTGAAAGGAAAGAATTTCTGACATAACTAGAGTTAGATCTCATATTTGTTTTCTTTATTAAAACAGACTGGCATAATTATCTTTGAAAAATTACATCGACAAAATCTAGTTCTTTGTGAATACCAATATTTTCTAAATAGCACGGTGTTCAATCTCAACAGGTTTTGGATGTTTTTGCAGTATGCAGTCTTTCTATTTCAACAGTTGCACGAGACATGCTCCTTAGCAACAGTTCCGAACCTTCAATTAATTTTCTCAATGTTCTATTGTAGTCGATCTCCAGTTGGTTTAACTCTCCTATGTGAACAGATTTTGAAAACAAGCTTTCATTCAACTTTGATAGTTTAGACGTAACTCCAGCTAAATCCACGTGCAAATTTTTCTTTTCCTCGTTTATTTCCAATATTTCCTTGTTTATATCATCTCGTCTGTATTTAAGTTCCTGTAACTCTTTAAATACGTCCTCCTGATATTTTTGAATGTTTAATCGTGGTTTGTTCTGGTCTGTATTTTGTTGTACATGATCCGACTTTTGAATTGTAATTCGTGATCTATTCTGATCTGTTCTGTATTGTCCAGTTTCAGACCTTGATGACATGGCAGATTGCATTTTAACGGAATTGTAAAAAAAAAATATGTAATACACTCAACACAAGAATTAAGATTATTCCCTATTTTCATACTTTATCCAACTTGAAAGTAAATTATTTCTCACTGAAATCATTCATGCAAACAAGTCAAAAGTTTAAGTTACAGTATCATATTCGGTTTTGTTTTTTACACACTGTAATTAATAACGCAAGATAGATTTTTTCAAACAAAACACGGTTTTATTTTTTTCAAACTTGAATACAGAACAATAAAAAAAAACATAATACTTTTTCAATTAAATCACAAAAGACCAGTTGATATGAAGCTAAATACTATATAATATTACAGTTTATTTACCACTATTTATAGCCGTATATAAAAAAAGAAGAGAATGATTGCATTTTGAAGAACATAATATAAAGTTTTGCTTCAAAATTGATATACTGAATCTATACAAAATTTTGATAAATATATGAATTTTTTTACGAAATCTCTTGTGATTTGAATAAAATGGAAATTGCATTTAAATGGAAATTTTGAAGAAGAACTATGTACTAAACAAAGAATATATGATGATCCCTTAATTAATATAGTTTATCAGAACAACTTGAAACCTCGACGTTGATAGTTTAAACATATTTATTTATAGTGGATTGGGAAACAAGTTATTGCAACTTATATTGATCCCTTTCCACTTTGCGAGTGCGAGTGATGCCTTGTAGTGGCATAAGCCTGCCCTTTTTCGAAATCTACAAGGGTGTCTCTCTCTTAACACGGGTCAGCCATTTATCGTCCCTGCCTGACGGACTATCATCGTTTCCTGAAGACCAGTAGTTGATCAGTACTTCCCAATGTCTGTTTTACATGTTTTGAAATAAGTATTTTTAAAAGAAAGTGTAAAAGAACAAAATTAAAATCCCTGGGGATTGGCATAATGTGCAATGTTTATAAATTATCTAATCTAATTAAAGTATTGATCTCTGATTACGTTATACTACATGTATTAAACGTAATCAGAGATCAATATTTTAATTAGATTGTAAATTATCATGATACTTAAATAGGTGGCACATTGTAGAAGAAACGCGCATTCGGCGTATTAATTTTTAAGCATGGTACCTTTCATAACTATTTACACAATTTTAGATAGTTGCTTTCAAGATTGGTTATATTAATGAGTTCCAATTTAGCGGTATATTTAACATTGCCTTTAAAGAAGAGGAAAGATATCCGAGGAACAGTCAAACTCATAGATCAAAAATAAACTGACAACGCCATGGCTAAAAATGAAAAAAGACGAACAGACAAATAATACTGTGGATTCATTTATTTTCGTGGGTATCAATTTTCGTGGATTAAAGAAATTTTGTATATTTCGCGGATATTTATTGTTTTTTGTTTTGTTTCGTCAAAGTCTATATACAACCCGATGGCAAATTTATAATTTGTTTAACATTTAAATTCGTGGTTCAGCTGTTTCAACAAAAGCCACGAAAATTGGTATCCCATGAATAATAATGAATCCACAGTAGTACACAAGACACAACATAAAATAACTAAGCAACACGGACCCCCTCAAAAACTGGGGGTGATATCAGGTGCTCCGGAAGGGTCAGCAGATCCTGCTCTATATGTGGTACCCGTCGTGATGCTCGTATTATTACAAACCCGGTAAATAGTCTGATTCGGTCGATCACATTTGTGAAAAGGGAAGGAGATTGTAGTTACAATAAAAGGAACATATACGATATCATCTGTGAAACATTTACTCCTTAACGGTGAACCAACTCGCAATAGCGTCCGTAAAATTTACGAAGGGATGATTTCAACTTCACCATTTGGAACTCTTGGTCTAAAGCTTCCTTGTTATCAGCAATCCTTTATCAAGGAAATCATGATAGGAAATACAATCCCGGGTATATCGTATCAACTAGGAGATATATATTCCGTATGCAGACGCTGCTGGCATGTTGCTACATAGAAGTGGAAAGTTAACAATTGGGAAGCTAATATCATCTCTGTTGTCATAAAGTTTTGTTTTCCATTGACCCTCATTGTCAATTTCGATGTAAGTCAAGATATGACTTATCTGTTGTATCCTTTATCTCTAGTTCGATGGGATAGATGCGTTCAACATAATCACCAAATTTTGAATTGTTAAGTAAGAGAACATCATCTATATAGCGGAAAGTAAAGTTTAAGGATATTACTTACTTCTTATCTTTCTTCCTTATAAGTTACTGTATGAGGTCAGTCTCATAATAATGAAAGAACAAGTCGGAAAGAAGAGGGACACAATTGATTCCCATTGGAATGCCGACAGTTTGTTGAAAAACACGTCCTCTAAACGTAACAAATATGTTGTCAATCAAGATATCAAGCATCTTAAACATTGTCAGGTTCAGAAATTTTTTTGTTCGAATCAGAGTGATTCTTTACAAAGTAGGATTTATCCTTCCCTAAGACAAGATACTTGTATCTACGTTGGTCATTGTTTTTTTATGAAACAAAGCAATACCAACTTTTTCAATCCGTCTTTAGTTTGGAATGAGGAATACCTGTGTAAAGTGTAGAAAAGTCAAACGTTTTAATACTTCTGCAAGATGAAAGTCTTAGATTGTATGTACTCTAAAAAAAATCTTTGGAATTTTAAGCGCGATGTTTAGCTGACCAGAAAATCAGGTTCAACCTACCATTTTTTTTGCTAAAAATGTCCTGTACCAAGTCAGGAATATGCTCCAGTTATTATCTAATAGTTCGTTTCTATGTATGTTGAATTGTCGTTTGTTTTTATTGCACTTTAGTATTTCTATTGTTTCGTTGATGTGTTTCCCTCGGTTTTAGTTTGTAACCTGGATTTGTTTTTTTCTCTCTCAGTCCATTTATATTTTTGAACAGCGGTATACTACTGTTACCTTTATCTATCTTTCTTATCAAGACACTCGAAAGATTGTTATACAAATGAGAGGTTTTGCTAGATATAAAACCAGGTTTAATAATGGTCAGTTTGATCTTTAATTGAAAGAACTAAAAGAGGGACGAAAGATACCAGAGGGACAGTCAATTTCCCATTTGTATATAATGTTATAACCACGGCGGGGTGATAAAAAAATTCAAAAAAATACCGATACTTTAAACAATCGCCGGTATAATGTTTGCATTTATAACTGTTTTGACAAAATCGTGTTCTTCCACGAAATCTGCACAGCAGATGTTGAAAGGAACATCTGAAAGAGATTTAATCCAGTCCACAATAACCTCTGTTGTTGGTGTGACAAATTCATGGAGATCTTTAAAACGTTCCATTCTATCTGAAAAGTTGTCATCACTGTGTGGCGTTAATATTCCATGCCATACGACCATAATATCCTTTTTGTAAAGACCTTTGTACTGATCCAGCAGATTTTTCACAACTAATTCATTATTAGGTGTATACGGCCATAATATATCTATTTCGTTCCGAGACCAGATATACTCTTTGTTTGGACATTTCCTAACATACATCACTACAACTCGTCCATTTAATTCCCACAACTTTGATAGTGTCATTTTACTCAGGAGCATATCATTATCTAAACATTTCTTCCTATTTAGCATCATGCCATTGAAAGTGCTTTCCATTTCCGTACAAAGAGATATATGATCGTGTTTACCCATATTGTAAACATGGTTAAAGTCCAACAGAACTACTTCTTTCTTATTTTCATCGAGAAATTTCCGAATATCTTTCAGGTACTCTATGACGGTTTTACGGCTGAACAGTCCATGGACAAAACGAATATCCCCCGTCTCAGGGTGTTTGATAATCCGCAGGTCAAAGTATCGAACGCCAATCTTCAATTGTTCCGTAAAATCAAGGTTTTGTGTTTTAAACCATCTTTCAATCTTTTCATCCGCCATTTTTATGTAGGATGAAAAGTCCTCTGCTTTTCCACCTGCAGGGTCAAGGTCAAAAGTTGCAGAATCATGAGAACCTACCAATGAAATGTAAAAAAAAAATGTAGAAAAAAATCAAATCAACATAAAAAATATTTGACTTTTCTGGACAACTGGTATCCTTTGTTTGTTTCAATAAGAGTAAAATACAAATTAGGTCATGTTTATGAGGGGACCCTTTAAACGGTATTAAATTGTATGCATTGGTGGTTTTTGGGGTTGTTTTTTTTGCGTCTGTCTTATTCTTACCAGCTGGTTGGTAGAGATTGAATATTTGACTTTACAAAAAACAAAATTTAAAAATAGAACTGGCTTCTGATGTAGGGATGATGTGATATATATCTGGGGTTGTCACTCGGGGTTGTTATAGATTCATTGACAGCTGTAAGTGCGCTGACATCAATGATGCAATTCTAAACTTCAAAAACTTACAGTTTTTTCTGACGAAAACTGAACTTACAGGATTTAAATAATCAGTGCCTTCAATAATGATTTAGTATTTGGTATACTAGTAGATGTTATCCTGGGGATCCAAGAAGTCTGCACGAAGTGGTTTCCACATAGTGTTTAAGACCCATTGATGGCCAGGGGCGTAGCTATCCGGAGGCATGACAGCACGTGCATCCACGTCGTTTTCACAAAAAAAAAACAAAAAAAAAAAAAACAGAAGAGAGAGATGAGTTGGTCCATCGGAATCAGACAGCATGATGCATGTATTATCATGATTATGATATTTGTTTAACGTTTGGAGACTGTTAGTGTTGGTGTCTTTTCCGTCTATCCTGGATATTAGTTTGACAAACTAGATACAAGTGTTGATGAAGTTGTTCATGCAGAAAAAGATCGTAGCTCCGCAGTTGCGTGCACATTGATTCGGCATGGCAAAATATTTTTTTTTTATAATATTGAATGCTAAAGGAAACACCTATGTTGTCATTTTTTTAATGGATGAAATATCATTAGATAACGACATTTGGTTTCAAAATATTTTTTTGTTGTTGAGATTATGACAATATCGGAAGGTAACTTGTATCTTTTACAAGATTTGAATTTGTAATACTCAGTCTAAGATATGTAGTTTTGGGGCACATTTTACAGTGTACGGTTCATCAGTTTGCAGTTTGGAATGAGATGTACCAATCGACATTAGAATTATCAGATCCCTTCGATATCGTTGAAAATATGGCGAGGCGATGTGGTTGACAGACTACCGGAGCCAATCACCCTGCAACCGTGCTGCAACCACGCCAAAACAGTATTGGAAAGTCTAATTATTTTTTGCGTTCATAGACCATATGATAAGGGAACTGGAGAGTGGAGTCGCGTCAAGTTATCAGAAAATCGCTTCTTTGCGCTGTATCTGCTTCATCGTGTTGTAGGAAATATCACAAACGAACAAATCTCAATATCGTCTGAGACATACGAAACTGACCTCTGGCATGTAATTTTGACGAATTCAATTTGGAGTTCGCTCGATGCCGAACAAGTACAAATGTACGCTGGTTTATAACATCTCGCGAGTGCTACCACGCCATGATGGCCCTGAGATCCATCAGTCACGGTACTACGTATGTAATTGAAAACAAATGTACGATCAACAATGAACAAAGACATTTACATAGCATTACTGCATATTCTTCGGGATTTCAGTGTGAATGTTGACAATAGAGAAGTTTGTTTCTGCCCAGACCCGAAGAGCAGATTCTGGACAATTTTGAGTAAATTCTGTATCACAAATACGTGTTGTTTATGTATTACTATATTCAGAAGATTTATTAATAGTTTTTACATTCATAAATTTTTATCTACATATAGCTCCTCTTTTGACCGAAAACAGAAAAAAAAAATTCTGCATAATAGGGTCCCACATCGCTTCCACATCGTTTCTTTCTAGCTACGCCCCTGATGGCCCTTAGCTGTTTTCTGCTCTTTGATTGGGTTTTTGTCTCTTTAACACAGTCCCAATTCACATTCGCAATTTATTGTTTTGTATATATATATATATATATATATACAACTCGTCTAAACATCAACCCAACAATGTTAGATCTGTAAATTTGCTTTCGCAAATTTTTGGTTCTTCCCTCGCCGGAATTCGAACCCATGCTACTGTGATATCGTGACAACAAATCGCCTGCACTATAGCCGTCCCGCTAGACCACACGACCACCTGGGCTCTCAAAAAAGAGCTTTCGCTGGCCGTGTGTTACCTTTCTTCGTCAGTTTTAATCTAGCGGCGTACTGCAGTACATGATATATAAGGCATGAATATGTTATTGATATATATATATATATATATATATATATATATATAGTATCTTCGACAACATATAGTTTGACTAAGCTATGCTTAACAAAATGAAGGTACAGAAATTATCAATGCATAAAAAATAGCACACGCTTACGGAAGAATAGACAGATATGAGAAAACTTAATAATGTAAAATATGCCTAACTTATACATGCAGTGTATTTGAAACATGTTTCTGCATTGGTATAACTTAAACGGGAATGTTAAAAAAAAATTGAATATGTAAATGATAAGTGAAACTGCGAGCTACTGCTCACTGATGATAGATATGTTAGAGATAAAACAGGAAACCCCATAATTTTTTTTAAAGCGGGGGAATAATTACGGAGTTGTGTAACCAACCGGGTCCTGAATGTTTTCAGCTGAGATTCCACAAACATTTATCAACATTATCACTCACAAGCATTTATCGACATCATGATAACATAAAATACTTTTTTTTCGTTTTATTTACACACTATTCTTATGTATTTACCAGGAATTAGAAGATCTTTAAGTTGAGTTTGACTTGTAACAACATATGGTAGGTGTTCCATCCATCTTTCAAGCTGTTCCTCTGAAGACTGCTCTGTAACATCACTGGTCATATCGTTATTGCTGGATACCTGTAAATGGTATAAGAATACTACAAACAAACTACTTTTTTTTTATTTCTAAATACGCAACAAATATTGGTTATAAGCGTTTTAGGAGAGAGCGGTATTATCTATTATTCGCCTTTGCATGAAAATGTGCATTTACTCTTCATAAAAGATCAATACAAGGTATGTTGTCAAATACTTTTTTGTTTTTGTTGTAAATATCTCAGTCAGACAAAATGGATATTCGTGTGATATTGGCTGCTATTAAAAAAAACCACAAACCTTGCAATAAGTCAATCAGTATTTCTTATACAGTCATTTTATTGTTTAAAACTCTAATTGTTACCGACTTCGAAGGTCATTCCGCATTGAGATATTTGGTAACAATACTTTAAAAGTTTAAATTGTATTAAACAAATATATGTTGGCTGTCTCCCAAGTTTATAGTTGACTTGTCATATATATTAAGGGTAGTGTACGTATCTTTGAAAAAGTGTTAGGTAAAATTTCTCTCAATTCATCCCTTCGACCCCCTTTTAAGAACCCATCTTATATACTTTTAATTCACAATATGTAATTGAGCTTGCTATAAAAAAAAACTTCAAAAATAATATTGCCCTGCTAAATATGTCACCGACATTTAATAAGAAAAACAACAATATTTAAAGTAAATAATAACACATACATATACCATGTATACATAAAATTATATCTGGTAGCAGCTGTACCATTGAAAGATGTCGTCAGTACATCAGATATAGTACATGTATACTCGCTGAACAGTTGATTTAGGATCATTTTATATGTTGTGTTTAAAAACAAATGTAAGTTGTCGTTTACTTACCTTGCTCAGACCAAAATAGGACCAGGAAGTAAGATTACCAATAATGGCTACCAAAACAAAAACGAATATTGTAGATAGAAAATATGGGCATCTGAAGTCGAAACAGCATTGTTTACTTCGCATATGGCACATATCACTGAAAACCCCGGTATAAACATGCCCAGTTATGCACTTCCGTCAGTACAAAAGACGTCATTCAAGGGACCTGAATAAGAACAAGCCTCAAGGCCTCAGCATGAGGCTATAAGACGAATTTAGCAAATGGGATCAATGTGCCAAAAGAATAACTTTGGTTACGATGAATTTTTGCTTTGTTAAACTTATCACTTGATCTTCATATAAATATTTCAGGATTAGTTTTTACATAATTATATCCTTAATACGAATGTATATAAAAGAAACATACATGTAAATTATTTGGAGTTAGTTCTCTTAGCATGCAGGCAAAATGTTTCGCTCAATCCAAATTAAAAGTAATATATAAATATAAGAAGATGTGGTATGAGTGCCAATGAGACATCTCTCCATCCAAGTCACAAATCAAATCAAATCAAATAATTTTATTGGTGTAAATTCCTATACAGAAATGATACCAGTCGACATTTACAAAATACAAATACACAAAAAAAATAAACAAACAAACAAACAAACAAAAAAACAAAAAAACAACCAAACATATTTTCTCAATGATCATGATAAGAGATACATATTTTATATTTACATTGCGTGGAGGTGTTATTCATACAATATTATTAATTCAAGCTGTTACAATCAGCTTTAATACTATAAAAGCTCTTAACAACATTATGTTTGCTTTAAATGAATGTTCAAATCACTTATTCCAGCTACACTTGCAGTACTAATGTCCGTATCATTACTTTTCAAAATGAAACTAAACTTATCTTGTTCACTCATATTAACAAAAGATGGAACTATATCACTTAAATTACAAAAGAGTACATTTCTATTACGTTCTAATGCTTTACATTGAATGAGGAAATGGAACTCATCTTCAATTCCATCCTTACAAATTGGACAAATTCTCTGTTCTAAAGGTGTTCTAGTATATCTACCAACTTCTATTAGTAATTTATTACCATTTTAGAAATAACACTTTGTTAAGGTCCAGTAGAAGATATTTTTCTAATTCAAAATTATTTTTAACTTTGCGATATGTTCTTAGTTTATTACCATGACTATTACCATTATTAGAGTCACAAAAAAGAGCTTGTTTCCAGTATTTTATGAATTCCTCTTCTAATTTCTTTTGAAATGAAAAAAGTAATTTTTTCTTTGACATAGTGTTTTTATTTTCCCAGACATGCTGAAAACCAAGTTTACCTAATAACACTTTTAATTTACTACAAAAACCGTTAGGAAAGTTTAAGTTTGAGTCACAATTGTACAGGAAACAATAATAGGTCAAAGTGCAGTCTTTAACACGGAGTCTAAGCTTTACTAAAGTCTCAGGGGCATACCAAATAGAAAATTATGGCAAGAGGGCCCCAAAAAATTATTAGTGTAAAACCATTCAAACGGGAAAACCAACAGTCTAATCTATATAAAAGAAGAGAAACGAGAAACATTTATGAACCACATCAACAAACGACACTGAACATCAGGTTCCTTACTTAATACAGGTGCAAACAAATGCAGCGGGTTTAAATGTTTTAATAGGTATCAACCTTCACCCTTATCTGACACAATAGTGTAACTTCACATTATGGAAAGAAACACTATAAAATATCAATTGAAAATACTTAACTCAATCAAAAGACATATTAACACAAACGAGTGAATATACACTGAACGAATAAATTTGATCTATGACACAATGTAAATATTTACAAAGTCAATCCAATAAGGTGAATTAAACCAGTTCTGTTTGATTTGGGTTGAACACATATTAGGTGCTTTCTTCTACTGATATCTGCATATTTTTGACCTGATTAAGGATGAAGCATCTAACATCATTTTGGCCTGTCGCACGAGTTTGAACTCGGACTTCGAGGTATAAACCCATACATCCTTTACAGGTGGACACCCGGATAACTCCTGAATTTAATTTGAAATAAACATGCTTATTAACCAGGTATAATAAAGGCAACAGTAATATACCGCTGTTCGAAATTCATAAATCGATTAAGAGAAAAAAAACCAATTCCGGCTAAAAAACTAAAACTAAGGGAAACGCATCAAATATAAGAGGAGATCAACGACACACCAGAAACATAACACTAAAATGGAACACACAAAGAAACAACTATAATATAACATTAGCAATTTTCCTGACTTGGTACAGGACATTTAAAGAAAAAATGATGGGTTAAACCTGGTTTTGTGGCTAGCCAAACCTCGCATTTTTATAAAATCATTGTTTTCATATCCGATTTTATGAAAAGGATATTTTATGATATAAAAGACAAAATATGGTTGAACCTTAATTTTTAAATCTAAACAAATATAAAAGATAAGTCTCCCATTCTATTAAGAAAAGTATATTGAAATCGATTATAAGCTGAACTTTGTTGAACATACCTGACCTTTTTTTTATGTAAAACATCGATATTAAGCTATTGAATTTGTGTGAACTCGTCTAAACTATAAACAACTGTCATACACGTGAGATGTATAGATAGCTATTAAACCAGGTTCAACCCATCATTTTCTTCGGAAAATGCCTGTAGCAAATTGCACCAATTCAAAAAAATGCCTGCAAACAGTTTTTTTTATAAAATTGTTCTTTACTTGTTCCTCTGAGTAATAGCATTTTGTTTTTGTCAGGTTTCACCTTATCGAATTTGCCTTATGTAAGGTATTTGTGTAACACCTTTTCTACTACGATTTCATGGTCTATTACCTGTATAGGGGTAAATTCAATAAATAAATATACGTCATCAGGGACCATCCATTTAGGGGAGAACTTTCTGTATTAAAGTGAAACACAGTGCTCTTCTGATTGGTAGATAATGTTTGTAATAAGTATTTTTGGATAGATATGAATCAAACTAGAGTTTAAATTTTTTTTTTTTAAATGTTGAATGTACTAATTATTTTTACTACAGTGCTAAAAAGTAATGGGGGTCAGTAAAGGAATTAAGTGCGGATCTACAGTGTTTGTAAACAAGGCCATGTGAATGTCCAAAAATGCCGCATGACCCTTTGTTTTATTGTTGCAAAAGATAGAGCTACATTTGTTCCAAACTAAAAGAAAAATTGAAAGAGTTGGTATTACTTTGCTTCATAAAAAAGAATGGCCAACGTAGATACAAGTATCTTGTCTTAGGGAGGGATAAATCATACTTTGTAAAGAATCACTCTGATTCAAACAAAAAATTCTCTGAAACCGATATTAGCAAGATGCTTGATTTCTTTATTGACAACATATTTGTAACGTTAGGAGGACGTGTTTTTCAACAGACTGTCGGCATCCCAATGGGAACAAATTGTGCCCCTCTACTAGCCGACTTGTTTCTTTATTATTATGAGGCTGACTTCATGCAGGAACTACTTAGGAAGAAAGATAAGAAGTTAGTAATATCCTTTAACTCTACTTTCCGCTATATAGATGACGTTCTTTCGCTAAACAATTCAAAATTTGGTGATTATGTGGAACGCATCTATTCCATCGAATTGGAGATAAAGGATACTACAGATACAGTTAAGTCGGCTTCATATCTTGACTTACATCTAGAAATTGACAATGAGGGTCGGTTGAAAACAAAACTTTACGACAAAAGAGATGATTTCAGCTTTCCAATTGTGAACTTTCCATTTCTAAGTAGCAACATTCCAGCAGCACCTGCATACGGGGTATATATCTCCCAATTGATACGATATTCCCGTACTTGCATTTCCTATCATGATTTTTTTGATAGAGGGTTACTGCTCACAAGGAAGATATTAAACCAAGAGTTCCAAATGGTGAAGTTGAAATCATCCCTTCGTAAATTTTACGGACGCCATCACGAGTTGGTTGACCGTTATGGAATAACCGTTTCACAAATGATATCGGATATGTTCCTTACGTCGTAACTACAATCCCCTTCCCTTTCGTGAATGTGACCTACCGGATTTGTAATCACATAAGCAACACGACGGGTGCCACATGTGGAGCAGGATCTGCTTACCCTTCCGGAGCACCTGAGATCACCCCTAGTTTTTGGTGGGGTTCGTGTTGTTTATTCTCTAGTTTTCTATGTTGTGTCATGTGTACTATTGTTTTTCTGTTTGTCTTTTTCATTTTTAGCCATGGCGTTGTCAGTTTGTTTTAGATTTATGAGTTTGACTGTCCCTTTGGTATCTTTCGTCCCTCTTTTTGTACTTTCATGAATGGTATATGAAAGATTTTAATTTCTAAAGGTAAATCAGGTATAAATTTAATTGAAAACATAGAATAGCATTAAAGTCAATGGGATATTTTTTACTGAATTTACCCCTGTAATGATGCATTTGTTCTGGTATGTAGAACTAATGGTATGTAGAATTTCCTATGGTAAATAATATACTCTTACTACGTGTGTTTTATGTCGTAAATAAAATCAAGAAATTAGCTTACATGATATTTTTAAACTAGTGAATTTCCTCCAAAATGACATATAACAATACCGCGATAAAACTATACCATGGGAACCGAAACTGAAGTATACTTGTGAAATTATAAACTGATACAAGCGAAAATCTTGGTTCACTTACTTAAGGAAATGTAAACATACAGTTGAAACTACAGGTAAATTCAGTATCAGAAATTTCAATCTATCAAATTTTACTAAACTATCTTATCCTCATAAATACTCATGAATACATGTGTTTTTGGTTTTCTACATCAAGCTATCAATTGCTTAAGTTGTTGGGATTTTTCAGTTTTTAGTGTAAACAGTTTCATTTAGTTAGACCTTCTAATTATTAAGATTAAGACTCCCTGGAAAAATCCATGTAGACTTACAAACCTGGTATTTCTAAACGAATAAAACAAGATTATCACAATTGCAAGATGAAAAAATTGGAAAAAGTACTTACAAGATGAAGATAAGTCGAGTATGGAAAACTATAGGATATTTAAAAGTTTAAACATAGACATGATAGACACGCTCTGTTGGATAGATCATTTTTCAGCATTATCAGAGGCGTCTTTTGTCCAGAAGGTGTAAAATGAGGAGACAAATAACCTGATATTTACATAACCACAATAGTTTAGTGTGTAGATGTTTTTCATCAATATAATGTAACCTGAAACTACTTTTAGTCTAGTATTAAATAACTTAGTGCTTAAAACTTGAGGAATCGCATACTAAATTTGAATTGAAAACAATACCAGATAATAAATCATAAGAGAAAAACGACTAAATGCCCTAGAAGGAAAAATGAGAGTTCGACGAAAATAAGCTTGTCAAGAAAAGCGCGTCAGACGCATTAGATTAAAAACGTAATTTTATTCATTTTTTAGCAACGATACAGACATAAAAATCCAACATCAGCAAACCTATGATTTTCAATGACAATGACAGAAATCATCATTAAATTCCATATGTACTTGAGTGAATGATGATTGTTATCACTTCTCCAAGTTTAGCCTATTTGTCTGTTTGTCTTTTTATTTTTAGTCATGGTGTTGTCAGTTTACTTTTAATCTATGAGTTTGACTGTCCCTCTGGTATCTTTTTTTTTTTTGCATTTGTTCAGTTTGGCAGCAAACTGACAGTAAAGACTCTAGTCAACTATATAAATTGTTCGTCGAGCTTTATTAATATTCTCTATCATTTTCATGAATCGACATTAAGTATTCGTAATTATGAGCGACATTATATAACAATAAAATGATAAATCATACAATTCATATTTAACTCGGATTCGGCAGTTTAAACAATTTTTTTTTCCATTTACAAGTCCGTTATTCAATATTTTATTATCTTGTCTTATCAATTACAGATTAGTTGAGTTATTTATTTTACGTTATAAAACTTCTAACCAGATAATATCAAACAAAACAATCGTTGGGTCACGAAGTGTTCACATATCTAATAACATGACAGGGGCAGATAAGAAGGGAATTAGGGAAGTAAATTGTGCCAGAGGGAAAAATCTACAAGTAAATTAAATATCGATTTATTATAAATTGTGGGATTTCAATATTCGCGGAAGTCTTGGGTGAAGTTGGTCCATGAGAAATCATAGATATAAAAGCTATTATATTTTTGAGTTATAACAAAACCATGCAGTAAACGAAGTCTGTGTCGTCAAATGTCCAGCACTTCGGTTTTGAGAAGGTTAGTAAAATTATGTTATCTTATGGGTTACCACTGGGTCGATGCCACTGCTGCTGGACGTTTCGTATCCGAGAGTATCACCAGCCCAGTAGTCAACACTTCGGAGTTGACATGAATATCAATACTGTGGTCATTTTTATAAACTTCCTGTTTACAAAACTTTGAATTTTTCGAAAAACTAAGGATTTTCTTACACCAGGCATAGATTACCTTAGTCGTAATTGGCACAACTTTTTGGAATTTTTTTTATCCTCAATGCTCTTCAACTTTGTACTTGTTTGGCTTTATAAATATTTTGATATGAGCGTCACTGATGAGACTTGTTTAGACGAAACGCTTGTCTGGCGTACTAAATTATAATCCTGGTACCTTTGATAACTATTATGATCATTTATTAGAAAATGATATGAGGTTAATGGAAAGAAGCTAACATTTTCCAGAGATTTTATTTAGTTTTTGTTTCTTTTATCAAGCTATGGTTTCTCAGCCTAAATATTTGCTATTATTCTTCAGTTGTTTCGAATTTTTCATATTCAAATGACTGCATAAGTAAAAGGTGATGATCTGTGATATGTGCTCGGTTTTCAAGTATGTTTTTGATGTCTACTTTTATATATAGTCCTGTTCTTGGAAACTTTTATGGTGGCATTTCTACAAATACAATCTATAAAATAAATGCAATTGATTTTGTTTAGTTTTTCGCTATTGTTAAGCAAGAACATTGAGTATCATGAACTATTTGACTTGTTGCTAATAGATTTGTATTCATTAGGGGCTCTGCTCAACAGTTCAAACTGATAGGGCCCAAGCTACACCAGTACATACAGATTTTTTTATATACTAGTATAAATCAGTCTAATATGTAAGACTCAGATCGAACTCCGATGTCTAATCCACGTCCGTCACTCAAATCGATGTCCAAATTTGATATCACAATAAATAAATTCCTAATCGACGTCCAATTTGTTGGCTTCTGTAATCGACGTCCGTTTTATGGATTTGCCGTAATGACTCCATAACGTTAGTAAATAACGTCGTTGATGTTTTCAATAATGCGACATGACAGTACTTCATAATGAAGGATATGTTTTGGAGAGAAGAAAGTGATAAGCAAAGATCCAAACTCCAAGAAATTTTTGGCCGATATGTAATTAGTTATATGTATTTTTATGGAAATCGTTTTAGTCCTTTTATATTGTTTTGGTTGATTCGTAGGAAAGAAACGTAACTGACTTTGTTTGTTCCCTCTTGTGCGTCTACAAAGTCATTTCGATTCGAAATGTAGAAAAACGATTTAAGTTTCTTAAAACAGCAAAAAGTTAAATCACTGATCACAAAAATACTGAACTCCAAGGAAAATTCAAAACGGAAAGTCCCTTATCAAATGCAAAGTCAAAAGCTCAAACACATCAAACGAATGGACAATAGTTATCAAAGGTACCAGGATTATAATTTAGTACGCCAGACGCGCGTTTCGTCTACATAAGACTCATCAGTGACGCTCAAATTATTTATAAAGCCAAACAAGTACAAAGTTGAAGATCCAAAATTCCAAAAAGCTGTGTCAAATATGGTTAAGGTAATCTTTGCCTGGGATTAGAAAATCCTTGGTTTTTTTGAAATATTCAAGATTGTGTAAACAGGAAATTTATAAAAATGACCACATTATTGATATTCATGTCAACTCCGAAGTGTTGACTACTGGGCTGGTGATACGTCCACCAGCATTTGCATCGACCCAGTGGTGTAAATAGTTACCAAAGGTACCAGGATTAAAATTCAGTACGCCAGACGCGCGTTTCGTCTACATAAGACTCATCAGTGACGCTCATATCAAATATTTATAAGCCAAACAAGTACAAAGTTGAAGAGCACAACTTTCATATTCCTGACTTTGTGCAGGAATTTTCTTAGGTATTGGTTTTATAGGTAGCTAAACCTCTCACTTGTATTACAGTCGTATAAAATTCTATCATATTGACAACGATGTGTGAACAAAATAAAAAAAACATAATAGGTTTAAAAGTCAACATTGTGTTATTAACTTAATCACTATAAAAACAAACAAATATGTAAACAAACATTTGCCATTGCACAATGGTGGGATGAATAAGTACAGATCCACGTCATATGTAAAAACGAAAAACAAAAAGGCATATAGACAGAATAAAGATCAATGTAATAGCAATTATGCTGCGCCGGATAGAAATCAACATTCTGCAAATAAATATTAATAAATCTGTTACCTTTTCCTTTATATCTTTAGCTTTTTGTAAATTGACATTCAAAACAGACTAAAATTCAACTTTTATTCCGAATTTCAATGTTCCAAAATCAATCAAAGTCTTATTCTTGTATATTTCTATTCTTTTTGCATGTATAAGTTCAGTTAATTGTTATTTTTGATAAAAAGACATCGATTAAAAAGGACAATTATCGACCGGACTTCGTTTTAGCAATATATGATGCTATTACAGAATCCAAATATTGGACGTCGAAATGAGAATATGACGTCAGATTTGGACGTCGATTTGAGGAACGGACGTCAATTAGATATCTCCCAAGTTCTACACATATTGCTATGTTTAACGGTCAACCTACTCGTGATTGTGTCCGTAAATAGTTATCAAAGGTACAAGGATTATAATTTAATAAAATTTACGAAGGGATGATTTCAACTTCGCCATTTGGAACTCTTGGTTTAATATCTTCCTTGTGAGCAGCAATACCCTATCAAGGAAATCATGATAGGAAATACAATCACGGGAATATCGTATCAGTTGGGAGATATATAATCCGCATGCAGGCGCTGCTGGAATGTTGCTACTTAGAAATGGAAAGTTCACAATTGGGAAGCTGAAATCATCTCTTTTGTCGTGAAGTTTTGTTTTCAACCGACCCTCATTGTCAATTTCTAGATGTAAGTCAAGATATGAGGCAGACTTAACTGTATCTGTAGTATCCTTTATCTCTAGTTCGATGGGGAAGAATCGTTCAACATAATTACCAAAGGAGTAGGTCCGGTAAGGCTCGATTTTGGCCTCAAATTTCAGGTTCATCTAACGAAATATTTTGACACTTTTTAAACACTTTAGTGTCTATTTCAATTGATTCAATTAATTTATGGGAAAGATTTTAACTGAATAAGTCATTAAAAACGCTCCTATTCAAGCTTAAATATGAAAAATTTATCAAATATGCAAAAAATCGTCACTTTTCAGATGGTTTTTGTCAAAAATGAAAGTGGCCACATCCGTGTTCATCCTCAACCTTTATATATGTTATGTATTATCATCAAATACAACTTCATTTCAATATTATGAATGAACACGAATGCGGCCACTTTTATTTAAGACGGAAACCGTCTAAAATTTAACTAAAATGCTAAAATTGTGAAGATTTCAGTAATTTAATGATAGCAGTACCCGATATATGTGCATTGTATTGTCAAAAACAGCCCATATTTGTGTAGCAGTAGCATTCTGCTTTCCAATAAATAGCTAAAAGATTCTATTTTCACAATTTTGTAAAACTGCTATATTTTGGGGCCAAAAAGGGTTCTTACTGAACCTACTCCTTTTGTTTTATTTAGTGAGAGAACAACATCTATATAGCGGAACGTTAAGTTAAAGAAGATATTGCTAACTTCTTATCTTTCTTCCTAAGAAGTTCCCGTATGAAGACAGCCTCAAAATAATTAAGAAACAAGTTTGCAAGAAGAGGGGCACAATTGGTTCCCATTGGAATTTCGACAGTCTGTTGAAAAACACGTCCTCCAAACGTAGCAAATATGTTGTCAATCAAGAAATCAAGCATCTTGAAAATGTCAGTTTCAGAGAATTTTTTGTTTAAATCAGAGTAATTCTTTACAAAGTAGGATTTATCCCTCCCCAAGACAAGATACTTGTATCGACTTTTTGCGCCATTTTTTGTTAATGAAACAAAGTAATACCAACTCTTTCAATTTGTCTTCAAGTTTGGAATGAGGAATACTTGTGTAAAGTGTAGAAATGAATAACGTTTTGTCCGCTTACCTTGTCTCTCTCTCTTTGTGATTTCCTTTTAAGCCTGTTCAGTCAAAAAATATCTAAGCTAAAATAATAAAACATTATTAACTAAAGCATTTCGTTAATTAAAAGTACAAGATCTTTGTGCCACTATCATATTTCAATCAAGGACTTTTAAAAGTTGTACAACTATTGGAAAGATACTTAAGATTTTTCATTAACCAGTAAAATTAAAGAATCAAAAGTGAATGTTTTAATACTTTTTAAAATCTTGAATTCAGCGCAAATCTGATTTCTGCATAAGTGAAATGATACATTGTGAAAATATTTTATAAATGCAATTTCGTTGAAAATTCTTTTTATCCTTTGTTAACCAATATAGTGAAGAGACATGTTTTTATAGTTGATTTGATGTTATATACGTTTAAACGTGTTTTTAACCTTGTAGTGTCATGTATGTACGAATATGTGTATATCTTTTAACATTTAAAGCGCTTAGAGTAATTGTAATGTTATATAATGTTCAATAAAAATGCCTTTTAATATTAATAATTATAATAATATTTTTGAAATTTTTTTTTACAGTTTTCCATCAAATCGTGATGTTTCGTGTGACTAAAGAAGGCAGATTAGCCGGGATGAGTAACCTGCAGAGAGAAAGAGAGAGAAAACGGCAGAGAATAACGAATAAACAAGAAACTAGATTAAATAAAGTAAGAAAAAATAATGAGCGTATTGATAGCGAAGACAGTGATGACGAAATAAAATCTACACAAACTATGAGACGTAAGCGTACGAGGGTGCTGGTAGTTAGTGATAGTGAAAGTGAAAATGATATTTCAAAAACAAAAAGAAACAAAAGAAACAAAGATCAACATAATAAATATTGTAGTGGTAAATATAGTACTAGAGGTAGTAAAAATTCAAAAAATTCTATACTTGGCAATCATGATATGGATGTGAGAACGTCTCCTTCCGGAAGAAGAAGAAGAAGAAGAAGAAGAAGAAGAAGAAGAAGAAGAGAAGAAGAAGAAGAAGAAGAAGAAGAAGAAGAAGAAGAAGAAGAAGAAGAAGAAGAAGAAGAAGAAGAAGAAGAAGAAGAAGAAGAAGAAGAAAGAAGAAGAAAAGAAGAAGAAGAGAAGAAAACGAAGAAGAAGAGAAGAAGAAGAAGAAGAAGAGGGGAAGAGAAGAAGAAGAAGAAGAAGAAGAAGAAGAAGAAGAAGAAGAAGAAGAAGAAGAAGAAGAAGAAAGAAGAAGAAAGAAGAAGAAGAAGAAGAAGAAGAAGAAGAAGAAGAAGAAGAAGAAGAAGAGAAGAAGAAGAAGAAGAGAAGAAGAAGAAGAAGAAGAAGAAGAGGAAGAAGAAGAAGAAGAAGAAGAAGAAGAAGAAGAAGATGTCAATGAAAAAGTACTCGAAGGGGAGATGTCAATTTATAGACTGAATGTGGAAAAGGTTAACGGGCTTTCACATATTAAGTCAGAGACACAGTTACTGAATAAACTTGTCGAAGCAGTAACTAAACCGGGATGTGTCGACCACAAACCAGTGGTTAACAATAAGTCTCAACCTTTTTTAAGAACTTATTTCCACTACGAAACAGAGAGTGTTAAAAATTATACAGCATTTTCAATCAATAGAGATTGCAAGTTCAAAGACCGTCAAGCGCTTATTCCTGGTTCTCGAAGACCCGGAAATATTCTTACTTATTATAGGTTAAAGATGGAAAACATAGCACTGCCAGAAGTGTATTTTCTTTGCAATGGCGATGGATATCATGCAATTCTTCATTTATGTGACACTACATTTAGGGCAAAGATAGCAAAACAATTTATAGATGGCAACAGAATCAAAGAAATCGAGACTATTAACATAGCTGGACCTGATGTTACTTCAAAAATTACATATAAAAATAATTTTAACATCGAATGCCATTCTGAGTCATTTCTAGAAAAAGTTGTGAATTCTCTGGCAGGTTATATAAAGACAGACACAGATCTATATAAAGTAATTCAGTCAAAAGATGGGCAAGATGTATTGATGAAAATAGGGTTGAATTTTGTCAGAGTGTGTAAAAAAATGACATACGGTACATATGCAAAAATCCTTGAAATGTTTTCTAGGCAAACAGCGTTAGACAGTTGTGAGAACCATGCATATTTTTTAGAAGCTTTAGACTATGTGCAACGTGTATCCAATCGAACAGAAACTGGGGATTTGAACGAACGGTTCGATAGGGAAATTGTAAATAGGATAGCAGACAAAACGCTGTCAGATAGATATTATTTAAGTCATCGATTTGCAAGAGACTGGGAATTAGCCTCTGATGTTACTTTAAATGAACAATTTTTTGATAGTTCTGTTAAGGATGACCCAGAAGACTGTGAAAAAATGTATGAAATAGAATCATGGAACAGTGCACCCACTCTTCAGATGGTAACCCATGCTCTTTACCAACACTTTCCAGATATTAATAACTTAATGAAAGCATTGCGTCTTAAAAGAATAAAGCTGGAATTCTTCAATCAAAATTGGCAGAAACAGCAACATAGTTTGCAAGATTTTGTACATGGTTACATTGCTAATAAAAATGAAAAATATTATAAAATTTCTCAAAAATGGTTTTCCCTATCAGGAAAATATAGTCAAATTATAGACAAAATCTTTCAAAGATTCTTAAAATTCCATTCCCTAATGGAATTTAATTTCAACAATCAGTACACAGGATCAGAAATTCTGATGTTTCCATGGTGTTCGTCAAATGAAAGTTCCCACTTTGAACTAACTGATATGGCAACTGTATTGGCTATAGATGAAGAAAGCGCCAAAAGAATTACCGATATTCTTTGTTGTTCTTTGACAGCTTTTGACAAGAATGGTTTTCAACTGACTCGAGGCAGTTGTCTCTTTTCACGTTTATCACCTTTTCATGAAAAACTTAGCAGAGAGATGTTTAAAACACGTTCAAGAAAAAGAAAAAGAAAAAAATTGCCTACACCGGACGATGATGAGTCTACTACAGTTTCCGGTATTCTTTTTCAAATGTATAATAAAGAAGAGATATCTGGAAATTTAAAAAAGATTCTAACAGAAATTACCATTTGTTGTGAACGTGTGGACGGACAGGAAGAAACTTTCAATATCATGAATCCAGTCCTCACAACAAAAATGTTCCGTATGATTCAAAAATTGGGTTTGAACTTAACAGAAAGAAAATTAGTGAATTTCTTAATAAGTAGGTGCCCATTGAGAGAAGAGGAATATAATGACCTTTACCTTCAAGGCGAACAGTTTTCTAAACTTGGCTTGACATATATACCTGGAGATAGAATATTATGTAACAATATAAAATTATTCGACGTTTTAGCTTTTGATGAAAACAATTCACAGACTTTTCTGTTTCATATCAAAAAAGATCTTGACTACCAAACTAGGGAGGCATGTTCACAGATAAGAAATGCAGCTGAACTATTATGGCATGATTTTTTAAGAGGCCAAGATAAAAACGTGCAGTTGTTTTGGGAAAAAGCATCTACTTCATCAACTAGCGGCATCCCATCTTTGATATTTTTAAAGAAAAAAATGGACAAACTTGGCAAAGATAAATATATGCGAATGTTTTCTGAAGATATGAAAATCATTTTTGTATTTGCATTTATGACACTGAGAGGAAAGACTAAGAAAGAAATGATTGTCAGAAAAGTGGTGACTAAGAAAGATTGCAAAGATAATGACTTTCCTGTTCACGTTTTTCGATATTTAAAGAAAAAAGATATATTGGAAGATAATGGTTGTATTTCTGAACATTTTATTAGAATGACATCAAAAGAGTTTCAAAATTTAGCCATGCACATACCAAATGTTAACGAAGAAAAAGCTCGACAGCTTTACAGTTTTTTGTTAGAATATGAATACAACTTATCAACAAAACAAAACTAGAGCTACTAACCCTCGATTCCCACTTTTCACGATATCAGATTGGAGGGACAAGGCATTTTGATCTTAGGGTAATGCAACTACCTTCAAAGTAGAAAAACAGCCAGAGACTGCATGTTATATTAGTTTTATATCGACTTATACAAGTTACCTATCCTTAAATTATTTTCTATGTGTGAAATTTGTAATATATTTGTAAAAATCATTTTGTATTTCTTTTGTCAGTCTGTTTTGCTATTCTTTTATTTCAGATATAAGGAAAACTCAACTGATTTGTATATGGTTTTCATGCAAACAGGCAGATGTTTACTTCCATCAAAATTGTCTCTAAAAATAATTATGTCCAATATATCATTTTGGGTCTGGAATCATTAACATTGACTCATGGGAACTGGATATTGCGTGACACGTTGGCATTGACTGTTTTATTTATTTGCTCCAAACGGTTTAAAAATCAGTAAATTTTGATCACTCAAGATGGTTCAAGATCGAATATGTCAACACAATTTCAAATTTTAGTTTCTACACACGTTAAACGTTGTCTACCAATTATTTTTGTTTCAATAAAAATCAAATGTTATAACAAATGTAGAGAATGTGAAAAGAATTCAACGCAAGCGGGCACACAACAACCATAACATGCATTTTTTTCTATTATAATTTCAGTAACTAGAAGCCTGTACCAAAAATAAAGTGTGCAGTCATCATGTGAAAGTTTGAAATTAAAATATTATGTTGTGGACATACGTGTTTAAATTTAATAAAAATGATTACAGACACTTTCAATATCTGTAGATTTGTATAACATAGTTTCGCGCTCAATTCTAATATCAATTCCACTAAGTATCCTTTAGTGTCTACTTAAACACTTTAAGCCTGGTGAACATCTTAACTATGATATATAGAATTGAGAATGAAAACGGGTAATATGTCAAAGAGACAACAACCCGACTTAAGTGCAGACTACAGCCGAAGGCCACTAATGGGTCTTCAACGCAGCGAGAAAATCTCGAACCCGGAGTTGGTCCTAAAATTAAAAAAACATACAAAACTAACAAAGGCCAGATAATCCTGACTTTGGACAGGCGCCGCTATCCGGCGAGGTTAAATATTCTTTTTTGAGATCACAACCCCCTCCCTATACCTCTAGCCAATGTAGAATAAAGAAACACAGAGCAATACGCAAAGTTCAAAACAAGTCCGAGTCCTATGTCAGAATAGGTAGCAAAAGAAAATAAACAAAATGACAATGATACAATAGGACTACTAGCAGATACTGACATGATAGCTCCAGACCTCAATTAAACTGATTGAAAGATTATGTCTTAGTCAAATAAAACACAAGTACAATCCCTCCAGTTAGGGGTTAAGTATTATACCATCATAAAATATATGAGAAGAACATAACCCTTATCATACCAACCTCTGGTTTTAGAATAAATGTGTTTATTTTCGATGCAAAGTCATTATATAAAGGCATCAATAGTATACCGCTGTTTAAAAGTCATAAATCGATTGAGAGAAAACAAATCCGGGTTACAAACTCAAACCAAGGGAAATACATCAACTATAAATGAATCAATATTCATACCAAAATTTTCAATCGTTAATGACCTGACAACAGTATCGTAACTATATCCCTTCTGAATACGTGGGTAGCTTTTGAGTTGAATGTCGACACTTTTTTTACTTTGTAAAGAATATTCCATTTAATGTTTTTCTGAAAATTTAACTTAGAGATTACTATGTTGTATTTCTAGCTTTGCCTACGTAAATCTTATGGTTTACTTGATGCAAATTGAGCTAATTGAGTAAATGTTTGTAGCGGTTGCCATACTTTTTTGAATTATTGTTTTATTATAAATCAGACAGGTTTTTTTTAAAACGTTTCACAATTTGTATTCATTCGTGTTGGTTAGTCTTAATTTGTCTAAACTACATCCCGACTATACCTGACTTCTGTGCAATCTAGGTATCCTGACTTTGGATAAAGGCACATATGAACAAGAGTGATGTGGTTATACCAGGTTAAAGTGCCGTTTGTAAATAGATGTACTATCTATAAAGTAAAAAAAACACAATGATAAAACCTGCACATTTAAGATACCACCAGACTATTAATTAATCGAAGAAAGAAAGAAAAAACGACAAAAAGTTGGAATGTATGTTCAAAATGTAAGGGCAGAGAAAGGTCAGAAGTTCATGGGTTCGAATCCCTGCTATATTAAAGTTTATCAAGCGTCTTTGTGATTTTCATTATGCACGATAAAGTAAAAATCATATTTTTTCCGAAAGTGCTGAATCACTATTCCCTTACAAAAGCAGAGCTGAATATCAATTATAGAATGCAAATTTGTCGAATGGTTCGTGCAATTTAGCCTTATATTTTTTTCAAGTACTCGACCCTAAACGCACGAATGATGTTTACTAAAATCTAAGGTTTTTTTACGGAAATGCAACGAACTCGAGAGTTATCTAGTGGATAACCAATGAAGTCTTTTCGTATGAATAAACAAAGATGTCGATATGAGGAGGAGCACAGTTGGTTTCGATAGGAATACCACCTTTATGTTCAAAACACGCCCAGAAAATTTACAAATGTGTTATTAATCAAAATAAGTCAAACATCCGCTAGTGTCTTGTCTATATTAGTTATTTTTTACAAAGCATAATTTGCTCGTTCATAAAACAAACAAAAATTGTATGAACCATAGTTGAAAATACTCGTTAAATTTGTCTTAACGTAAATAATAGGAAACGTGTGTCAGTAATGGTTATCAAAGTCAAGCGTTTGGAAGTATATTCACAAACAGTGCAGGGATACAGGCGATCCCCTTTATCTGGTAAATAACGTCATAAAGGCGCGCATAATTAACGAGTTTTTCCGGTGACTCGAAAGTGGTCTATTGTCTTTTTATATGGTAATATTACAATACTGTCTCAGTTAAGGATGGTTCTAGTTACAATGAATAAACCCGTTGGTTTATTATGGACCTGTCCAAAGGCAGGTATTCTTGTTTAGTGGTTGTTGTCTCTTGGTGTGGTTCAAAGTCGTTATCGTTTTTCTATATAGATTAGACCGTTGGTTTTCCGATTTAAATTAGTTTACATAAGTCATTTTGATACCGTTATAGCTTGCTGATTGGTGTGAGCCATAGCTCCGTGTCCTATAAAAGGAAGTACTTTGACCTATTATTGTTAACGTTTCATACATTACTAATTGGATGGAGAGTTGTCTCATTGACACTGATACCACATCTAATATATATAAAGTTATTTATATATGACTTTATTTATATAAAAGGGCAACAAATGCTATCTTGCAATATTTCCACTATGGATGGAATTGTTTTCTGTTATTTAAAACAAGCAAGAGGCTGATGATTGCAATCTCCCTTCATCAAATGTAATGCTGTGTATTCATTATACAACAAAACGGAAGCCAATCAAACCAACAATTTCAAAAAGTTTGAGAGAAATGTAAAATTACAAAAAACTCCGAGGAAAATCAAAACAGAAAGTCCCTTATCAAATGGCAAAATCAAAAAAACTCAAACACATCAAACGGATGGACAGCAACTGTCATATTCATGACTTGGTACAGGCATTATCTTTAAGTAGAAAATGGTGGATAAAACCTGGTTTCATAGCTAGTAAACCTCTCACTTTTATGACAGCCGCATCAAATTCCATGATATTGAATCGATGTGTGAATAAAACAAATAGACATACATGTAAAAGGTTATAATGTCAGCATTAGGGGTCAGCAGTCTACATTGTGTTATTATCTTAATCATTATAAAACAAGGAAATATGTAAACAAACATTGGCACCATTACACAATGACAGGATATATAAGTACAGAGCCACGTCATATGTATCAAAGAAACACATATGCTGTCTTGTGGCACAAAATGGCACATAGACAAAGCATATTAGCAAAAAAGAAATATAACAATACAAAATGATCATACAACAATAACACAATGACGGGATGTATAGGAACAGAGCCACGTCATGTGTATCAAAGAAACACAAAAAGACATATAAACAAAGCATAATTAGCAAAAATGAAATATAACAATACAAAAATTATGATAGAACTATAACACATTGACGGGATGTATAAGTACAGAGACAAGTTATATGCGAAAAAGAAACACATAAAGGAGATATAGTAAAAATAGTATTTATGTAGATAATGAATACATTTTACAGTCTAGACGATATTTTAGTCAAAACATATATTCTCGTTTTGATCGAATATGTTGATTTAATCTATAGTAATGTAGTTATTTCCCTTCTATAACTTACACATAGCATATGCAAATATTGTATACCATTTCAAAGATAAAATTCACGTTTATCTACCTTTATATAGATTTGAAACGTGTAACATGATATGCCTGGTCCGGAAGAGTTGGATTATCCAATATTGAATATTACTATATCTACTTCCAGCTCAAAATTTGACCAAGCCCATTCATTTTTTAATACTAGTATTACTTATTGTGCACCATGGATCGGTTTGCTTTACGAAGGCTTTTTTTATATCTTACTTGGAATAAGATCGTTAAAAAGTCGAAACGACTGCATCATGATATAAAAAATAAAGGTAGTTAATGTGCCTGGCCTTGTTGCGAAACGTTCATATTGAATGCATGCACTTAGGGGCAATGGCCCACCTTTATTATTTTTTGGGTTACGGATTGTTTCAACCAAATTCTTTCCAGGATTCTGTCAGTCATTTTTTTTTCTTTTTAATTCTTCATAAAATAAGAAAGACATATCCGTAAAAGTCTGTGAACTATAAATGACGTCTTTTGTGGTAGCATGAAGACATGTGTTGACGTTATGCAGGGTGAATCAAATCTTTTGTTTAGAAATTATTGAACTATAAAGATTTGCATAAAATGGCGTCTGATGATATTTCCGATAGTTATTTTGATTTTTTAAAAATCATTTAATTCTAGCAGATTCCAATTTCTTGATAGAAGGCGAATGTAGGGGAAAATCACAGACAAAAGTACCGCAAAAAAGTATCGGGAAAAAACTTAAAGTCACAGAAAAAAAGTCACTGGAATAAAAAAAATCATTAGGTACATTTTGTATGAACATTTTCAAATGGTCTGCACACATATATAGGGAAAGAAACAATATTTTTTGCAAGAAAATGGTCATAAAGTCACAAATATAAGGGTAAATCCTGTTATTTTTATGAAAATATAAAAGGTGACATAAACATATTCGAAAAAAATTCCAATGGAACGCTTGATTTGTATCCATATCATTGTCAATATAATTTAAATATATGTGACTGTCATACAATTGAGAGGTTTAGCTAGCTTTAAACCACCATTTACCACATAATGAAATGCCTTAACCATGCCAGGAATATGACAGTTGTTTACTTTATGTTTAATGTGTTTCACTTCTGATTTTGCCGTTTGATAAAGGACTGTCTGTTTTTAAAAAGAAATCCTAGAATTTTGGTTTTGTTAATAGTTTACTTTTTGAAGCACCATTTGTCCATGACTGTACAATCGGCAATACTCGGGAGAATCCGTTACTCTTCTTTGTTAGATAAAGGTACGGAATCGGCCGAGTTGTGATGAATACATCACTGTACTATTCATGAATGCCAATAATAAAAACACAACGTTATATGAAGCATTAATTTGAGTTGGGTTTCCAAGATAAAGGTTTATGAAAAAGAGTAGAAAAATAAAAAGACGCACAGATGAAGGTGCAATAAAATTGAGAATGGAAATGGGGAATGTGTCAAAGAGACAACAACCCGACCAAATAAAAAACAAAAAACAACAGCAGAGGGTCACCAACAGGTCTTCAATGTAGCGAGAAATTCCCGCACCCGGAGGCGTCCTTCAGCTGGCCCCTAAACAAATATATACTAGTCCAGTGATAATGAACGCCATACTAATTTCCAAATTGTACACAAGAAACTAAAATTAAAATAATACAAGACTAACAAAGGCCAGAGGCTCCTGTCTTGGGACAGGCGCAAAAATGCGGCGGGGTTAAACATGTTTGTGAGATCTCAACCCTCCCCCTATACCTCTAACCAATGTAGTAAAGTAAACGCATAACAATACGCACATTAAAATTCAGTTCAAGAGAAATCCGAGTCTGATGTCAGAAGATGTAACCAAAGAAAATAAACAAAATGAAAATAATACATAAATAACTACAGACTACTAGCAGTTAACTGACATGCCAGCTCCAGACTTCAATTAAACTGACTGAAAGATTATGATTTCATCATATGAACATCAGGCACAATCCTTCCCGTTAGGTGTTTAGTATCATACCATCATAACATATATGAGAAGAACATAACCCGTGTCATGCCAACAACTGTTTTAGGAATAAATGTGTTTAGTTCCGATGCAAAGACCTTATCAGTGACTCAATATTAACGCCAAAATATGCAATCTTTAATGACTTGACAACAGTATCGTAATTATATCCCTTCTTAATAAGTCTATTCAAAGGTTTTGTAAGTTTCTGAGGTGAATACTGACACCTTTGTGTTTTATAAAGAATATTTCCATAAAAAATTGGATGTGAAATACCTGAACGTATTAGAAGTCTGCATGTTGAGCTATATTTACGAATGATGTCTTTATACCGATGATAAAATTTAGTAAATGTTTTGACTAGTTTGTGATATCGAAAACCCTGGTGTAATAATTTTTCAGTAATACATAAATTTCTCTCGTTAAAATCTAAAACATTGTTACATACACGAGCGAATCGTACAAGTTGAGATACATAAACACCGTAAGATGGTGACAAGGGAACGTCACCATCTAAAAACGGATAATTAACGATAGGAAATGAAAAATCATCCCTTTTATCATAAATTTTAGTATTCAGCTTTCCATTAGTGATATAGATATCAAGATCGAGAAAAGGGCAGTGGACAGTGTTAGTATTAGCTTTATTTAAAGTAAGTTCAACAGGATAAATTTCATTAATATACATACTGAAGTCGTCATTATTGAGAGCCAAAATATCATCCAAATATCTAAAAGTATTATTAAATTTGTTTATCAGATGTTGTTTCGATGGGTCTTTGCTTATTTTTGTCATAAATTGTAACTCATAACAATACAAAAACAGGTCCGCAATAAGTGGTGCACAGTTAGTCCCCATTGGAATTCCGATAATCTGACGATATACGGAATCCCCAAAGCGAACAAAAATGTTATCTAGTAAAAATTCAAGGGCATATATAGTATCAAAGCATGTCCAATTAACATAGTTTTTTTGTTTATTGCTACTAAAAAATGACCTAAAAGAGTTTGAACATATATATTCACATTCTGATTTTTTGAATGCCCATTTAATTAGATGTGTGAATTTTTTCTTAATGAGAATGTGAGGCAATGTGGTATACAGGGTAGAAAAATCAAAACTTTGAACAGATTCAAAATCACCAATATAAGCATGCAATTTATTAAGTACTTCCAACGAGTTCTTGACACTCCAAAAGTAATTTATTCCACTATTTTCGAAGGCCTTATTTGAACAATTTATTATCAGGTTTTTAATTGTACCAAGTGTGCTGGTAAGAAGAATAGACAACCATGGTTCTAGCAGCATGAAAAGTTTTAAAAAAATGATACAAATAAATTTATCTAACGATATACATAACTTCTTTGTATAAAAAATAAGTATATATATCTACTCCTTTGCGTCGTATGAAAAATTGAATGTTTACCTGTACAAAATGTTATGTAGTTTATTTCCCTTTAATATGCAAATATCGTATACCGTTTTATAGATTAAATTCGTATTTATCAACCTTTATATAGATTCAAATCGTGTAACATGATATGCCTGGTCCGGAAGAGCTGGGTTATCCAATATTGAATATTACTATATCTACTTCCAGCTCAATATTTGACCAAGCCCATTTTTGATTATACTTATTGTGCACAATGGATTGGTTCATTTTTCGAAAGATTTTTGTTTTTTAAGTTGGAATAAGACTGCATAAAATCAGGGAGTAATGGTAAAAAGGGCTTAGACTTGGTGTGAAGCCCTCATGTTGAATGCAGGCACTTAGGAGTAGTGTTTTATCTTTATCATTTGCTGTTTTACGGATATTTTCAACAAAATTCTTTCCGGGATACTATCAGTCCTTTTTTCTTTTAATCTATCATATGTTAAATACTAGCATGTAAAAGTCACCTCGTCTGTGATCTATAAATAACGTCTTTTGTGGTAGCATGAAGACCTTTGTGGACGTTATGTAGAGTGAATCAAATTGTTTGTTGAGAAATAATTAATAAAGATTTGCAAAAAATAGCGTCTGATGATATATGTGGCGGTAGTTATTTTGGTTTTTAAAGAATCATTTTATTCTAGCAGATACCGATGTATTGAGAGAAGGCGAATGTTGGCGGGGGGGGGGGGGGGGGGGGGGGGGGAATCACACAAAAAAGTACTGCAAAAAAGTGACGGGGGAAAAAGTCACCGAAGAAAGAGATATCACTGGAACAAAAGTCACTATATACATTCTGTATGAACATTTTCATATGGTCTGCACATCTATATCGGGGGAATGTCACAATATATTTTGTATTAAAATGGTCATAAAGTCACAAATATAGGGGAAAAGTCACATTATGTGTTTTTCTATGAAAATAGTTAAAAGGTAACATTTATATATTGGAAACAAATCCCAATGCTTTCTGGGATGTATAATTTTACTTAATCATATATTTTGCATTTAACCTGTGATTTCTTTTCTTGTATTTCTTTTCATCTGTTGACCAATAGGATAGATATTTCAAAAAGGAAAGTGTAAATCTATGTTCTAGTGCTGTTCAAACGTACATATGCAGTGTGGGATGTAAAAGTAGTTTAAAATCGGTTCCACTTCCCGGGAAATGGGGACGTTAAAAACCAGTAAAATCTATAAGATAATTGACACTCTCTAAGTGCGCGTAATACAGTGCATTAACTTTCTAATGCTTCAATAAACTGTCTGTAACAAAGTTAAATGTATGTTCATTTTCAACGTTCCCTCTTTTTCCAGTCGCAACCGAATTCCACACGCTCACTGCCAGGCTTGTTTTGTTTACATATCGTTGTCAATATAACTTAAATTTATGCGATTGTCATACAAGTTAGAGGTTTAGCTAGCTATCAAAACCGGGTTTATAGCTTGCTGTTCGATGTAAGCGAAGGCTCCGTGTTCAAGACCGAACTTTGACCTGTAATGGTTTACTTTTACAAATTGTGACGGAGAGTTGTCTCATTAGCACTCATACCACATCTTCTTATATTTAATTAATCCACCATTTACCACATAAAGACATCTATTTTTATCCAAGTCAAGAATATGACAGTTGGTTTCCTTTCGTTTAATGGATTCACTTTTGATTTTGCCGTTTAATGAATAACTTTCCGTTTTGAATTTTCCTAGAAGGTCGGTATTGTTGTTATTTGACTTTTGGATATGCACCATTTGTCCATGACTGTACAATCGGCAATTCTCGGGTGAATTTGTTACTCTTATTTTATCCGTTAGATAAGGGTACGTATCGCGAGTCGTTAATAAGTACGGAATCGCGAGTTCCTTAGATAAAGGTACGGAATCGGCCGAGTTCCGTTAGATAAAGGTACGGAATCGGCCGAGTTGTAACGAATACAATACTCAACTATCAAGCCAATAATAAAAACACAACGTTATATCGAGCATTCAATTTAGAAAGCATTAATTTGATTTGGGTTTCCAAGATAAAGGTCAATAAAAAAGAGTCGAAAAATAAAAAGACGGTTAACCACTGACCCCTACGGACCATAGAGGGTGAATAAAATCCATCCGGCCTCACCCCCTATGGATTTTACTAACCCTCTTTTTGATCAGTAGGGGTAAGTAGCGAACCATATACTTTATAATATACGTGCAGTAATTTATTATTTATTGCTATTGGACATTAATTGGACATCGTTTTGCAATACATGACGTTACATTGGACGTCCATTGGAGTGTTTCAAAATATTGGAAGTCGATTTGAGGAACAGACGTCGATTAGGGACCAGGCGTCGATTAGGGACCCGGCGTCGATCTGAGTCTTACTATCTATTAAATTATATAAATTATTATATATATCTACTCGTTTTCGTCGTATAAAAGATTGAATGTTTACCTGCACAAAATGATATCTAGTGATTTCCCTTTAATATGCAAATATCGTATACCGTTTTATAGATTAACTTCGCATTTATCTACCTTTATATAGATTTAAAACAGAATATGATATGCCTGGTCCGGAAGAGTTGGGTTATCCAATATTGAATATTACTATATCTACTTCCAGCTCAATATTTGACCAAGCCCATTCTTTTTGTTCTTTGAATATACAATCATCTTCTCATGCAAGGCAATCTTGTTTCAATAGCTCTATATTGTGTTATCTTTGATTAAGACTTAAGATTTTCAATATAATACACATAAAATACTTTTTGAGACTGGGAGATAGCGTTTTAATATATTCAATAGTTTTGTAAAATTTTCTGTTATCATATCTTAACATATTTCCTCTTATATTTGCTGTATCTTTCATTTCCTTAGTAAACATTGACATTTTTTATTGACAACATGGATTAATTATGTTAAGTTAAAAAAAAATTGACATAGTATTTTTGATTTGTGACTTAATCAACAAAATATAGTATAGAAACATATAGGAATAACAATACAAAAGCTTACGATTTTATATAACAAAATGAATATAGTTTATAATTTTCTGATAACAAATCCTTTACCCTAGTACTAAATAGATATGAGAAGATGTGGTATGAACGACGCTCCATTCAAGTCACAATTTTCACAAGTAAACCATTAGAGGTGAAATTATGGTCTTCAACACGGAGCCTTGTCTCACACCGAACAGCAAGCTATAAAGGTCCAAATGATGACTAGTATAAAACCATTCAAACGGGAAAACCAACGGTCGAATCAATGTAAAAAACGAAAAACAAGAAAACACGTATGAACATCATCAACAAACGACAACTACTGAACATCATACTGCTGACTTAGAATTGATGCAAACAAATGCAGCGGGTTTAAACGTTTCAATAGGTACAAACCTGCACCCTTATCAGAAACAATAGTGTAACATCACTACATAGAAAGACACACTATAAAATAGCATTTGAAATGGCTCAACTCAATCAAAAGATATATTAAAACAAGTGAACATACACTGAACGAATAAATTTAATCTATGATATAATGTATATACAAATTCAATAAAATAATGGGTGAATAAATACAGGCAACAGTAGTATACTGCTGTAGATGTTAAACAATTTAAAAAAATTTCAAAATAACCTTGAACAAAAAGCCTTCAAAATACAATAATATACACAGGTAAATGAAAATATTTGTGTCCGTTTTTGTTGATATCCATTTGACGTGACTCTGTAGTTATACAACCTGTCATTGTTTTATTGCTCTATGATAATGTTTGTATTCTTGTTTTTCATTTTTGCTAATGTACTTTGTCTCTATGCTCTTTTGTGTTTTTATGATCCATGATGCGGCTCTGTCTTTAACATCCCGTCATTGTGGTATTGTGGTAAATTTTTCATATGCAGTCTTTTGATTGGTCATACTTAATTCTGAATGAATCCTGCAATTATTCATTTTATTAAGTTTTGTTACCCCGAGTTTGTTTTTTGTCCATGGACTTATGAGTTTGAACAGCGGTATACTACTGTTGCCTTTATTGAATAATATTGATTATACATTGTGTGAGAGGTTTCTTTCGTATTACCTACTTACACACATAAGTCCTTTAAATGAATAATTACGAGTTGAGTGCAGTTGTTAATTTCGATTTTAATTATTGAGAAGTTAATATATCTCAGTTTTCTATCTTATGATCCCCTATTGATGGTCTGTACAGGGAAATAGAGATCACGTTTCTGGAAGGAATATGTTAAACATTTAGCAGTTAGGTTCTGCTCTGGTTTGAAATTTGAAACAAAAACTCTACAGTTTTCTACATAAGAAAATGCCTGTACCAATAGTTTATATAATATAATATAATAAAATCTTTACAAATCCAAACAAGTACAAATTTGAAGAGCATTGAGGATCCAAAATTCCAAAACGTTGTGCCAAATACGGCTAAGGTATATTCCAAGTCAGGAATATGACAGATGATATCCATTTGTTTGATGTGTTTGAGCTTTTAATTTTGCCATTTCCGTTTTGAATTTTCCTCAGAATTCAGTATTTTTGTGATTTTACTTTTTACTGAAGGAAGACCATGTTTTTGTTGAGCTAAATTGTTAATATCTGGCACTCTCACATTTAATGGTCCCTGCTGATAAATTATCATTTGAATTGCTATGTTGTTTTCTCCCGTCTCGGATGATTTAAAAGTGGGCCAATTAAACAACATTAAAATACGTACTTTATATACATGGCTATCTTGTAAATAAACTGCAAAAACACCAAACACATGTTTATGTATATTTAGTATAAGTTTATTATTATTACTATTAATTATTGTTAACATGCTATTATTATGTTTGCTGTTCGCGTAAGTCATTATTCCCCTATCGTACCTCATGATTATTTTTTGTTGTTGTACAAGTTACGAAGATTTGTATCATACCATGTTTAACAAGTAGTCTTATATAAACCATAATGGTTTTTTTTACTACTGTTTGTTTTTGTGTCGTTTTTCATTAGTCTCGCCTGGGATTTTTTCCTAACTTCTTGTTTTGGTAGGTCTCTTGGTAGCTGCGACGTCTTCTACAGCGATTTCCTTTTATCATAAATTATATGAAATACACAATATATATTTGAAGAAATGTAAAGTGTGTTTTGCATCTCATTAAATGTTTTGACAAAAAGCAACATGTACTCAATCTTATGTTACAGTGTGTTAAAAATGCCACAATCTGCATGATAAAATTACATATGATTATAAACGAAATGTAACGAAAGGATATTTAAAAATAATAACTTACGTTCCAACCGTATAAATAGATAAATTGTTTGCAATGCTTTCGTTAGTTTTGGAGTATTTATTTTATCAAAATATATTAATTCAATGAGGTAGTTCAATAAAATGCTCATATTTGAAAACTTTTCAATGAATGCCCAATTGATCATTTAAATATTTTGAAATCCGAAAAGAGTAAGATACTTTCATCTTTACATGTAAACTAAATTGATTACCTGTCCAAATATCTTTTTTTTTCACTCCACCATTGAGCTAGAATTGAGGATGGGAACGGGGAATGTGTCAAAGAGAAGGAAACAGTCTAAGGCCACCAATGGGTGTTCAATGCAACAAGAAAATCCAGCTACCGGAGTCAGGTTTTGGCTGGCTTCTATACAATAATTTATAGTAGTTCAGCGAAATGGACTCCACACTTAACTCAAACTGTATGTTTTTACGATTTTAATTCCTTTCTTTCGACAACGAGACAAAGCTCAGAAAAAAAAGAACTTGATATTATTCGAGATAAAATTTATATCAATACATTACAGCAGATGGGCGAAAGATACCAGAGGGGACAGTCAAACTCATAGATAGAAAATAAACTGACAACTCCATGGCTAAGAAATAAAAAAAAAACCAGACAAATAACAGTACAAAAGGTACCAACATTAGACTAAGCAACACGAAAAAACTGTTCAATTTTTGTGACAATATATAATTTACAAAAATATATACATCAGATGAATCTTAATTGCATTAGCAACAACATTGCTTAAAAAAATAAGAAGGTATATAAAGATTATACATAATCCCTGAAATTTCAAGTCAATTTATTATCTCTCATACTGTGGATTCATTTATTTTCTTGGGTAACAATTTTCGTGGATAATGGACAATTCGTGGACTTTTAATTCCGTGGTTAGCCGAATCTTGCATACAAGCCTTTAGAAAAAGATTCATTCGTTGAACATTTAATATCATGGTTCACCTGTACACACGGTATCCACGAAAATTGGTATCCAATGCATTATAATGAATCCACGTTACTACAAATTCTCTATGACATATACGAGAAAATTACAATTTAATTAACATACACTATAACAATATATCATTTTACCAGACCACGGTTTGCGGAAGTAGTCAAGAAGACAATATTATGTTTTTCAGGGGGTTGACAGGATACACGTGATCGTTGTTAGTTTCAACTTCAATATTATTATGCAAGCAGATGTAATAAACCATGATTTCATACATTATTTTTTTTGGTTTACACTTTATATACGGCTTTATTTATGATCTTATTCCAGAGTGCACAATTCTTATTCTACATATTTCACCTTTATCAAAATTGGGAAATCTGTTTGGTCGTCCCATTTTGTTGTAGGGATGTTTAGATTAAGTGTCGAGTTAATATGTATATTATTTTGTGTTGTCTGCGAGAACAAAAAAAATTTCTGATCTAGTAACTAAATTAAAAACCAATATAGATAATGTTGACATATATATTTTATTGAACTGTGTAAATTATCGGAATGCGAATGACAACATGCACCTACAATTCTTTTGTGTGTTTCCCGTTTAGGTAACACATGACATTTGCGCGGGAACTTCTTACATAAACATCGTTTTTGGATTATTGAAACATGTGAATTCAAATGTACTGTAACAGTTATTGGAGGTAATGTGATATTATTTAGTACATAATTTTACGTCAGGTATGTACACATTAAGTCTCTGGTCAGTGGCGGATCTAGGGGAGGGGGGATTCCGGAGGTTGAACCTCCCTTTTTTGTTGACGATCAATTCATTTGGATAGGGATATCAGTTGGAACTGACCCTTTATCCTGGGTTAGGCAGCAACCATTTGATTTTCGGGGGGGGGGGGCTATGGTTTTTTTTTCTGTGCAAACTTTTTTTTCGCCTGCGGCGAAAAACAATCTATTTTTTTCGCGACAAGTCGAAAGCAATTTTTTTCTTCCAATTTTAGCATTACATATAGTGGCAGCTGAGGGTGAAACAAACAAATTTTTTTTCTCAGAATCAAAAACAAATTATTTTTTTCTCCAAAAACTGGAAACAAACTTTTTTTTCCAAAAAAAACCATAGCCCCCCCCCCAGAAAATCAAATGGTTGCTGCCTTAGGATTCCCTTTTAAAAATGGCTGGATCTGTCTCAGCTAGTCAAGTCAGAACCGAAACACATCAGTGGCAGATCTAGCCATTTTGAAAGGGGGGGTCCAACCATGTCCCCATTCAAATGCATTGATCACCCCACAAAAGGGGCGATTCCAACCGGGAACCCTCCTGCTGGATCCGCCACTGCAAACTACTCGGACCTATGTTATTTAGTGAGTGATGCGAAAAACTCAATTTACATTAGGTCCCCCTTTTTGAAAAATTACTAAATCCGCCTCTGCTTATCCTGGGTGAGGTCCCCCTTTTAAAAAATGGTTGGATCTGTCTCAGTTACTCTTATCTAAACTGAAACACATCAGGGGCAGATCCAGCCATTTTGTGAAAAGGGGGGGTCCAACCATGTACCCATTCAAATGCATTGATCACCCCAGAAAAAGGGGAGGTTCCAACTGAAAACCCTCCCCTGGATCAGCCACTGCACATTACTTGGACCTATGTTAGTTCATACGTGTAATTACTTAAGTGATGCGAAAACAACTCAATTTACTAATAAACTCCCTTATTAAAGAAACTTTATATAAAAGTAAACATGTTCATTATATTTTGCTGTGTGAAATTGCTTATGCGGGAAAGACCCATTACAACCCGACCATAGAGGAGACTATGTAGGATTAAATAGTGTCCCCCATGAAATGATGTCCCATGGACAAAATTTCACAGATATAACCTATGAAATTTGGTCCAGGACATAATTTTATTATAAAATATTGTCCCCTTCTATGTAAAAGTGTCCCTTGACAAGAGATTCTATTGTGACCTTCGTTGGACATTTTTTCATAATGAAATCATGTCCATATTGCATAAAAGTCTTGCCTGACCTATAGTTGTTTTAAATGTTTGTGTCATTTTGGTCTTTTGTGGATAGTTGTTTCATTGGCAATCATACCACATCTTTTTTATATTGTCTAATACCAAAAAAAATATTTAACAAAAAATAATAAGACTAAATTGACTTGTTTTTAAATAAACAACAGGAATCTATGAACTGTTTTAACATCTTTGAATTACAAGTTTTAATGTTTTCTCTTGTGTTTTTTTTGTCAACATGTTTATAATACATTTCATTGCTTTTAATTTGAAACTGCTTTACCTTCCTTCTAAATGATCTTCTATCATTATTTTCAAACAGCTGAAGGCCACCAATGGGTCTTCAATGCAGCTAGAAGCTCCCACACCCAGAGGCGTCACAACAAACCCATTCTAGAAATAATTTGTGAATGAAATTGGTAAATACAGTTATTCTTGATCTTCATACAATTTAAGGGCATTTCCAAATAGTCCTAAATATAATGCTTATGCATCTGAAAAGGGTTGAAAATAACACTGAAAAATCATCGTTTTTCCTCTAGCATAGTTTGTACGTGCAGTATAGGTGTATTTTAAAGGCACAACAGTGAAGGCGCCGTATAATACTTCAATCGAACCGATTTACTTTTTGAAGTTTAATTACTATACTATATATAAAAATATTAATTTTCGCGAACCATTTAGGTCACGGAAATTCCAAAATATGGCATCAGTAAGGAGAGTTGTACAAATAATGTGAATACACAGAACCCCCATCTAATTCATCTTTAACTAAAAGTATTCATCATTTTCTATTTTATATGTACTAACATTATTCCATTTTTCTATAATTTGGATTAAAATGTGCAAAAATCTGAGTTAGAATAGGTCGAATGCCCCAAATAAACATTCCCTGATTGGTTGAAGCACTGTGGCGTCGATGTAAAGCATAGCAAGCCTCGATGTAAAGCACATGCTTCACAGAAATAATTAAGGAGAGTTTTACAAATAAAGTGAATACACAGACCCTCAATCCAATTTATGTATTGCTAATCAAGTGTTCATCACTTTCTGTTTTGATTCTGCTAACAACATTCTATTTTTTTAAATATGTGAAACCCTGCAATGAAAATAGATGGCCTCAATGATGTAAAAGCAACCCAAAAAATTTCCGTTAATATGTTAACATCTTGAACTTCGACCCTGGGTTCAAATAAAGGGTTAATACAAATGTAAACCGATTCACAAATAGAGATATCCTTTCGCTCAAGTGAAGTATACAGGCAACTTCGTTTACAGAAATATATACACACTTTATCAGTAATATATTGTCATGCTTCTGCATATCCACGTTTTTTTGTATGCTGAACTTCAGTCAAATTCAATTCTATACAAACTTTATTACGTAAAGCAATAGGAGTAAGAATATTTTTTTGCGCCAATTTAACCGTGACCAGCATCATCATCAGTATCAAAATTGTTTATCGTAATCGTTGTGAAATTTCACTGACATATATAGGGTTTATTAATATAGAGTAATTTTGGTAAGTATGGCTTATTTAAGTTAAAGTTCTCCAGATGTGCTTCTCTAGACATCTTTGACGGTCAGTTTAATCCCATTTATCTCAATATTATCCCCGATGACAGAAATGTCAACCCGACCTATTCGTGTCAAAAGTGAAAATCTAATCTATTTGATGAACTAATTTCTTCTAAAACTGTACATGCATTATTTCTGTATTATTTGATAACCAATCACATTTGCGTTGCATGATAATGGGTACTGTTTGAGAACAGTCTAGTGTACTGCAAGATCGATGCAAATTGTGACGTCAGTGAGTGATCACGTGACATTATTATTTGTAAACAAACCAGCTCCTCACTCCTCATGTAACACGTGTCTCAGTCTGAACTATACATTCAAAGTGCAATCAATCTTTCAATCGCTATTTTATGATATTTTTGTGTCTGTTTTTTGGTTTGCATATCAGTAGTCGAAGTAAACTCAAGGTTATTATATAAAATTATTTGTCTCTTTTCGTCTGTAGTACATGCGTTTGAGGTCCGGTTTAATTTGTACGCATGAAATCTAGTCTAAAAAAAGCTAGTGATAGAACCTTAACCAGATAAGCAACTGTCTATAGCTAGGGCCAAGTAAGGAAGGTGAAAAAAAACAGAATTGGTACTATTACACAGAACCATAAACAGATGCATAGACAGACCCAGGGGGTGGCAGTGGCAGATCCAGAACTTTTCATAAGGTGGGCCCCGCTCCAGTCATGCTTCAGTGATTCCCTTTATAATCAACAAAATTTTCCAACGAAACGGGGGGGGGGAGGGGTCTGCCCCCTAGATCCTCCTATTGGTGGGAAAAATTTAGTTGATTATATAGGAAATCATCAAAGCTTGACAGAGTGGGCAGCCCTTTGGAAAGTCAGAGGCCACACCTTTATGAAAAGTACTGAATTGCCACTGAGATTTGCAGGTTTTCTTTGTCAAGATACCTTAAAATATCAACAACTCTGAGTACACAATTTGATTCATTTTAGCTCATTAGCTGGGCTCACTCGCTAAAAATATTCATTGCGGCTCACTAGCAAATATCTTACGATACTCATGTGTAGAAAAACTGATAATCTATACATGTGTGTGAGGAGAAGTTAGCTTAAATATAGCTAAATTTGGAAAATTTGAAAAAGACTTGGGGAATGAAGATGTAGTAAAGACTGAATATCAGTTTTGGTCTTATATATGTGTACAAATATATCACTGTTTCAGTGGCAATGGTAAATAGACACTGAAAAGTCTTGGATAACATTTTATAGTTTTGAATGTTTCTTCATCAGTTGACTTAAATTAGGTGGAGCCAGGAGGTGTGTTCTTATTTCCAACAGAGGAGTGCTCAACCTATATCAATTTGTGCATGAAGCAAATTGATAGTTGCTAGATACTGAATGATTATACCACAAGAAAGTTTTAACCTGTGCATACTTAAAATACGATAAAAAAAAACATGTCTTTTTCAGGACTTCTGATCCAACCATATAGTATGGCATTTTATTGAGATATGGTTTTGGTCAATGGATGTTCATGAAGAACCTGCAGTACAAAGTATATCACTGGATTTAGCTCTTTGTCTAAGTGTATTATTAAAGTACTTTGCTTTGAGCTCAGTTCATTGTTATGCAATTCATTCTTTGTGAAATAAAGATTTGACAGACAACTCTCATGCATGTACAAGGATTTGTCAAAGTAGTATCACCTCTTTCTTAATGTAAGTAATGGGGAGATAAAAAGCATATATCGATTTGAACCAAACATTATATGTCCTTTGACCAAATTTTATAAAAAGAACAAATTTACCCGACAATGCTACTCCCGCTACTAGCAATATGATGCTAGGTTGTTTTAATACATCTGTACTGCCAACTGATGACTTGGTCCTGAGTGTAAATGGTCATTCGATTATGTTTAAAAAAAAATTATAAGGCCTATCTGACCTAATTGATTTCTAAAACTATGTTTCATTGTACATGTTCAACATTTTTCATTCAATTGTTTATTTCTAATAAATTTGTGTGAATTGACATTATAACAGTAAATGTTAATTACTACACTTTCATACCACAACAAATACTGTATTTGTGGTACATGTATCACTTATATTTGTATCTATATAACAAACAAAAATGAAAAGAGAATAATTTTGCAATACCTTTTGAATACTATAACTTTTTAGATATTTAGACATATTAAGACTAATTAAGTAGATGTTGATAATATCCACTTGACATGCTTGAAATTCTTTTAGAATACTTTTGGAGCAGTTTTGAGTCTTTGAAGCATGCTCAAAAAAGTTCTTTTGGTGAAATCATTTTCATATTTGTCAATTTGTGCTTCGACCAGCTTTGGAGGAAATATTATCAAAGAATTGATAAAAATCAGCACAGAAGTTTACTTCCTAGCTCATCTAGCCCCTAGCATCTTGTCAGGCATTGTCATTACTAAAAACCAATAAATGTATTCTAATCTGAGGAACAATTCGACCTTTTAACAATTTTTTTTACTAATGATACTGACGATCCTCCACAAAGTAATATAAATAGAACCATACAAATAGTAAGCAAATACATATAAAAAAAGATGTGGTATGATTGCCAATGAGATAATTCTCCACAAGAGACCAAAATGACACAGAAATTAACAACTACAGGTCACCGTAAGGCCATCAACAATGAGCAAAGCCAATTCCGCATAATCATCATAAAAGGCCCAGAAATGACATAAAAACTAAATAATAAATAAACAACACTCCTAATGCTCAGATTGTTTGTCATCGTGCAACACAACTAATAACACCATATAGGAAAAACATAGAACTCCTATTGTCATAAGACACTGTCAAACATCCAAACATACTATCCACACTCGTATGTGTCCACACTTGTAAAAATAAGAAAAAAATAATTATGCAGAGATGAAATCAGAGATCATGTTTTATGACGCATACTTTTGTTCAACATATAAACTGATGCATAATTTATGATCTTTAATTTCTATGCCGCCTTTAAATAATTATACATGGTTGTTGAATAAGTTTTTTGATTCAGCTCAATGAAAAAGAAAAAGATAGCTTTCGTGTATTTTGCCATGAACAATAATCTTTTGGCAATACTATCTAAGTGTATATAATTGTACAAATCAACACAAACATACAATTATCTTCAATATTGTTCATTTTACAAAATTAACAAACACGATGTTTCTAAATATATTGTCAATTGTAGCGACTGGTTTCTATATTAATTTTAAACTTCCAGTACATAATATGGTAACTATATATATCTGTATGTATTAAAATCATATTATATTATATATATATATATGAATTGGCGATTTCAGGTTCTTGACTTTCGAAATAAAAATAATCAATTACGGGCACCAAACTGTTTCGAAAGATAACAACATTTGTTTTGTCTGTATTTGCAGATAAGTTTATCTGATAATATTTACAAAGCATCGGGAGACTTATCTGGAAGAACGGTTTCGTCAACAAAATATTTCAAATATATGATATAACCATATAGTTCGAATATTTCACCGATAGTATCCACTTGCAGATCACCAATTACATCGTTAATGAATGATCAGAATAAGAGCGGAGAGCATTATTGTCCTGTTTCACACCAACAAAATTATCACTGACACACATCAGATAAGACTATCGTATTGAATGATTATCATTAAACTATGCTAATGTATATCCATTACTTTTAGATTCATTACGTCCCACCACGAGATCAGGTACGATCTGACTCAACGTTATCACCGAGTCGTCATGCCGAGGTCTAGATGTCTCTAATCGAAGCGTAACATCCTTCTCAGATGAGGAAAATACAGGGTTGTCAATGCAGTCCGAAGATGTATTTGTGGAAATGGATTTCGTTTCTTTCCTCCCTTTATGTGACATTGCAAATATCAATCGATCTTTGAAAATCGAATCGTCTCTTCTAATATATGTAAATGTTTTGAGACATCGTTTTAAATCGGTTGGAAGTTCTCCTTCGGGAATATTTTCCATTAAAACGACCACCATGTGACGTTTTCGTTCTATAATACTTTGCTGAAATGCTTCATGAAATTCATACATGCAATAGTGGCTTTGTAAGAAATGTTTTGATAAAATAATCACTGTATGTCTGCTTGATTCAACACTGTCTATAACATTGTCAAAAATTGTCTTCCCCGGAATAAAGTCTCTATGGTGAAGACAAAACCGGAACTGATGGTAACCTTCGGACTGTGATGATGCCTCTAGTTCTTTAAACGTCTTAGAAACCCATTCTTCGTCTTGACTACTGTAGGATACAAATGCATCATATGTTTTGTTCTCCGAAACTTCTGCTGGTTGACAAGGAAGTATGATGTGAAATCTTGTATACGTCAAAATAAATATTTCTTTTCTGAATTTTGTCAAAAGTATAATGATAACAATAAGAATTACTATGCAGATACTAAGAACTATTATAGGAGCTGGTGATGCTGCACTAAACATTGGGCATGATATATCAGACTTGGTTATCTCTGAAAGTTTTCTTCCTTTCAGTTTATCCGGTAAGTTGCAGGTCATATTTTTAAGATAATCATATCGATGTAAGCCCATGGCTTCCCATTTTGTATCATCATTTATTATTTCCAACACTTCAATCATATGATCAGAACATTCACAATGTATCGGATTATGTCTAATATCGACATTTACATTCGGTAAGCTACCGAGGAGTTTTAAATCTTCTTGTGATAATTCGGTTATGTTATTATATCTTAAATCTATTTTTATTTTGAAAGAACTCCACGTGTAGGCTGACGGATCCAAGTCTATGGTTGATATGAAATTGTAAGAGAGATCTAATAATTTCATCTCTGGAAAGAATCTCCACCAAATTTTAAATTCTTTGGCGATTTCACTTTGTCCAGTGTTTGACAAATTATAAAATGTCAGCTTCGGAAATGTTGACAATTCAGTTTGAATGGAGAGAAGATATCTTGACTTAGTGCTGCTTGTACTCAGGTCAATTTGTTCAAGCTCACTGAACGTACATCTGTGGTCAAGCTCGCGAGTCTTTGCAATCATGTTACTTCCGGCTCCTATGACGTCATCATTTGAATTTTCCGATTGATCGTTTTTTAGTAATTTTATTTCTTCAAGATCGTATTTCAAAGTAACATTTATATATATAAGAGTTTGTAAAGTTTTATCATTGCCGCAGTTGTAATCTTCAGTAACCTCTCTGAAATTGAATAATAATGACATCAAATCTTTAAGTCCACAGAGAATTATAGAGTCGGATATGTCCATGACTCGTAGATGATCCGGAATGGTTTCGATATAGGGATTTCCATAGTCCGTAAAAAATCCAGTTATAGTACAACTATTCACTCTGACAAAATCGATATTCTTGGCTTTGATTGGCCAAGGCAATACAATCTTTGAGAAGTTAACACATTTCAAATCAAATTGGAATTCATAATTCGAGTTAACGATCCATTTTCTGATGGCAGCGAAGTCCCATAATCCAGAATGGTTCTTGTCAATTATACAATAACAAAAATAAGTCCCATTCGTCTCTGTTATTGTACAAGTATCATTTAAACTTTCGGGTAGAACACTAGTTCCACTATTTCCAACCGTTTCATTTTCATTCATAACATCTAGGTTTAGGAGATCAATCAGCGAATCTTGTCCAAACAAAGTATCTGTACTATTTTTCTGAGAGTGTCCATGGTGAATTAGATAGACAGTAAATACAAAACAAACAACTATTACCGTCCCCATTTTGAACACTTATGTTAATGTGTACGATAGATGTTAATTGTGATTTATTATTTCCCATTACAACAATATACTCTAGTCATAATGGGACCGCAAAAAATATGAATCATACTTATTTCGTGTAGATCGGAATTTATATTGATGATTGCATTATTTAATCACATCACATGTAATGAATTAGTTAACTCGGTTTCGATGAAATAAATTAAATTTTAAATTCCGTTTTGATTATAACTGTGCATTTAGATTCCCAAATGTTTCTATATAACAAATATAAAAAAATATCGTATGATTGTCAACGAGACAACTCTTCACAAGAGACCAAATAACACAGAAATTAACAGTTATAGGTCACTGTACGTCACAAAAACATCGTGTATATCATGACATTGTAATTCGACCTCCTACACAAAAACGACAAACACAAATACTAGAATAAATAAAGGCAACAGTAGTATACCGCTGTTCGAAAGTCATAAATCGATTGAGAGAAAACTTATAACACAGTATTTTAGAAATAAATTGCACTTTTGGCTGCGATTGGAAAGAAAAAGTAAGGATAAATATACATCCTTTGAAACAATTATCAACATTTTCGTCACTTATATTAATAATATGAAATAATCGGTCTAACATTCTGGAAAAAAGAAACCTTCGTTAAGCGTTTCTCATAACCCTGTGTCTCGTCTGTGCTTGTCTCTGTCAATGTAAATGTGCGATTTGGACTTGAAAAAATGGTTCATTCATCAATTAAATACAGAATGGGGAAACTGTTTTAAAAGGCTTCACTTGTATCTTGAAAACTAGCGTCGGTCCCAGTTTCAAAACAATCCATGATGATTCTTTAATTCAAAATGTATTTTTTTCTACCCCAAACTATATGTAAATGTTAAGATTACAGTGAGTACATCTATTAAAAAAGTACTGAAAACGGAGAATGTTTTTTTTTTCTTTCAAAAGTTTGTTTCAACATTATCTCTCAATCATACAAAAGCCAAGGATTATAAAATTCATTGAAGGGTTGACAAAGTAATTGATGTGTAACAAAACTTCAACCCCGGACTGTATATTCTTGTTTACTATGAAAAAGGTAAGTTAATTTATCCGTAAATAACTAAAGAAGAAAATATGTCTTTTTAAACGCTTGCTCTGGATACTGTCTTCCGGTTACAAATAAGCTACTGTCTTAAGTATCATAAAACAAAATGAAATTTTAGACAACTTTATTGATGACTTTGACCTCAAACGGAAACTTAAAATTAGCTGTAAAAAAAATAAGTCGATTTATCAGTGAAATACAGAAAAATTAAAATACATAACTTTAAATTTTGCTCTGGATATTGTCTTTTGTTCATAAACAGGCTTCGGTCAAAATTTCATAAAATTCCATGAAAGTTTGACAGAGTTATTCATGATTTAAAAACTTTAACATTGGAATGAATTTAAATGTAGACTGTTAAAAAAATGAAAATAACTTTTACCTCAGACTGAAGCAGAATTTTATCAGTAATTGATCATGAACAAGCTTATGTCCGAATTTCAAAACATTCCATGAAAGTTTGACAAATTTATTGGTGTCTAAAAAACTTTAACCACAGCATGTACCTAAATGTTGACAACGCCGACAGCGGAATCTACGATCGTTGAATACATCATGTCCAAAAACATCACTCTGACAGATTATATAGTTAAGTGTGTCAGAGATCCGTATACCTGGTTTGAGTTGTCTTTAAACATTAAAGACATTAAGTAAAAAGGCAAAATAATTTTATACTTTTTTCTTTCCTTTTGATTTCATTTTAGTTTTTGCATTAGTGTTACTAACACATAGTGGGAGACTCAGATACAGCCAAAAGGGAATGTCCCTTTAAAGAAGCTATGAACAAAGGGAAACAAATGGTAAATGTGCAGTCATTTACTGACGCCATCACGTGACAGTCTTGGTATCTGTGTCACATATGACCACACATATGTTCCAACACGATCCCGTACTCTTTTCATTGACTGTGACATCACATAATTTGTACTTATCACGAGCTACATCACAGATGCCATTAGTAAAACAACTTACCCTTCCTGATTACATGATATCACCTCCAGTTTTAGTGAATAATTTGTTGAGTCTTTCGACATTTGAGTTTTGAATGTCACATTGGTATCTTCTGTCTATTCTTAGTTAAATAAGCATGATTGATAAGGGAATTTATCTTTAAAATAAATAAAGGGGGGGGGGGGCGGGGGTGTTAATGTTTTTTCCTGAAAAAAATATTCTGATCCACAACTTCATGGAACGAAAATATTGTGGTTAAGCAGATGACAAAATAAATATACTATGGTATAACATTTTCATGCCTTATATATCATGTACTGTAGTACGACGCTAGATTAAAGCTGACGTGGAAAGGTAACACCCGGCCACCGAAAGCTTCATTTTTTATGAAGCCCAGGTGGTCGTGTGGTATAGCGGGACGGCTACAGTGCAGGCGACTTGGTGTCACGATATATCAGTAGCATGGGTTCGGATCCCGGCGAAGAAAGAACAAAAAATTTGGGAAAGCAAATTTACAGATCTAACATTGTTGGGTTGATGTTTAGACGAGTTCTATATATAGATTACTAATAAATCCAATATATACATGATATATATATGATTATTCAAGGCAGCCAGATTAGTGGTCTAGAGTGCTGTAGACAGTGGTGTCTCGATATCCCAATAGCATGATTTCGAATCCCAACGAGGGGAGAAGCAAATTTGCAGATTTAGCATTGTTGTGTTGATAACTTGATTAATATTCGACACAACTTGAGCTGCGAGCATCTCCGACAAAGGACACCATTTAACATTGTAGCTATTAAATTGTTGGTTGACAGTGTTCTGCAGATCATTTTTATTGTTTAAATGTCTCTCTATTTTCTAATAACTTTAGCACCAAAAAATCTGTTTAAAATGTTTGGAAGTTGAATTATCCAAGTTTGCTGTTCCTTGTTCACCCAAAGATACGTGAAAATAGAAATCAATTCTGCTGTCTTGGAGGGGACATGTTGAAAAATTATCTGATTTGCATTGCTCCGGTTTGGTTTGGCACAACTTTTTGGAATTTTGGATCCTAAAATGCCCTTCAACTTTGTACTTGTTTGGCTTTATAAATATTTTGATATGAGCGTCACTGATGAGACTTATGTAGACGAAACGCGCGTCTGGCGTACTAAATTATAATTCTGGTACCTTTGATAATTATTGGATGAGGTGAAATTCAACAGACACTCTATACTCTATAAATAGGTTCGCCATTAACATTTTTTATAACCTCTGAATTGCTATGTTGTTTTTCCGTCCCGTATGATTTGAAAGTTGGTGTTTGGTTCTCAGTCAATTAAACAATTTAAAATATGTACATTTTATGCATGGCTATATATCATGTGAATAAAACTGTGAAACAACAAACAAATATTTAAATGATATGGTTTTAGTAAAAGTATTATTATAATTTTCAAAATACAAATAGCTAAATAAAGGCAACAGTAGTATACCGCTGTTCAAAACACATTTGAACAATTATTCTAAACAGATTATGTTTGCTGTTTATGTAAGTCTATAATCTTTTATTGTATCTCATGAATGTTGTGTTGTACTAATTATGAATATTTGGAGAATAACATGTTTCCATGCAGTTCAGTGAATAATAAATTGTTATTTGGATGGAGAGTTGTCTCATTGGCACTCATACCAAATCTACCTATATTAATCTGGAGGGTTTTTTTTAACTGTTGTTTTTCTTTTTGTCGTTTGGTTTGTTCTTTGGTTTTTTCGAGTTACGTTTTATGTACAACGATTTTCTTCACCAAAAATTATATGCAAAATAAATATTCAGAAACAGTGTACTTTGCATCTCATTAAAAATATCGCAATCTGCATCATACAGTTGTATTTGTACTGTATTTTCTGTCACGTAATGTTGTCATTTGAGCTGTATCTTAAACATTGACATAAAAGCGGGAGGTTTAGCTAGCCATTAAATCAAGTTCAACACACCACTTTTCCTTAAAATGTCCTGCATGAAGTCAAGAATATTGCTGTTGTTATCTCTTTTCTCGTTTTTGTTTACTCCTTGGTTTTGATTGTTATGTATGTTGCATTGTCGTCTGTTTTCGTTGCAGTTCAGTGTTTCTGTTGTTCCATTATTTTCCTCTTATGGTAGCAATACACAGTTAGAAGTTTAGTTTCGCATTATGGCCCCTGTGATTTTTTTTAATATGAAAGTTTTTGTACAATAAAGTTGATTTTTAGATAATTGAAGAATAATATAGCCTTCTTAGTGGGTTTATATGAACATTTAGATTGATTTTAACATGTTTTATAGGCCATTTCTATGATTGACAGTCCGTATTTTCCTATCCGTACCGTTCATAGGTCCATAAATTATTGTAGTGTTTATCAACAAAGATTTTGCGCTCGATCTTTTCAATTCAATTTTATGGAAAAACGAGCAGGAAAGCATATGATTTTTTTGGACCACTTGATAGGTATAAACCTATGGATTCAGGAAAGGTACCACTGTAATTCATTGAAATTTTCCTTTAGACCAAATTTTGGAGACTTTTGTGACATGTTCACCCCCCTTTTTTGCTATATTTTGTATCTAAGAAATGCAGAATGTTGCCATGGTTACACCCAAAAGGGATTATATTTCACCCTTATGACCATTAGAAATCAAATCTATGGAAGATTTTCTTTCTACAAGTATATACATGCATAACACACATATAAAGCCTTCGTTGTTAGACAGGAGGGGAAAGAGGGTGTTTAAAAATTATGAGTGTCAATTTTAAGTTTTTTTCCTAACTGTGTATTGCTACCTATAGTTGATGGGTGTACCTCGGTTTTAGTTTGTAACACGGATTTATGTTTTTCTCGATCGATTAATAACTTTTTAACAGCGGTATACTACTGTTGTCTTTATTTATTTATTTATCATATGAGATCAGAGAAGGTGTGAAGGTAACGAGAGAATAATTTTTAAAGAATTTTACTTTTCAACAATTCGAAAATTTGTTTTCAATCTTTTCATTACTTTTGAAGTTTGATTTTCTTATATCAGCATATATGTATCTTGGTACTATTGGTCAATGAAAATTGAGCCAGTTCCAGGGAGCGGATCCAAATGTTTTAGGTAAGTGGCGTAATTCCATTAAAACGAAACATTTAACGATGATTTGATGTTAAACAGAACAGTCATGACTCATGGCGTTAAAACATGACACGATAAAAAAAAGGATAAAAAGTGTCGGTTATTTTCCATATTTAAACTAAGTGTATAACAATATAAACAATATAAATAGTTTCATGTATATTATTTTATAATAACAAAAATCGTATACATCAACAAACTATACAACTTTGTGTTCTAATGATTTGGATTCCATTAATTTGACAACGAGATCAATATCAGAAAAGAATAAGATTTGATCGAATTCGAGATTTATAACAATACTGTACAAGTTCTGTCGGACATAATATCATTTACAAAATATGTATATGTTGTGTACAAGATGTAAGTTTGTTTAAACTATAATTTTTACAGGGTTTTTGTACAAGTTATAAGTTTTATGACACACACCTTCTTGCGCCAGGTGATACAGGTTTATATATATATATATATCAACTAAAATGTACCAGTTTAATATTTTAACTTCAAATGTATATACCTCAACTAACATTAAGTGCTAGTCTCCTTGTCTCAAACTGGAAATGAGGATTCCTGAATGGTTTAAATTTAATTTTATTTTTCTCCTTATACCTATTCATATCCATAAAAAAGTCTTTGTGTGGTCTTATAATGTTTTAGTATTAATGCTCAGTATTAGACTGTATCATGTAGTTGTGAAATATGACAGAAAGTGCGAAACAATAGACAGTGCGCTTGCATCATTCATTTGTGTTTAGCAGTTCATAAAACACTGATAACTTGTACAAAAAAATATGTGCAAATTATAATTTGTACAATTACAACTTGTACTGCTACACAACATATACACCATTAAACTATGCTATTGTATATCCATTACTTTTAGATTCATTATGTCCAACAACGAGATCAGGAACTATCTGACTCAACGTTATCACCGAGTCGTCATGCCGAGGTCTGGATGTCTCTAATGAAGCGTTACATCCTTTTCAGATGAAGAAAATACAGGGTTGTCAAGGCCGTCGGTAACTGTATTTTTATTATGGGATTTCGCGTCTTTTCTCCCTTTATGTGACATTGCAAATATTAATCGATCTTTGAAAATTGAATCGTCTCTTCTAATATATGTAAATGTTTTGAGACATCTTTTTAAATCAGTTGGAAGTTCTCCCTCGGGAATATTTTCCATTAAAACGACCACCATGTGACGTTTTCGTTCTATAATACTTTGCTGAAAAGCTTCATGAAATTCATACATGCAATAGTGGCTTTGTAAGAAATGTTTTGATAGAATAATCACTGTATGCCTGCTTGATTCAACACTGTCTATAACATTGTCAAATATTGTCTTCCCAGGAATAAAGTCTCTATGATGAAGACAAAACCGGAACTGATGGTAACCGTCGGATTGGGATGATGCCTCTAGTTCTTTAAACGTCTTAGATACCCATTCTTCGTCTTGACTACTGTACGACACAAATGCATCATATGTTTTGTTCTCCGAAACTTCTGCTGGTTGACAAGGAAGTATGATATGAAATCTTGTATACGTCAAAATAAATATTTCTTTTCTGAATTTTGTCAAAAGTATAATGATGACAATAAGAATTACTATACAGATGCTCAGAACTATTATAGGAGCTGGTGATGTTGCACTAACATTGGGCATGATATATCAGACTTGGTTATCTCTGAAAGTTTTCTTCCTTTCAGTTTATCCGGTAAGTTGCAGGTCATATTTTTAAGATAATTATATCGATGCAGGCCCATTGTTTTCCATTTTGTATCATCATGTATTATTTCCAACAATTCAATCATATGATCTGAACATTCACAATGTATCGGATTATATCTAATATCGACGTCTACATTCGGTAGCTACCGAGGAGTTCCAAATCTTCTTGTGATAATTCGGTTATGTTATTGTATCTTAAATCTATTTTTATTTTGAAAGTACTCCACGTGTAGGCTGATGGATCCAAATCTATGGTTGATATGATATTATAAGAAAGATCTAATAATTCCATTTTGGGAAAGAATCTCCACCAAGTTTGAAATTCTTTCGTGATTTCAATTGTCCGTATTAGACAAATTATAAAATGTCAGCTTCGGAAATGTTGATAGTTCAGTTTGAATGGAGAGGAAATATCTTGACTTAGTAGTGCTTGTACTCTGGTCAATTTCTTTAAGCTCGTTGAACGAACATCTGTGGTCAAGCTCGCGGGTATTCGCAATCATGTTACTTCCGGCGCCTATGATTTCGTCTTCTGAATTTTCCGATTTACCTTCTTCAAGAGAATTTATTTCGTCCATATCATATATATAAGTAACATTTGCGTATATGAGAGTTTGTAAAGTTTTGTCATTGCCGCAGTTGTAATCTTCGGTAACTTCTTTGAAATTGGTTACCATTGTAACCAAGTCTTGTAGTCCAATGAGAACGACAGAGTTGGATATGTCCATGACCCGTAGATGATCCGGAATTGTTTCGATATAGGGATTTCCATAGTCCATAAAAAATCCAGTTATAGTACATCGTTTTTACTCTGACAAAATCGATATTTTTGGCTTTGATTGGCCAAGGCAAAGCAATCTTTGAGAAGTTAACACATTTTAAATCGAATTGGAATTCATAACTCGAGTTTAAGATCCATTTCCTAATGGCAGTGAAGTCCCATAATCCAGAATGGTTCTTGTCAATTAAACAATAACAAAAATAAGTCCCATTCGTCTCTGTTATTGTACAAGTATCATTCAAACTTTCGGTAGAATACTATTTCTATTATTTCCAATCGTTTCATTTTCATTCATGAAATCTTGTTTTAAGAATTCCATCATCGAATCTTGTAAAGTTTCTGTACTATTTTCCTGAGAGTGTCCATGGTAAATTAAATAGACGTAAACAAAAAACAAACACACATTACAGTCCTCCTCATTTTGAATTGTTATGTTAATGCGCACGATAGATGATATATTATTTACTATTTTAACAATTTACTCCAGTCATGATAGGACCACAAAACAAAATGAATCATTATTTTTGTTTAGATCGGAATCCATATTCATGTTTGCATGATTAAATCAACATCACATGTTATGAATTTGTTAACTCGGTTTCGACGAGTTAAATAAAAAAAAATAATTCAGTTCGCATTACAACTGTTTATGTAAATTCCAAAATGTTCCCATTAAACAAATACTCCTCAAAGAACATGGTTTATGTTATGACATTTTAATTCGACCGCATACCACAAAACGGCAAAAACAATCGTACATTTTTACTAGAATAACACAATGTTTTAGAGATTAAATGCATTTTTCCACTGCGATTTGAAAGAAAAAGTAAGGATAAATGTACATCCTTGGAAACAATTATCCATATTGTCGTCACGTAGTTTGTGTTCTGCCTTAGTGTGACATTATTTTGTAGCCCGAGGTTAATGTACGAGGGTCTTGACGGGATTACAGAAAAAAGTGAATACTGGACCATCAAAGAAAAATAGACAAGAATGGGCAGAACAAATTAAAGAATGGAGAACAATAATGAGATAATGTGTAAAGAAGAAGTAATGTACCATTATATTTGAGAAAGACAAAAATAGCGTGAAGATTTAAGTTTACTGACATAAAGAACCCCGAGTCCACACCCTCATGTAATACATCATGTCCAAAACATAACTGTGACAGATTTTATAGATAAGTATGTCAGAGATCCGTCTACCTTTTCCTTGTTTACCTGGTCGGTCAAAAATTAAAATAATAAAAACCAAAAGGCAAAATAATTCTAAAAATCTTTACCCATTACTTTTACTTAGAATAGAAGTACAGAGTAACATCCAAGCGTATATATTTCCTTTCTTAAAATGAAATAACAAATGTTATTGATAATAAAAATGACCAAAAAAAATCAAATGGTGTCTTTGAAATTGATTGGTTTGCCGATAAGGACCGACAAAAAGTTGTCGAAGTTGATAATGATATAGGAATCTTAGCGTTGTCGAAGTTTATAATGATATATAGGAATCTTAGCGTTGTCGAAGTTTATAATGATATAGGAATCTTAGCGTTGTCGAAGTTTATAATGATATAGGAATCTTAGCGTTGTCGTATTTAAAACTATATATGACTTTGTCATGTATGTTTGCAAGTCTAAATTGAAAACAACGTTCAAACCCTATATGATTGCTTTGGATAAAAACAACAATTTTTATATTTGTGCATGCAAAACAAATTTCTTTAACTAGTAGAGGGGTCTAAGTACAGCACAAACAATATTTTTCAAAAGACCAAAAAAGTAAAAAAAAAGTATATTTTAAAAAAAAACATTAATATTGACAAATGCAAGCAGGTCGAACAACAGTTTCTAATGTTCATAAACCCCGCTGACTAGCATTGACAATTGCCAAATAAACTATACATTAATACCACACGACTTGCACCATTCTACAGTTGAAGAACTTTTAGAGGAGACATCAACTCTCACAAATAAGTCTTTCAGACTTTGACATATCTTTATTATCATACAGCCAATGCATTACATCATTACAGAGATAAACAAATGCTTACACAAAAAGCATGATATAAATATAGTGGCGACCTATTCTAATATCGGACTTGTATTTCTTTTAAATTGAGTTTTACTGTGCATATGACTGTGTGTTTATATATATATTGTATATAAGCGAGAGGTATAGGAAGTGGATTGATATCTCACAAAACATGTTAAACCCCGCAGCATGTATGTGTCCATCTCAAGTCAGAAACCTCTATAGCCTTTGATAGTCTTGTGTGTCTTTATTTTCATGTTTAGTTCATTGATATGTACAGTGGCTTCTTTTTTTCTGACTTGGAACACATTATTGTTCAGCGGCAAGCTAAAGCTGGTGTCCAATTGGTGGCTTTGTGCTGTTTTCTGTCCTTTGTTCAGGTCATGGTCTCTTTGGTATATTCCCCGTTTCCATTCTCAATTCTATACGATAGACACAATGGAACAAACTAATAACATCAGATATAGCGAATCTTAGTCAGGAGGACAAACATAATTATTTACACATTAGATATACATACAAAGTCAAGAATATCTTTACGATTACAGGACATAGATGTGTTTGCGTAACTTTTTATATATTTCCTTCGTTCTTGTGGAAAAGCCTGCATTCCGGCAAAAATGCATGTAGTGGTACTCACCACTAACTTGTCTATTTGTACAAAAGCTACATAAACAGACTTTCCTTTTAATATTTGCCATCTACATGCATGTTCTATCGGTTGTTGTGTATTTGTTGTTCTAAATTTCCAAAGTCTAACATAATTTAGAAATCACGGATGCTTTAAGTATTCTTAAAATTCTAATTTCATTTTAAAGACATAAGTAGTATATTGCCTTTCTAGATGTTTGAATATCGGCATGATGATTTCTGAGAAAAGGACCATGTAGATTTACAAATCATTTAAGACAGACTCATATGTTTTTATTTTTCAAAAATTTCTTCTAATCTGAGGATCAATTCAACATTTTAAAGTGTTTTACTAATGATACTGACAAGCCACCACAAAGATATACTGAGTGCCAATGAAAACGCAACACTTTTGTTTTTCAAAAAAGTCTGATAATTTTTATTTATTTTATATTACAACTTTGTAAAGTTGGTTGAAAATGACTTTAAAGACAATTGTCGACAACTTTACGGTTGGGTGATTTTTGGAACAAATGCGGAGTAAGGGTTATTTTGAACGGACATAAACCGAGTTCACCGCTTTTCAATATACGCACCATTTTCACGATTTTGTCATTTAAAGCTTGGCTAATGTCATGAATTTTCCCACCCTTATTGTAAGGAAACTGCAATAAACATCTGAGTAAATGCCAGGACTTTCTGACAACCAGCGACATGTAGTTTCCGGCATGATCCAATGAAGCCTTTCACAGCATACAATTTCGAGAAGACTGTAGCCTCTACAATAACCCAAATCATCCACAAATTCAACAAAAATGGATCAGTTAATGATAAGCCACATCCCGGGTTTAAAAAGCAAGAAACGCTCAGCAAAACCAATACATTTGGTCTTTAACATATCCGATATCGACTCTGATGGATGTCCAAAGGTCACGAGAGTTCAATGGTGGTCACGGTAGATCCTCTGGAGCAATTTCAGTAAAGCACCATTTGCGCAGAAATTCAACAGTTAAAGAGCACCACAGCCGACATCTTAACGGCCGTCTGGCGTAAACATCGAAATTCTTTAGACCAAAAATCATTCATTATGTACCAAAAATCGTCAGTGGTGGTTACATAGACGTTTGGCACCCGCCTTGGCCAAAAGTCATGCGTTTCGCCAGATTTAGGTCCGATAGAGCAAATTTTGCATCAGATTTGACATGGTTTAGACGATGAAAACCACCACCAATATCAAAAAGTCAGCTTGAGTTTGCTTTTCGGGACAAGTGGAATAACATTCCTCGAGATCACATTAAACGTCCGGGATGATCAATTCCACGGCGCTGTCGAGATTGCGCTGCACAACAGGGTTGTAACATTTTTTGTTAGGACTGATTTGATGATTCGACATTGGATGTTTCGTTTATCTATTGCGACCGAAAGATAACATTGAAACATTTTTGTTTGATATCGATCTATTGTTAGAATTGTTAATTTTCAAGAACAATTCATTTTGAAAGATCATGATTTCTAATATAAATTTTATTTTTGAAAAACCAAGTGTTGCGTTTTCATTGGCACTCATTATATATAAATAGAACCATACAAATAGTTAGCAAATACATATAAAAAAAGATGTGATATGATTGCCAATGTGACAATTCTCCACAACAGACCAAAATGACATAGAAATTAACAATTACAGGTCGCCACACAACCTTCAACAATGAGCAAAGCTAATGCAGCATAGTCGGCTATAAAAGGTCTCAAAATGACAATGTGAAACAATTCAAAGGAGAAAAATAACAGGCTTATTTATGTACAAAAAATAAAGAAAAAACGAATATGTAACGCATAAACAACCGACAACCACTGAGTTACAGGCTCCTTATATCGTTCTCAGATATCATCTCCCAATTTAAAAAAATCACGAAAAATTGAACCTATTATGTGTTGCTCTCCTAGCTATAAAATGTATCCAAAATCAAAGATGTGGAACATATTCTATCATAATCATTTGGTAACTAATGCAATTAGTGTCTCTTCCATGCCTGTCTTGAACATAAAAACTAAACTAAATATAAAATAAACAGTACTCCTAATGCTCCGGTTGGTTGTCATCGTGCAACACAGTTAATAACACATATAGGAAAATCATAGAACTACATTTATTATAAAACACTGTCAAACATTCAAACATACTATCCACACTCATCTGTGTCCACACTTGTTTTATTTTTCAAAATATATACTAACATTTTATGAGTATGCGTTTTCCATTTTTGAATGTGGATGCGATAAAATTGAATAAAAATGAAAATTGAAATAAGATAGCATTAGGAGACAATAAAAAACCTATATTATTGAATAAATCTGTCGAAGAAAAAAGTTGTGCCATTACATTGTCAAAAGAAAAAGAAAAAAACGTTAACAGTCCACAAAACACATGAGAGAATTTCAAAGTCGAAGATTCGATAAATGTCGACGCTGATGTTGATGGTGATAATGCCCTTATCACATTCTTACTTTGGAACTGAGGGATACATTCAGGATGCATAACTCATATTGCATATCTATCTTAGAATGCGATAATGAAAAATAGTTGTCAACATCATGCTTTTTGCGACGACACATTCGATCACTACATATATCATATAAAATTGATGTTTATAACGTAACAAGGAAATGTTATAAACAACGTTATGTCTGTAATAGAACAAACAAAGCCTAAAGGATGTGCCTTTCAATATGATTTTATCCGTCATACATAATGAATTTCATTGAAATATATTGATTAGTTATACATTGATTACGTTCATAGAAATCAAGAACGTAGGCATGACGTGTGGGAAACATACACACACCGGTAAAAAGTATGAGTCACGCACGGATCTTTTTTTAGGCTACAGGTTTCGCAAAGTTGTTTGATTTTGTATAGTTTTACAAATACTTGGTAAACCCAAGGATTTGCATAATTTCTAACTATACAAATAGCTCATAATATTGTTAAAAACGAGTGAGCTTTACGAAAGAAATTAGTAAATTTGGGTTTACATAATTAAAAATGAAAATTTACTATTATATCCGCAAATCTTTTATAATTTGAATAATTGGATTTATATCCCGGCCTTCCTTTTTATGACTTAGTTGAAACAAATTGCACCAAACAAAACATTGCGTGTTTTCACAGATTTGTATAGTATAAAAATCCTTGGTGTTTTTTTATATATAAATATTATATAAAACAAAAATCCAAAATAAGACAAGACCCTCTGACAACTTTTTGTGTATTTCAATAAAAATTAGACCGATCATGATAGTGTAGTTTTTATTTCCTAACCAGGCGGAAGACAATTTAACGAGTTTCTTTATAAGACGTGCGATACCACATTGAGTCAATGTCGATAAATTTAGGCAGTGGCTATGTTCCCGGCTCTGATTGAAATATCCTAATTCTAGCCGGCAAAATAGATTTTCCTATAGAAATTGCTATTTTGCAGGCACCAGCAATATAGTGAATATTTATTTTTCCGTTTCTTTGTAAAGAGTGGAATTTAATATTTACTTTTGAAAAGAACTAGGAAAATGTGCACTGTCAACATACAAGAATCAAATAATTACTGATATACCAGTAGTTAAATAAGAAAACAGCTAACAATATTTGAGGCACATACAATGGTTAATCGTCTGAAAGCATTTATTAGTCAAAGAGTAAATAGCTATTAAGAATTTATAACCAGAAAAAAATATTGAGCATCCATTGTCATATATATATATATTGTTGCAATGAAATCATATCTAAAAGACTAAACATTTAATTGAAATTATTTTAAAAATCAGCCGGCAGTTTAATACTACCATAAGATGTATGCATAAAAATGAAATCTCAGATTTTTTTTAACTGTATGCAGGAAGAAGTATATCTTACACTATTAATGCTATTTTGCCGGCTTGAACTAAGATATTTTATTCAGAGCCGGCGAAATATAAAATTGCTATTTTGCCGGTGCAATAGCCACTGCTTTAAAATTTAACACCCCTAGATGTAAAGATTTCCGAAGGAAGATATGTCAAAAACAACATCTGGCCAAAACGTTGAATTATTTCTTGTATTGGTTTGATGAAAATCAAAAAGTACATTCAAGCAATTTGATATGATGACAAGTTGTGACAATATGTATTTAAAATTAAACATTATTAGACTTCGATCGTTTCATCTTTTAATATGGCCGTTGCTGTGGAATGGTCGTTCTAATTTATTTTCGGTTATAAGATGGATTTGTCAAGAAAATTAGGGTTACAGTAATGACTGGACCGAATGACAGGACCGAATGACAGGACCAAATGAAAAATGCTAATTACTTTTTCATTTCTCAAAGGATTGATCTCAAATTTGAAATATAATAAGATTTCATCATTTGATATATAAATTTAAAAAAATAAATAAAAAAAATTGTAAGAAACTTTAGAAAACGTGACATGACCAACTCTGGTAATGACAGGACCAACATCGACAATGACAGGACCTCGGGGGGGGCCACTTCAAACTTTTTTTGGTAGGGGTGAGCAGCTGAGACATCAAGTACCCCACCCTTTTCATATATTTTGTTTATCAAAAATATATACCTTGTCATATATTAATGAACAAAAAACAGACCTATAGATATATTTGGATATTTTTCATCTTCTTGTACATTAGTATTTACAAAAAATTTTGCGGTCCCGCTCATTTTACGTTCTTGTTTAGAAGCAACGCAGTCGCAATAATCACACCTTGCTTTTCCAATAAATTCTTCACTCCTCTATTTGCCAGTGCTATTTGCCCCTTTTATATCTTTAATTATGATGAAATTTCAATTTCAAAAGACAATAACATATGTTTTGTCAGATAAATGTAGTAATACTTCAGATAGTATCACTTTTACTGAGTTTAACATTAATTAAAAACTGATTTGCCGTTCCCTCTTGAAGGACGCTGACACTATGCTATGGAATTTCTTTAAATGTTTCATGTATACTTGTGAACCTTTCAATGTTAATTAGGTGGAAATGTCAAAATGATTGGATTTATTGCATCTATAACTAACCTCAGTGGAAATACCACATTGAATAAATAGAGTTTAATTGGTTTGACAAATAGCTGATGCATTTACGACTGTGGTTTAACCGCATCAAAAATAAATACGAACATTTGATTAGTTTCAGATACTTATGATATAATCCAGCAAGTGATAATATCAACCTATTGATATATTTAATCTGAATTTCTCACCCTTTTCATATATCATGAAGCATGAAATAGTGACCTATTCCAGCGGCTCATCCCTACCAGTCATTACATAGGAAGTGGCCCCCCGAGGACAGGACCAAATAAAAATGCTAATAACTTTTTTATTTTTCAAAGGAATTATCTCAGATTTGAAATATAAAATGATATGTCATATTTTGAAACCAAAATGTTATAAAAAATATAGATTTTTTTTCAAAAACTTTTGAAAACGTGACATGACCATCGCTGACTGACATGACCAACCTCGACAATGACAGGACCAGATAAAATTGCTAATTACTCTTTTATTTCTCAAAATATTTTTCTGAAATTTGAAATATAATAAGATTTCATTATTTGATAAATAGATTTAAGAAAAATAATAAAAAACATTGTAAGAAACTTTAGAAAACGTGACAGGACCAACTCTGGTAATGACAGGACAATCCTCGACAATGACAGGACCAAATAAAAATTCTCATTATGCTTTATTTTTTGTCTTAATATTTCTCTCAAATTTGAAATAATGACAATTTAGACCATTTCGCACATCATATAAGAAAAATATAGAAAAAAAAACGTATTGAAAGCTTTCGGTTATGTGACCTGACCAACATCGGCTATGATCTGGCCGATGAAACTGAATCATAATTTCTTTCTTATTTTACTGAAATTGTTCATTTCTGATCAATAATAAGTAAGATATTTCTTAAAAATTCAGGAAAATATATTTTATGGTGGTTAAAAATCTTGATCTGGCTGCTAAACGTATGTTGGCGTAGTTAAAGAGGTAGTTCATTTAACTAAAATAAATTAAGATTTATTGAATTATCATCATAATATTTCTTGATATCATGAAGTCCAATTTAAGCCACTTTTGAAAAATAAAAAAGTTATTAGCATTCTTATTTGGTCCTGTCATTGTCGATGTGGGTCTTGTCATTATCAGAGTTGGTCCTGTCACGTTTTCTAAAGTTTCTTACAATGTTTTTTATTATTTTTCTTAAATCTATTTATCAAATAATGAAATCTTATTATATTTCAAATTTCAGAAAAATATTTTGTGAAATAAAAGAGAAATTAGCAATTTTATCTGGTCCTGTCATTGTCGAGGTTGGTCATGCCAGTCAGCGTTTTCAAAAGTTTTTGAAAAAAAATCTATACTTTTTATAACATTTTGGTTTCAAAATATGACATATCATTTTATATTTCAAATCTGAGATAATTCCTTTGAAAAATAAAAAAGTTATTAGCATTTTTATTTGGTCCTGTCATTGTCGATGTCGGTCCTGTCATTACCAGAGTTGGTCATGTCACGTTTTCTAAAGTTTCTTACAATTTTTTTTTATTTATTTTTTTAAATCTATATATCAAATGATGAAATCTTATTATGTTTCAAATTTGAGATCAATCCTTTGAGAAATGAAAAAGTAATTAGCATTTTTCATTTGGTCCTGTCATTCGGTCCAGTCATTAGTGTAACCCAGAAAATTACCTTCAACAAAAAGAGCGACGTAATGCGGAAGGAAATTTTAATCAAAACAAAAAGTTGATTTCCTTCTAGAATAAGCTGTTTCAATCCAAATCTAAGGGATAAATTGGATGTATTTATAAAAACCTAACATGGACAATTCAGAACAATGCAAAAACCTTCCAACCGTGTTAGCAGATGAACTTTCAAGTCATCTTACCTGTCCGATTTGTGGGCGATTATACTCAGAACCTGTAATAAGTATTAAATGTGGTCATACGTTTTGTAAAAAATGCGCCTTCTGTGCTTCAATTTGTCCTGTCGATGGTAACCAATGTGACACCACACAGCTTGTAGTAAACAGGTTTGTATTTTTAAGCGCTCTAAACAGGTTGGGGAGGAATTATAGTTATCCCGTACCATTGTAAACTCGTACCAACGTCAACTCGTACCACTAAAAAAAAACTCGTACCAATGCAAACTCGTTCCACTGCTAACTCGAACCAACTTATCTAAATGCATTTAAATGGTGTTAAATGATGAATATATACTTAACTTTCACTCAATACCTCTTAAGTCTGTAAAATATATATAATTTGAAAGTGCAAGGACTAATTTGTAGCCGTAATGTTCCATGTCTATTGGTCCTGGATAGAAAATACTTCAGACTGGTTTACTTTATATTTGTAATATTATTAGAGTATTTTAAGTTTCACCCCAAGAAAATATTTATTTTTCATGAATAAATCTTAGCAGTTAACACGGTTAATCAAAATGATTTCCAAAATGAAATTCTTACTGTCTATACAAATCCTTGCTATAAATAACAATGAAATGACTAACTGTTTCCTGTTAAGGGGTTTCCCGAATTTCCCCGCCAAAAAGCACATGGCTTTCAACAATTGTAAACATAGCATTCAATTTGTGATCATGGATTACAGCTTTAATTAATTTAATTTGGATATAGATATTCAACTTAAGGTAACGTGACGGTACCCAAATTGCACCTATTTTGACAGTTTTTTCAACTAAGTTTTTTTATGATCAAGACAAAAATTTCCATTTTGTGTTTATTTTGTAGCCGTATCCTTCTTTATTATAAAGGTACACCAATTTGATTTTCAATCCATAAGGAATCATAGAAAAATTGGTCTGAACTTACCTCCAAACCATCCCAGATTCTGTAATGAGGAGTACCCAAATTGCTTAAATTTGCATCGTCAAAAGTCGAATAACAGAGCTTTTGTTTATTTTTTTCAAATATTTTGAACAATTGGATATTTGTCCATGCTTACTCTTCATTTTTTAAGAAATGGATACTTGAAACGTATTGTATTTGTTAATTTTAAAAAGATGACGTTTTGATGACGTCGCATGGCGACGTTTCAGTACATTTTGTTTTTTCAGTAAACACTTCATCTGTTGATAAATATTGTGAACGTTTTGTGTATATCTAAATATTTTTTACCTATGTTGAAAGACGTGCATAGTATCAAATCATAAAAATACCATTTTTTTAGTCTCTAGGAAATTTTGTTAGATTTTCGCTGCTATTTTTGATAAATAGGTGCAATTTGGGTACTCAGTGCAAATTGGGTACCGTCACGTTACAGTTAAAGCAATGTTTCTTTACTTTCTTCTGGATTAAAACTAGTCTGAAAGATCAGTTTAAAAAATAAAGCTTAAAAAAACATTCATATTTTTGTCTAAGCTTTCCTTAAAATCCAGTATAAAAGTCAAGTAATTCAACTTTATTTTTATTAAGTTTACAAAAAAAACTTAAAACATTCATATTTTTTAATATATTTTTAATGGTACGACTTCCCAGTGGTACGAGTTTACGTTGGTACGAGTTAACTTTTTTGGTACGAGTTAACGTGGTACGAGTTTTCGGTGGTACGAGTTAACTTGCTTCCGTTGGGGACCACAGGCACTCGTCTCAGAAAAAAATTCCTATACAAAACGTTTAGGCTCAGTTTTGAATAGACTTAGTAAACTTACTATATTTCATACTTTTATTCTTAGTATGTACTTATGCCGAATCAAAATAAAGTTTTCTTATCTTATCTTATACCTTTTATATAACACTAGGTACTTAACTTGTGATTTAGAAAAATGTCAAAAGATGGCGAAATTTCTTTATATGCCGATTTCTTGGCTGTCAACACAACTTAAACTTGTAGACGAAATAATTACGATTGACATATTTGGGTAGGATTGCTACGGATGATTCCAACAACAAAAGTAGGCGTGATATACACCATTGTGAAGAAAAATCAATTTAGATTTACGACACAACAAGTTTTAGTGGGGTTGACAGCCAATAAATTGGCATATAACAGAATTTCGCCACCTGCTGACATTTTTCTAAATCACGAGTTAACAATGGTTAAGTACCTTACAAGTGTTATATAAAGGTTAGTCCGAGATTACTCTGACGTCCAACGGCTGTTTTGCCAGACAAGCTGGGGCTGTTGGACGTCAGAGCTCGACCAATATCAAAAAGTGGATATTTGCCCACCCAAAATAGATGCGCTGCTTCGTCGCTTCTGGTGCCGATTAAGGGCCTTGGAATTATATAAATCGGGCATCAATCTGTTCATTTTTCATTTATCTCTTCATTTATGTAAGTTTCACCTACCTGCCAACCTTTATTTTACAAGGATAGTTGGTAACATTTACTAGAAGAATTTTTCGATAAGCTATAAACTGCAGTTTAAATAAAATTGTACAAATTAAGAGACCCATATTATTTAATTTGAGCTCATTTTATCCTCATACTGGAAAAGCACGTTTCCTTCTAAAAACCTGCTGTTAATGCAATTTTCAGCAATAGTGCACGTGCTGTATTAATGTTCATTTTTCCCCACCATACCTTAATATGAAATTATTCATACTACTCTTCTAATCTTTCCATGAGTGATTTCCATCACCTAGATTTTCCATGTCACAATGGACGTGATTTCAACGATTTAATTGAAAGATCTCCAAATGTGTGTATTTTATTTTGTAATACACATATTCTTTGTAATCATTTGTCTGTCTGTCAGTCATTTAATTTATGTTTTTCTTTACATCTTAAACAATAAAAACAGTGTGGTGTTCTTTCAAGTGTATTTTCCCATTCTGCAAAAATTATACACATCGAAATTTAACCTGTCTCTATTTTGTCATCAAATCATGAAAAAAGCGGACACGAAAAAAAAAAAGGTCATTTAAAGTATTTTTTTGTTACAAAAGGTTGATAAGAAGCTTATTTGCCCTTTCATTGTATCATTCTCCTTTATACAATGGTCTTTTTTACCAGCATATCATGTTGACAGTACTATTCTGTAAACCAGGACAGTCGCACATGGCTTATCTAACAAAGTAATATGGATTTATGAATATTCCTGGGATGCTGATTTTTGCAGTTAAAAGTACACAAGGAATTTAAATGTTAGAATAAGTATGACTTTTCTATAAATACATGTATTATGCAGACTTTGGCCAATTCACACCAATTAACTAAACCAAATACATGAAATATCCATGAAAATACAATTCTTCCTCAATCAAAGAAAAATTGTGGTACCCTTGAAAATTAGTTAATAAATCCACCAAATCAATAAAAAAGTATTACCCAGGTAGTCTTCCTTATATTTTCGACTAATTTTATCATTTTGCAATAGCCGTCATATAGAATTAATATATTTGTGAAAATAGTTAAAGCTTTCTTTTTCTGGGAAAAAGTACATGTTAATGATATTGTACAAACTTGAAATTGCCAGGACTGACAAATTACACTTGTTATGTAAACAGGTTTATCCTGTTTACCTTACTAAAGTACATGTACATGTAACATTATTTTTGCAACAGTAAACACTGCATGCCACAATTAAATTAAAAAAAAATGTTTTGACAGGTAATTTGACAGCGAACTAATAAGATTATTTTTGTAATAAATCTTTGACATAAAATTGAAATATTCTGTAGTCATTATTCTGTGTGCTATTGTCATTAATAGTTTTTATGTTACATCTGAGTTTGAAATATATGTATTTTATTAATGTAAATTATATATAAGAAAACTGTTGACTAAGTTCATTTAAAAAAATCATTAGTCTGCTTTATATCAAATTTTAAAACATAAAATATTTTTGTTTTCCTTGGTATATTAAATCATATTCTAATATGACGTGCTTCTTTCGCTTTGTAAACAACACCGTGATAAAATTCTCGATATATCTATACTTAGCGCAGACTCCAAGATGTACACAAATGGCTGTTTAAATATGCCTCCCACGTAAATCCACATGTATCGTAACCTATGTGTAAACGGTTGTGGATTTCGCTGTGTTAACAATTACAATTGAATAAAACCCTACAGAACATTTATTCTGATTCTGACGCATAACAAAAAGAATTTACACATTAGAGAACGGAAAAATGGACAAAAACAAAATAAATTAAAATTCCGCGAAATTCCAGTAATGATTTTGGCGCATTAACGTCATTTCAAAACATGACGTCATACGTATGAAAACGTCAAAGCTGAAGGTTTTTCTATGCGTTTACCTTCTAAACTCGGATACAATTGCATTAAAATAAATTATTGAGGTAGGTGTTGCTTGTTTTCTGTTCTATTGCATTATTCGCACATTTACTGATTTCAACAAGTCAACATGGCGGCTCCTTGGTTACAACATGTCAACAGTGAATTTGACGGTAGCTTCAGTACGATAAAAAATGTAAATTTAAAATTGCAAATGTTGGGTTTACTGAAAAGTAACAAAAGGAATCACATTTTTTTTATAGCGGTTAGTTAAGAAATCATTCATGCATGTTTATTAAATTTGTTTTACATTTATCGAACAGTGGGTAAAATAGAACAGCCGCACACACGGTATACCCATCATCGCTTCAGTTTTTTAATGATCGTATTTGTCCTATTAGAATCGAAATAATTCATGGAAGCCATAGATTTGTTGTAAATTTACACATGGCCTGGGCCGTGATATTCGTTAATTTTATCCCTCGCTAACGCTCAGGATAAAATTCGAATATCACGGCCCAGGCCATGTGTAAATTTCCAACAAATCTATGGCTTCCATGAATTATTTCTTAATTATAGAACAAATCACTAACATTAATTGATAAGGAGAAATAGTTTTGACCTTTTTATATGTTGACAGATCGATAAAGATACCAATTAAATACCATCAGTCTTACTTATTAAAGAAAGACAGACTGCACCATGGTACTAAGATAAAGATACCAATAGATTAATTAAATACCATCAGTCTAACTTATTAAAGAAAGACAGACTGCACCATGGTACTAAGAAAGAGTCAAGCAGGACAATTAAATACCATCAGTCTGACTTATTAAAGAAAGACAGACTGCACCATGGTACTAAGAAAGACAGACTGCACCATGGTACTAAGAAAGACAGACTGCACCATGGTACTAAGAAAGACAGACTGCACCATGGTACTAAGAAAGAGTCAAGCAGGACAATTAAATACCATCAGTCTGACTTATTAAAGAAAGACAGACTGCACCATGGTACTAAGAAAGACAGACTGCACCATGGTACTAAGAAAGACAGACTGCACCATGGTACTAAGAAAGACAGACTGCACCATGGTACTAAGAAAGAGTCAAGCAGGACAATTAAATACCATCAGTCTGTCTTATTAAAGAAAGACAGACTGCACGGTACTAAGAAAAAGTCATGCAGACAGACAACAATCAACAAAAAGCTACAGGGAAAACTAAAGATTGTTCAATACCCAAAGTCCAAACCCACATTAAATGAGGGGAATGTAGGTGCTATGAAAGCATAAACAATTACTGCTCCACTAGTCATGCTAATCACACCAGTCTTGTTTTTCTTTTATTCCAGTTTCAGGGTGAAGAATTTAAAATTAATATTCTTGTATTTACAGTATACATGTTACTGTCCAGTTTCAGGGTGAAGAATTTAAAATTAATCTTCTTGTATTTACAGTATACATGTTACTGTCCAGTTTCAGGGTGAAGAATTTAAAATTAATAGTCTTGTATTTACAGTATACATGTTACTGTCCAGTTTCAGGGTGAAGAATTTAAGATTAATATTCTTGTATTTACAGTATACATGTTACTGTCCAGTTTCAGGGTGAAGAATTTAAAATTTATATTCTTGTATTTACAGTATACATGTTACTGTCCAGTTTCAGGGTGAAGAATTTAAAATTAATATTCTTGTATTTACAGTATACATGTTACTGTCCAGTTTCAGGGTGAAGAATTTAAAATTAATAGTCTTGTATTTACAGTATACATGTTACTGTCCAGTTTCAGGGTGAAGAATTTAAGATTAATAGTCTTGTATTTACAGTATACATGTTACTGTCCAGTTTCAGGGTGAAGAATTTAAGATTAATATTCTTGTATTTACAGTATACATGTTACTGTCCAGTTTCAGGGTGAAGAATTTAAAATTTATATTCTTGTATTTACAGTATACATGTTACTGTCCAGTTTCAGGGTGAAGAATTTAAAATTTATATTCTTGTATTTACAGTATACATGTTACTGTCCAGTTGAAGAATTTAAAATTAATATTCTTGTATTTACAGTATACATGTTACTGTCCAGTTTCAGGGTGAAGAATTTAAAATTAATAGTCTTGTATTTACAGTATACATGTTACTGTCCAGTTTCAGGGTGAAGAATTTAAGATTAATATTCTTGTATTTACAGTATACATGTTACTGTCCAGTTTCAGGGTGAAGAATTTAAGATTAATATTCTTGTATTTACAGTATACATGTTACTGTCCAGTTTCAGGGTGAAGAATTTAAAATTTATATTCTTGTATTTACAGTATACATGTTACTGTCCAGTTTCAGGGTGAAGAATTTAAAATTAATAGTCTTGTATTTACAGTATACATGTTACTGTCCAGTTTCAGGGTGAAGAATTTAAGATTAATATTCTTGTATTTACAGTATACATGTTACTGTCCAGTTTCAGGGTGAAGAATTTAAGATTAATATTCTTGTATTTACAGTATACATGTTACTGTCCAGTTTCAGGGTGAAGAATTTAAAATTTATATTCTTGTATTTACAGTATACATGTTACTGTCCAGTTTCAGGGTGAAGAATTTAAGATTTATATTCTTGTATTTACAGTATACATGTTACTGTCCAGTTTCAGGGTGAAGAATTTAAGATTAATATTCTTGTATTTACAGTATACAAGTTACTGTCCAGTTTCAGGGTGAAGAATTTAAGATTAATATTCTTGTATTTACAGTATACATGTTACTGTCCAGTTTCAGGGTGAAGAATTTAAGATTTATATTGTTGTATTTACAGTATACATGTTACTGTCCAGTTTCAGGGTGAAGAATTTAAGATTTATATTGTTGTATTTACAGTATACATGTTACTGTCCAGTTTCAGGGTGAAGAATTTAAGATTTATATTGTTGTATTTACAGTATACATGTTACTGTCAGCAATGACATAGTGTGATTATTCTTTAAGATAAAACATTATAATAAGGAAATAAAGTTAATAATTGTTTTCACATTTTAGATTAGTTGTTGGCCAGATAGAAGACCTACTGATTTATTGTCAATATGGTGTAATGAAACAAAATGGAGACTTTGTTTCTGATCCCAGTGGATGCCAAGAAAAAATACAAATTGGTAATGTATAATTTTTATGAAACGTTTACGACAGTCAAATTTAATTTATATTAATAAAATGATAATTGTATCACTATGCCTTTGATATTTACATATATGTACCAGTGTGCTTATATTGTATACATTTTTTGTACATGTGTATCAATCATTCAATGTTCATGTATAATGTATACAGTAAAAACAGAAGTGTAAGAAGATTTTTTGCGTTTTATAGTTCTGAATGGGAGAGGGTTTTTTAGGAGGTGTGCACATTAATGAAAGACATAAAATTCAGTTAACCTTTCATTGAAGTACTGTTACTGAACTTGTATTAATTTTCAAAGATAGAATTTTGATTATGAATCTCAATCTTACAACATAACATGTACTGGGAAATTTTTCAAAAGTATAATCAGAATGATAATAGAAGGTAATGAGGGGGATCATCATTCATTTCTATATTTTATGCCATTTTTCTCTCTATTCTTCTTAATTTGTCACCCATTGTTCACTATTTTTTTGCTCTTTATTCTGTACTTCTTATCCATTAGTCTCAGTTTTTTGTTCTTTATTTTCTATTTTTGCCTTTTATTCTGTTCTTTTTTTCCTTTATTCTGTAATCTGTGCCCATTGTTCTCTATCTGTTAACCCCATACAGACCCTCATAGAACATGTATTTTAGTTTCTATTCTGTTAACCCCATACAGACCCTCATAGAACATGTATTTTAGTCTCTATTCTGTTAACCCCATACAGACCCTCATAGAACATGTATTTTAGTCTCTATTCTGTTAACCCCATACAGACCCTCATAGAACATGTATTTTAGTCTCTATTCTGTTAAACCCCATACAGACCCTCATAGAACATGTATTTTAGTCTCTATTCTGTTAACCCCATACAGACCCTCATAGAACATGTATTTTAGTCTCTATTCTGTTAACCCCATACAGACCCTCATAGAACATGTATTTTAGTCTCTATTCTGTTAACCCCATACAGACCCTTATAGAACATGTATTTTATTGAAGGTAATGTAGTTATATTGACCATGAATTTACTTACTATTCATTTACAGGTAAGAGAAGTGAACATGAATCTCAATGTTCATTTGCACCTTTACCCTGCCCTAACAGTGAGGTTCACTGTGGGAGATTTCGTAAATCAGAGCTGGAATCTCATACAGAAGTTTGTCCTTATTTACCTTGTAGTCATGGAAACAAAGGTAAGAATTTATCATTTAATTTCGAATGAAAAAAAAAACTCAGTTCAGAATCTTAAGTTGCAGTTTCTTTTTTGTAATTTCTATCCAATTACAATCTTTTGATTGCTAGTTTTTGATGTACATAATATTTGGTGATAGATGTGGCACTTTTAGAAAAAGGGGCAAGTGTACATGTGGAGGAAACCAAAGTTTTCAGGGGGTTAAATCAACAACCTAAAACTAGTAAATAACCATGTCATGAAACTGAAGTGGAAAATAATTTTGTTTGTTTTTAGCCTTTAAATTTCAGTTGACTGACTGCCTGTTATCTTTACAATTTTATAATTTTCTTGATGTAATTTGATAAAAGACTTAGACCAAGTTGAAAAATTAGTTGGTAGCAATAGTTATGAATATGAACAGAAAATACAAATATTTTCCAAAATAAATGTTCATTGCTTGTCTATTGCGTTAATTTTATCATTACAGGGCTGATTTTATATCAACAATAATAGGTCAAAAATCATTTAATAATTTTACACTCTGTGTTTTATTTCAGGATGTGAATTTACAGGGACAAAAGACCAAATATCAGAACACTTGAATCATTGTGGTTATAGAGGATTACAGAATAGTGTTAGCATTAAAGATTTTAATCTACAGGTATATATTTGGGAAATATACAAGTCTATTCCTATTGAAACCACAAACTCACTTATTAGTAACATAAAAATATACAGGTAAAACTTTGTATGTACAATGTAACCTGTGTTATCTGACGCACTGGGGGACTAGAAAAAAATGTCGGATTAAACAGATTGTTAGAATACTCAGGTTTTTTCTTCAAGGATAGACATATTTTGAGACCATGAAAATGTGTCAGTTAAAGCAGGATGTTGGAATACTCAGGTGTCAGATTAGGCAGGTTACACTGAATATACATTTTAAAGTGAGCAAGGTACATTGGATTGTACATGCTGTTTGAGTTTATCAGCTTATTAAATTGATTTAATTGGCTTGTGTATTGCTCCTAAATACTGCTACATAGAGTAACTAAAATGTAGTACAAAATCTGTGTTTCCAGTGTGGGGGAATTTTTTTATATTGTAGACAGAAAATCTAGCCATGTACTTATTTTGAACATAAAGAGCCAATATGGGATGTATTCTGCAGATTGACATCAATAAAAACCCTATAAGTCCAACCCCCCCCCCCCCCCCCAATTAATATCCCTAATTTTTAATTTCCAGCAGTCAAATTGTGAACATGATTTGTGCTTGCTGATATCTGTCTAGAACCAATAACCATAGATGTAATTTTGGTAGGATTAATAGACATTATTTTCTTCTTACATCATTCTTAATTTTTTATCTAAACTATATAAAATGCTGTCTTTGATGAACATGTTTAACCTAGGTCAGGAACCTGTAGTTCAGTTGTTGTTGGTTCATGTCTGTCAAAGTTGTCTTTCCTAAATTATTTGTTATGATTAAGATAGTTTGTTTTTCTGATTTGGACTGTTTCATATTTTTCTTGTCAGGGTCTTTTATAACCAACTGTATGGTATGAGTATTTGTCATTGTTGAAGGCTGTAGAGATGTCTCTAACTGCTTACATCCACCTCATTTGAACTCTAGTGGATAGTTGTCTCATTGCATTGGCTGTCACATCACATCTACAGCATGTCAAATATTAGTTGCATAATTTTATTTTCAGACCAGACTTTTAGAAGAAAATAATAAGGAACTAAGAGATCATGTAAATTTATTAGAGAACAAAGTGGTATTATTGGAGGGAAGTAAAACATCTATACAAACACAACTAGAAGGCTGTGTCAGGTAACTTCTATAATATGACACCTTTAATATAAATCAACATGATAAAACATCTACAACAACACAACTGGAAAAGTGTGTCATGTAGTTTCTTCAAAATGACATCTTTAAGATGCCAGTATTGTTGATTAATATTGAATTTTTTTTATCACACATTTCTTCATTATTTTGAACAGAATTATTTCATTTTTAATCAAAAGCTCTGATTCTTAAATTATGACTGGGTGTTATCTTAATATGACACAACATGCATTCTTGTTGTGTCATATAAAGTAGATTAAACAAAACTGAGTACTCTTAAAAATACCTTTTTGAAATTAAGATTGCATAGTTTTGATATTTTACTTTTGATTTTAATGTCTATACCATGTATACAGACCAAAATGCATTTTTTTTTTTAGATTAACATCTTTGTTTCAGTGAAGAACAAATATCAATATCTAACTCTGGTAATGGAAGAGTTTTATAATGCTTTTGATTTTATGACCAATTTGTCTTGAATCATACATTTTTTATATTCATGTAAAGGGAAAAAACTTTTATACCTGTGCTCATTTCAGTTTAAGAGCTGATTTCTTAATTTTTTTGTAGATTAAGACTTTTAAATGTTTATACAAACCAACCAAAGTTTTAATCTACAAGCATTAGGAAGTTTGCTCTTATATCAGTATTTATTATGTTATTATAAATTTATGTTGTTTATTTTACATGTATATAAGATACACTTATTGGGTAAACTCTTAAAAATTCATATGTTTATTTTTTGTTTTTCAGAGAAATTACTTCATTACAATCAAAATATGACAATCTACAGTCCACTCTTGACCAGCTGATGTCTGGAAGAAATAGAAGATCAATAACTTCACCCGGAAATACAGGAGATTACAGTCTTAGGTCAAGGTCAAACAGTTCTAGTAATTTAAGTAAGTTATTTACAATGATTAGTAAATTAAATAAGTGTTGTAATACAATGTATATTAAATTCTACATGGGAAAAAATGTTCTGATAATCACATCATTTTTAGTGGAAGAAGACGTCAAGTCTTCTGAAGACTTAAGGGGCTGACCTTTGGCATTGAGCCTCCGTATGCCGCATTCGTTTCGTGTATTACAATTTCATAACAACTTAAGATTCCTGACACCGATTTTTACACATGATTAGGCATCTGAATCATTTAATTTGTAAATTAGGATTGAAAAACAATCACTATCGTAAATATGACCCTTTTATTTATGTAAATTATCAGATTTCATCTCATCCACATGACCGTTATTTGTTTACTTGTCACAGGATGTTTTAACTGTAGATATTTGTATTACGCATGCGTGAATTTGGTATCGGGACAACTCGCCCTGTTTACAAGTTCGCCCTTGAAGTTACGAATTTGCAATCCTGCAGACAAGAAGATTTTGTTTTTTTGTAAATAAAAAGGATATATTTCTTATTAAATTGTTGTCTTAATTCATTGTTTTCCTTTGTCATGTGAATTAGATGCCCTTCTACTCCAAATGGTTTGAATCTATTTATAAAATTATTCAAGACTCAGTTGACAAGAGCAATACGTTGCTGTTTGGAGAATGTGATTAAAATCTAAGCTCATAGAAAAAGAAATATAATTGAAACTCAATGTACCTCCTTCTGAAGAATGTAGTTGTAAACAAACCAATATGGCCGACACACGTGATTACCTTTGCACATGTGAAAAAAATATTTCTGACAAAAGTCAGATTTCTCTTGTCAAAAGGAATTTATATTTATATTGCAATATGTGAAGAACCATGACCTAAACATAAATAGTCTCTGAAAGCGTAAACTTCAAGCAATACTATTTTATCAATCATGAATATTTTCATAAATTTAAATTTGATTATTTAAAGAAATAAAATTATAACAATTACGATTTTTGATAAGAGATTCTACACAGACATGCTTTAATCTATTTATAGCCAAATTAGTTTACCTGTGTGAAAATGTAAATAATTTGTTTACTAAACAAGTAAAGACAAACTATGGATGGAAGATAATAATTTACATAAATACTTCAGGACATTTAATTGATTTTAATAAATATAGGATTTAAAAACTGCAAGTGGAAACAAATTTATTCATTAGCTACATAATCAGCTGATAATTTTATTTCACAAACATCGTGGTGATGTTATTGATAAAAATCACTCCATCAATCCTCCAGCCCTTTCACATATTAAGCAATAGATCTACTCATTATTGTAGAATATTTAATGAATATACATTCATCGTCTTATTGAATATATCGGGTAATCAGATATTTTTAGCTGACAATCTGGGTATCCCATTGGCCGGAGTCTACTGTACTACCAAAAACATGATAAAGATAGTAAATAGTATTTTTTCACTAATTTATTGACAATTTATTGACATAATACTGGTTGTAACATATTTTATTTTTGTATTTAGGTTGGGACCCCCCACCCCACCCCCACCCCAATTATGAGTGGTGTCCCTTAAATGAGGGACTGTCCCTAAAACAAGGGGTCATTTTACTGTTGAAAAAAATAAAGTACATTTTGAAGATTTTTATTAAACTCAAAAGTGGGAAAATTCATATTTGGAACAACTCTTCTAAATGAGGGGTCAAATTATTAAAAAAGATATAAGTTTAGAAACAACAGAAAATTCTTTTGACATGTTTTGACTATTCAGTACTTTATAGATGCATAGTTCTTGGGGTAAAGTTTCATCAAATAATATGAATATAAATGACTTTTTTGGTGCTCATTTTTTACAGTGGGTTATACTGATCTTCCAGTTAGGTTAATCTCATTTGGAGTGTTGTTCCCAACCTGTTAAAGGTCCATCTTTGTGCATAATTTAAAATTGGAAATTTCAACAAGCATCTAATATTCTTACTCTGGAAAATAAACCCTGGTCTGCTAGCTTCATGTATATTTTTTCTACCGAATTAAAACTAGAATCATGCAAACAGACTTAAGAAAAAGGCATGTAAGTTAATCATACAAATATGACACTTTTTCTAGACAATCAAGATCGTGCAAAATACATCGCTAAAAATTGTAACCTTTAAAAAAAAATTTGTGCAGGAAAAACCCATATGGGAATTGGGAACTTTCAAAAGTTGGCGGGTATGTAACGAGCCTTACTTTTTTAAGCTCCATTTGTGGGCAATATGTTTTCTAGTCTGTCCGTCCGTCCTGCTTCTGGTTATAAAGTTTAGGGTCGAGGTAGTTTTTGATGAAGTTGAAATCCAATCAACTTGAAACTTAGTACACATGTGTTCCTTATGATATGATCTTCTTAATTTTACTGCCAAATTAAAGATTTTACCTAATTTTCATAGTCAACTGAACATAGAAAATGATTGTACGGATGGGAAATCCATGTACTTATGACCTTTTCTTGTTTGAAGAAAAAAAATACATTATAACGATAATGGAACAAAGCAGCCTGGGTTAGTGGGGCTGCTTTTATGGTAATTCAAGTTACCTTTTATTCACCTTCTTCCACTTCAGAGCTATCAGCTCTTTGATTTTTTTTGTTGCTATCTTATGATTATAGTTTGTTCGTAAAACTAAAATCCTTTCAAATTATTATAAAAGGTTTGAAAATGTAAAAATATAGAATCAAAACAGTTTTTTGAAGAAGAGGTTATTTTTAAATGTATTGTACTTTTTGATCATTCTAGGATATGAAAGGCCTAGTTCATTTGGTAATTTACTGATTTTGTTATATACTTCTCTTTTCAAAATGAGTATAAAATATTTCATTTCTCAGAAATATATGTCTGTATCTTCAAAAAAATGTTATAAAGCCCAAATTAGCATGAACTATTTATTACTCAAATTATCTTCATTTTCTACTATATTAATGTATTTTATTCAGAATTTCTATTTATTTCTATTTTCAATTCTCCATTCCATAAAATACTAAATATAAACCATACTGATGTGACTTGCATGAGGTTATATGTGTAAATAATACAAAGCAAAAACATCTTAATAATCAGCGTTATTGAAAAAAATATGTACTGGTATTTATTGATTACCCCTCAATTTTTTTTTATAAAAAATAATCAAATATTGAAAGAAGGAAAACATTATCCAGGTCACAATTCTGTAAATATAGACAATACAATTTCCCAAAGGATCTCCTTTTATGACTAAAACTACCACTTTTTCTGTTTCGAAAAAAAACCACATCCTAGGATTAAAAGCTGATATGCACTACTAATTTTTTTTCAAAGGTCAAAATATACATTTGCCCTTTTTGATAATCTGCCCTTTATTTATAAAAACAGATTTCACCCCAAAATGGGTAAACCAGAATGGTCACTGTTACTACAAATAAATTTTAGAGATAAAATCACAAAAATCACATTGATAGGTTCATAATTACATGTTCTACCTTAACATTCTTGATGCTAAAATTAGGGTAACTGGTAGATTCAAATGTCTTTCTAGTGAGATATAGAGTTTTCAATTTACATTCAATAGATAATAGATCTCTAGAAACTTTGCTATTCAGCTCCCATATTTTATCAGTGGCATGTGATGAATAATGATATTGTTTTCCTTTTTAGGTGGGACTAAAAGAAGTCCTTCCAGTTCTATCAGAGAAGAACACTGGCAGATGCCATTTGTATTTAAATGCATAGGTACTCTTAAGTAAGTCAAAAGATAATTGTACAATTTTGAAACTGACATATGTGGTAATGTTACAAATGGACAGTTATAGTGATGCATTTGGTCCTTAAAAACAACCAATAAACTGACATATTTGGTAATGTTTCATGTCAATAGTTTAAAAAATGCATTGGTCTTTTGAAACAACAAATTAATTGCCTCAATGAATAATGAAAATTCTTCCACAGTACTATATATACAGTGACTCTCGTTATGTCGAAGTCAGCCGGACCAGAGAAATATTTCGAGATACACGTAGTTCACTCAAACGAAAACCGGAAGTTCGACAAACCAAGGGACACAACTCTTGCTTAGCTTGATAAAGCTAAAATAAATCCGATGAATATGAGGGGATCGATATTCTGGTATCAAATCAATGTCACGGCTTTCATTATTATAATAACATTATTTTTTACTTATTCATAATTGCTTCAGTTACAATTTTTTCCTATGGCTTTTATTCAAGAGAGTAATTTCCAATCGTAGTTTTGTTATTCAGGTCAGTTATAGCTGACAAAATTGTTTATTCTCGGATACAAGTGATTTAAAAAAAATTTGATTTCTCTTCATTTTGTTTTATCTCACTCCTTCTTTTCAAAGAAAATAAAAAGATTAAAACGCTGATTGAGTAGTTTTAGATGACCATCAACGGAAGTCATAATCCTCACTTTATACACATCCAAGCTCATTAGTGTCAAATCACAATTAATTGTTTTGTAAACATATTAAATACTTTTTCATGAACATTAACAATGTATCACTAATATTTATCAAAATTCTATTAAAGATAATCTTAGGTAAACACTCATGGAAATAGCATGTCATAAATCGATACATTGGTCAGTGACCGAAATTTAATTACATGTGTATTGTCAGATTAACTCTTCAATCCATTTAAATCCCGGAGGACATGTTTTGACATGTGTGTATTATTTCGAGATAAATAATGAATTTTGAATGCTTTTATTATCCTTGAGGACTGTAAATTTAAAATAGTTCGACTCAACCGAAATTTTCCGACTCATCAGGAGTCGAATTACATACATTTGTATGGACAAAGTTAGGGACCACGTGAAAACTTCAACTCATCCGTAATTTCGAGTCAACCGATTCGAGACACCGAGAGTTAACTGTATATGTTAAAGGAGATATGGTATGATTGCTATGAGACAATAATGCAACTGACGTCTAGAAACCAATTGACATGGATGTAGGCAACAATAGGTCACCATAAGGCCTTTAGAAATGAGCAAACCCCATACTGTATAGTCAGATGATATGACATAATATGACACTATTATAGGTATGACTCGCCTGACATCAAATTTGCTAGTGAGAAATATAAAAATAAGATGTGGTATGATTACAAATGAGACAACTCTCCACAAGAGTCCAAATGACACAGAAATTGACAACTATAGGTCACCATACTACTTTCAATAATGAATAAAATTCATACCCCATAGTCAGCTTTAAAATTTCGGTCTGGTTAATCAATGACTAGTGTATATTGCATATTATATATTAAGCATATAATTACTGAAAAGAAGTAAATAACAAGTAAAAATAATAGTAATATAAGATAAGAAAAGGTTATTATAATATGGTCAAATTTTTATTTTTGACAGGGGTCACAAAGATATAGTTTGGTGCCTTGCAACTAAACGATATAAAGTATTTAGTTCTGGATCTGATAGTACAATTAAAGTTTGGGATATGGAAAATTTAGCTAAAGGATGTATCAAAACCATGGAAGGTCCATACAGGAACAGTGAGTATTTGTCTAAGAGATGACCTTGAATACTGACAACTACAGATTCAATATAATTTATTGGATTATAAATATTTTGGGATTTAAAAAGTAAACCTGAAACAGGAGTATGATTTCACTATAGGCTTATGTGCAATTTGTCAAAACCATAAAATAAAATCAACACTTAAATAAAAAAAAACATCCTTTAATCCACAAAATTTGATTCTTGTAAAAAATCAAAGACTATGAAATCACTTTATCATCTAATGTTTAAAAGTCTTACCACATGTTGTCTTTGTTATTTAAGGTACATTCAATGGCAGTTCATGAAGACAGTTTATATTCAGCTGGAGATGATAGATCTATCAGGGTGTGGAATGCTAAGACATTTGAGGAAGAAAAATGTGTTGAGGTATGTTATATATATAGATTACCAAACTTTTACAAAATTAGCCAAAAAAAAAAGAGAAGATTTTCCAATACATGTATTCATAATGTGCATACACTTTATGTTTTAGAATACCAATGAAATATATATATGATATAACTTTATTGGTCGACAAAATATAAATAACTGATCATCATTGGTTAGATTTCTATAGGAGAGATAATGAGTTACTGTTAAGTCAGAAATTATTGTGTTCATTTGTTATGTGATTTTTAAAGAAAGAAAAAATGAAAGATTAAAAATGATTGCTACTTCAGGAGAATCTACATACAGATATATGTATGAGATATCAGAATTCAAATTCTTATTATTGTGATACTCACTCAATTGCATTATTCTCAATTATAAAACAAACTCGCAATTAATTCTGACTTTACAGTAGCTGTACATGTTGATTCAAGGTTGAGGTTGAAAAAGATGTATCACGTTACATTTTACTGTGCATCCACTTGTTTCTTCACAGAGGCTAAATTAAGCCAAAAGAATAATTGAATAGATTTTCAATTCTAAAAAATTCTACTGCAGTTTTCTATTTTGACTCAACCTGCTGATAGAACCTTGCAGTAAGGGGACATCACCTATAAGTTGATGGTCTTATACAGACTACATTATATTGATCCCAACACTGAATGTATTTTGGAAATTACCATGTGATTTTTGTTTGAAAAATGATATAGAAACAGAAAAAAGAATATCTCAGAACTAATGTATTGTTATTTTAAAATTTTAAAAAGTTATGAACACTTTATGAACAAAATTATGAAAATTTTCTGAAATGTCAATTTTTTTAATATGAATAAATATTGTTGAATTCCAATTTATTTATAGAATTTCACATGCTAGGAGTTCTTATTCAGTTATTAATTATGCAGATATGTCATGAAATATGTGCCATTAAATTCATCCTTTATTATAACAGCCGTTTCTGCAGAAAGCCAAAATATGATCTCTATTCAGTCTATTAGTCTTATTAGGATATCAATTAACTGAATGCTGTAATATTAAAAGAGCCATGATAATGATTGTTTGAACTTACCTTATTTATTTCAGAATGCTCATGATAATATTATAAGTGCCATGATAGTTGCTGGAGAGTATTTATTCACCTCAACATTTTCATTAATAAAGGTAATTCTTATAAACTAGTCCTCCTCTTAACCTCATGCTGAGGATGGTGCTGTGGTTGATGTTAGAGTTTTTGTGACTATAAAATTGAGAATGGATATGTCTAAATATATGAAGCCATCAGGTAGGGGCGGTATCATCCATTAGCAGTGCTTACCACTGATTCATTATTTTTGTTTGGTATTAAAAGGATAATAATACTTACTTAATTTTGTGTGTCTGAAGCTCTTTACTGGATAAATCTTTCATTAGGAATGTCTTACCCAAAAAATTTGACAGCCAGTTATGTGTAAAAACCTGAATAAAATTGAGCTAGATGACCAAAACTTGGCAAAAGGGAGTTAAAAAAGAGTATCCATTATAAAAATAAGAAGATTTGGTATTATTGCCAATGAGACAACTCTCCATCAGAGACCAAATAACTTTATTAATAATGACGATGAAATTGGCTACCATTAGGTTAGTGTCAAGTCCCATCAATATATATGTTCCTGCTTAAACAAACATTAGTGTCAAGTCCCATCAATATATATGTTCCTGCTTAAACAAACATTAGTGTCAAGTCCCATCAATATATATGTTCCTGCTTAAACAAACATTAGTGTCAAGTCCCATCAATATATATGTTCCTGCTTAAACAAACATTAGTGTCAAGTCCCATCAATATATATGTTCCTGCTTAAACAAACATTAGTGTCAAGTCCCATCAATATATATGTTCCTGCTTAAACAAACATTAGTGTCAAGTCCCATCAATATATATGTTCCTGCTTAAACAAACATTTTCATTTTATCTTATTTATACACATATAATTTAATTTTGGATGTAACACGTCTTCTGATTGGCTGACGTTATTTTGTTATGAGCCCATAGACATAATTTAGTCATGTGACCGTGACGTCATCAATGTTTTTTCATGGTTTTCTAGGTTACAATACACCATTAGATTTTATGGGCGCAGCCATTTTATGAGCATAACATGGTATTCAGAATTAAGAGTATGGCGAATCCTGATTGGTCGATATGTGCTCCCGTTATTTTTTATTTTTAGAGACTTCGTGCACTCTGCTTTAGTCAAAAGGCAAAATAAAAATTATTCCGTAGCCCTAAAGGCACTGAGATGATTTTTCAACGCTAGGACAAGACACGTATTTTTAAGAGCAAAATTGATAGGCATGGGAGATAAGTACAAAATACGCTAAGAAAAGCAACGCGACCCTATATTTTTTGGACCAAAAAATACTGTCCTAATAACTTTTCTTTGATTCTAGCAAGGTTTCGTTAAGAAAATCAACTTTCTAAAGTCTGTATCTCGAAAAAGGCTACCATTGTCGCCTATGGGGAAATTAATTGTTTATTTCAATCTATACAGCATCGACATTTCTTTATAATAGTGCTCAAAAAGTGTCAAAAACAGTAATTTTACCTGACATTTGATGTGAAACGGTATTTTTTGGTGACAAATGAACTATTGATTATCTAGTTTTTAAGCTATAGTCTGTTTCATATTGGTATTGCGTTATACCTTAGAAACAAGGGTGGGCTCGACTTTTGACTTACTGTGGAACGAATATGTCATTTTCTGAAGTTCTGCTGATTTGTTCGAAAAGAGCAAGTATACGTCTAGAGTTTGTGAATATAAATCGATTTTTAAACATAACAATCTCGACCCAAGTGCTGTTATCGAAATTACCAAATTCAGCGAAAATGTACGGAAATGATCTCCTTCGAACATTGAAATGTTCACACGAATAACAAACTAAAAGAATAAAATAAGCATGCCATTTTGTAGTTAACAAACAGTTATCGATGTCAAAACACCAATATTAACACATACTTCATATTTTGAAATGCTATAGTCTGTTTCAAAAATGTACTTTTATACGAAAATGGTTTCATTTAAAACTGTTGTTCACAATTCACCGTAGTAGTGATATATTGGATTGGTTTTGTTATCAATATAATCAGTACTTGATGATATATAAAGAATCATTGGAGAAAGTGGGCATTATCTTCAGTCCCTTTTTAACAGAACCGCATTTACTCAAAAAAACTGATTTTTTTTCTTCACATTTTTCGACTGGGGTCACCTCCGATAAAAAATTCTGAAAATTCAGAGAGTAAAGCCAGAAAGGTTTGAAGATGATTTATTTGTGGCATATATATTTGTGCATCTAACGCACTATGAATTGCACGATACAAGAAATTATTAAATACCGTATAGGTTACAATACACCATTAGATTTTATGGGCGCAGCCATTTTATGAGCATAACATGGTATTCAGAATTAAGAGTATGGCGAATCCTGATTGGTCGATATGTGCTCCCGTTATTTTTTATTTTTAGAGACTTCGTGCACTCTGCTTTAGTCAAAAGGCAAAATAAAAATTATTCCGTAGCCCTAAAGGCACTGAGATGATTTTTCAACGCTAGGACAAGACACGTATTTTTAAGAGCAAAATTGATAGGCATGGGAGATAAGTACAAAATACGCTAAGAAAAGCAACGCGACCCTATATTTTTTGGACCAAAAAATACTGTCCTAATAACTTTTCTTTGATTCTAGCAAGGTTTCGTTAAGAAAATCAACTTTCTAAAGTCTGTATCTCGAAAAAGGCTACCATTGTCGCCTATGGGGAAATTAATTGTTTATTTCAATCTCTACGGTTTAAAATGGAATTTAGAATTAAATTATAAGAAATGACTGTAATATTTTTTCTGTCTATTCGAAATAACATAAAAAATGTGGTGCACACTGTTAAATAACCCGCTACGCGCGTTATTCAGTGTGCACCAAATTTTTTACCTTATTTCTTCATAGACAGAAAAAATATTACAGTCATTCCTTAATTAATACAGTAACAACAGAAGAATACATGGTTGTGTTCTGTATAAACTGAAAAAAAGATGGCAAATACTGAAGATTGAGATTACTGAAAAATCTTATATTTGTTTTTCATAGGTCTGGGAAATCAGAAGTTTAACATTTAAGACAGTTATATCAGGATTACACCATTGGGTTCGTGCTCTAGCTTTATCTATGTCTAAGGTAAGAAAATACATGTATCAAAGAAACTATATGTTTAAGATTCTATAAGTATAATGTTTAATAATTATGCAGGTAGGACATAAGGCACTTAACTTAGTTGAAGATTTTTGCTGTATTATTTTCAGTGTGAATTCCTTCATCTCATGGGATGTTAATTTTTCTGTGTGAATTCCTTCGTCTCATGGGATGTTAATTTTCCAGTGTCTATATAATATGTCATTATTTAAATCCTCTCTGGTCTATAAACAATGATCAAAGTTTTGAACAAATTAAACAGTAATAAAATATTTGCCAACAAAAAAGACCATTAATTTTTATTTCCTTATTATATGTATACTTTGTATTGCTTTAGGACAGTTTATTTAGTGGATCTCATAACACTATAGATATATGGAATACAGTAGAACCATTTAATCTGAAGGGGAAGATTGACCACACATTTGGATCTGTCTATTCTATTACTGTAACACCAAAATATGTTGTGGCTGGTAAGATTAAAGTTTA